>OZ035961.1:69381730-69854230 GCA_964034945.1 Chrysopilus asiliformis | reverse complement strand
ACTGACAGACAGACAGACTGACAGACAGACTGACAGACAGACTGACAGACAGACTGACAGACAGACTGACAGACAGACTGACAGACAGACTGACAGACAGACTGACAGACAGACTGACAGACAGACTGACAGACTGACAGACTGACAGACAGACTGACAGACAGACTGACAGACTGACAGACAGACTGACAGACAGACTGACAGACTGACAGACTGACAGACTGACAGACTGACAGACTGACAGACTGACAGACTGACAGACTGACAGACTGACAGACTGACAGACTGACAGACTGACAGACTGACAGACTGACAGACTGACAGACTGACAGACTGACAGACTGACAGACTGACAGACTGACAGACTGACAGACTGACAGACTGACAGACTGACAGACTGACAGACTGACAGACTGACAGACTGACAGACTGACAGACTGACAGACTGACAGACTGACAGACTGACAGACTGACAGACTGACAGACTGACAGACTGACAGACTGACAGACTGACAGACTGACAGACTGACAGACTGACAGACTGACAGACTGACAGACTGACAGACTGACAGACTGACAGACTGACAGACTGACAGACTGACAGACTGACAGACTGACAGACTGACAGACTGACAGACTGACAGACTGACAGACTGACAGACTGACAGACTGACAGACTGACAGACTGACAGACTGACAGACTGACAGACTGACAGACTGACAGACTGACAGACTGACAGACTGACAGACTGACAGACTGACAGACTGACAGACTGACAGACTGACAGACTGACAGACAGACTGACAGACAGACTGACAGACTGACAGACTGACAGACAGACTGACAGACAGACAGACAGACAGACTGACAGACAGACTGACAGACAGACTGACAGACAGACTGACAGACAGACTGACAGACAGACTGACAGACAGACTGACAGACAGACTGACAGACAGACTGACAGACAGACTGACAGACAGACTGACAGACAGACTGACAGACAGACTGACAGACAGACTGACAGACAGACTGACAGACAGACTGACAGACAGACTGACAGACAGACTGACAGACAGACTGACAGACAGACTGACAGACAGACTGACAGACAGACTGACAGACAGACTGACAGACAGACTGACAGACAGACTGACAGACAGACTGACAGACAGACTGACAGACAGACTGACAGACAGACTGACAGACAGACTGACAGACAGACTGACAGACAGACTGACAGACAGACTGACAGACAGACTGACAGACAGACTGACAGACAGACTGACAGACAGACTGACAGACAGACTGACAGACAGACTGACAGACAGACTGACAGACAGACTGACAGACAGACTGACAGACAGACTGACAGACAGACTGACAGACAGACTGACAGACAGACTGACAGACAGACTGACAGACAGACTGACAGACAGACTGACAGACAGACTGACAGACAGACTGACAGACAGACTGACAGACAGACTGACAGACAGACTGACAGACAGACTGACAGACAGACTGACAGACAGACTGACAGACAGACTGACAGACAGACTGACAGACAGACTGACAGACAGACTGACAGACAGACTGACAGACTGACAGACAGACTGACAGACAGACTGACAGACAGACTGACAGACAGACTGACAGACAGACTGACAGACAGACTGACAGACAGACTGACAGACAGACTGACAGACAGACTGACAGACAGACTGACAGACAGACTGACAGACAGACTGACAGACAGACTGACAGACAGACTGACAGACAGACTGACAGACAGACTGACAGACAGACTGACAGACAGACTGACAGACAGACTGACAGACAGACTGACAGACAGACTGACAGACAGACTGACAGACAGACTGACAGACAGACTGACAGACAGACTGACAGACAGACTGACAGACAGACTGACAGACAGACTGACAGACAGACTGACAGACAGACTGACAGACAGACTGACAGACAGACTGACAGACAGACTGACAGACAGACTGACAGACAGACTGACAGACAGACTGACAGACAGACTGACAGACAGACTGACAGACAGACTGACAGACAGACTGACAGACAGACTGACAGACAGACTGACAGACAGACTGACAGACAGACTGACAGACAGACTGACAGACAGACTGACAGACAGACTGACAGACAGACTGACAGACAGACTGACAGACAGACTGACAGACAGACTGACAGACAGACTGACAGACAGACTGACAGACAGACTGACAGACAGACTGACAGACAGACTGACAGACAGACTGACAGACAGACTGACAGACAGACTGACAGACAGACTGACAGACAGACTGACAGACAGACTGACAGACAGACTGACAGACAGACTGACAGACAGACTGACAGACAGACTGACAGACAGACTGACAGACAGACTGACAGACAGACTGACAGACAGACTGACAGACAGACTGACAGACAGACTGACAGACAGACTGACAGACAGACTGACAGACAGACTGACAGACAGACTGACAGACAGACTGACAGACAGACTGACAGACAGACTGACAGACAGACTGACAGACAGACTGACAGACAGACTGACAGACAGACTGACAGACAGACTGACAGACAGACTGACAGACAGACTGACAGACAGACTGACAGACAGACTGACAGACAGACTGACAGACAGACTGACAGACAGACTGACAGACAGACTGACAGACAGACTGACAGACAGACTGACAGACAGACTGACAGACAGACTGACAGACAGACTGACAGACAGACTGACAGACAGACTGACAGACAGACTGACAGACAGACTGACAGACAGACTGACAGACAGACTGACAGACAGACTGACAGACAGACTGACAGACAGACTGACAGACAGACTGACAGACAGACTGACAGACAGACTGACAGACAGACTGACAGACAGACTGACAGACAGACTGACAGACAGACTGACAGACAGACTGACAGACAGACTGACAGACAGACTGACAGACAGACTGACAGACAGACTGACAGACAGACTGACAGACAGACTGACAGACAGACTGACAGACAGACTGACAGACAGACTGACAGACTGACAGACTGACAGACAGACTGACAGACAGACAGACAGACTGACAGACAGACTGACAGACAGACAGACTGACAGACTGACAGACAGACTGACAGACAGACTGACAGACAGACTGACAGACAGACTGACAGACAGACTGACAGACAGACTGACAGACAGACTGACAGACAGACTGACAGACAGACTGACAGACAGACTGACAGACAGACTGACAGACAGACAGACAGACTGACAGACAGACTGACAGACAGACTGACAGACAGACTGACAGACAGACTGACAGACAGACTGACAGACAGACTGACAGACAGACTGACAGACAGACTGACAGACAGACTGACAGACAGACTGACAGACAGACTGACAGACAGACTGACAGACAGACTGACAGACAGACTGACAGACAGACTGACAGACAGACTGACAGACAGACTGACAGACAGACTGACAGACAGACTGACAGACAGACTGACAGACAGACTGACAGACAGACTGACAGACAGACTGACAGACAGACTGACAGACAGACTGACAGACAGACTGACAGACAGACTGACAGACAGACTGACAGACAGACTGACAGACAGACTGACAGACAGACTGACAGACAGACTGACAGACAGACTGACAGACAGACTGACAGACAGACTGACAGACAGACTGACAGACAGACTGACAGACAGACTGACAGACAGACTGACAGACAGACTGACAGACAGACTGACAGACAGACTGACAGACAGACTGACAGACAGACTGACAGACAGACTGACAGACAGACTGACAGACAGACTGACAGACAGACTGACAGACAGACTGACAGACAGACTGACAGACAGACTGACAGACAGACTGACAGACAGACTGACAGACAGACTGACAGACAGACTGACAGACAGACTGACAGACAGACTGACAGACAGACTGACAGACAGACTGACAGACAGACTGACAGACAGACTGACAGACTGACAGACTGACAGACTGACAGACAGACTGACAGACAGACTGACAGACTGACAGACTGACAGACTGACAGACTGACAGACTGACAGACTGACAGACTGACAGACAGACTGACAGACAGACTGACAGACAGACTGACAGACAGACAGACTGACAAACAGACTGACAGACGGACTGACAGCCAGACTGACAGACAGACTGACAGACAGACTGACAGACAGACAGACAGACAGACAGACAGACAGACAGACAGACAGACAGACAGACAGACAGACTGACAGACAGACAGACAGACAGACAGACAGACAGACAGACAGACAGACAGACAGACTGACAGACTGACAGACTGACAGACTGACCGACTGACAGACTGACAGACTGACAGACTGACAGACTGACACACTGACAGACTGACAGACTGACAGACTGACAGACTGACAGACTGACAGACTGACAGACTGACAGACTGACAGACTGACAGACTGACAGACTGACAGACTGACAGACTGACAGACTGACAGACTGACAGACTGACAGACTGACAGACTGACAGACTGACAGACTGACAGACTGACAGACTGACAGACTGACAGACTGACAGACTGACAGACTGACAGACTGACAGACTGACAGACTGACAGACTGACAGACTGACAGACTGACAGACTGACAGACTGACAGACTGACAGACTGACAGACTGACAGACTGACAGACTGACAGACTGACAGACTGACAGACTGACAGACTGACAGACTGACAGACTGACAGACTGACAGACTGACAGACTGACAGACTGACAGACTGACAGACTGACAGACTGACAGACTGACAGACTGACAGACTGACAGACTGACAGACTGACAGACTGACAGACTGACAGACTGACAGACTGACAGACTGACAGACTGACAGACTGACAGACTGACAGACTGACAGACTGACAGACTGACAGACTGACAGACTGACAGACTGACAGACTGACAGACTGACAGACTGACAGACTGACAGACTGACAGACTGACAGACTGACAGACTGACAGACTGACAGACTGACAGACAGACTGACAGACAGACTGACAGACAGACTGACAGACAGACAGACTGACAAACAGACTGACAGACGGACTGACAGCCAGACTGACAGACAGACTGACAGACAGACTGACAGACAGACAGACAGACAGACAGACAGACAGACAGACAGACAGACAGACAGACAGACAGACTGACAGACAGACAGACAGACAGACAGACAGACAGACAGACAGACAGACAGACAGACTGACAGACTGACAGACTGACAGACTGACCGACTGACAGACTGACAGACTGACAGACTGACAGACTGACACACTGACAGACTGACAGACTGACAGACTGACAGACTGACAGACTGACAGACTGACAGACTGACAGACTGACAGACTGACAGACTGACAGACTGACAGACTGACAGACTGACAGACTGACAGACTGACAGACTGACAGACTGACAGACTGACAGACTGACAGACTGACAGACTGACAGACTGACAGACTGACAGACTGACAGACTGACAGACTGACAGACTGACAGACTGACAGACTGACAGACTGACAGACTGACAGACTGACAGACTGACAGACTGACAGACTGACAGACTGACAGACTGACAGACTGACAGACTGACAGACTGACAGACTGACAGACTGACAGACTGACAGACTGACAGACTGACAGACTGACAGACTGACAGACTGACAGACTGACAGACTGACAGACTGACAGACTGACAGACTGACAGACTGACAGACTGACAGACTGACAGACTGACAGACTGACAGACTGACAGACTGACAGACTGACAGACTGACAGACTGACAGACTGACAGACTGACAGACTGACAGACTGACAGACTGACAGACTGACAGACTGACAGACTGACAGACTGACAGACTGACAGACTGACAGACTGACAGACTGACAGACTGACAGACTGACAGACTGACAGACTGACAGACTGACAGACTGACAGACTGACAGACTGACAGACTGACAGACTGACAGACTGACAGACTGACAGACTGACAGACTGACAGACTGACAGACTGACACACTGACAGACTGACAGACTGACAGACTGACAGACTGACAGACTGACAGACTGACAGACTGACAGACTGACAGACTGACAGACTGACAGACTGACAGACTGACAGACTGACAGACTGACAGACTGACAGACTGACAGACTGACAGACTGACAGACTGACTGACAGACAGACTGACAGACTGACAGACTGACAGACAGACTGACAGACAGACTGACAGACAGACTGACAGACAGACTGACAGACAGACTGACAGACAGACTGACAGACAGACTGACAGACAGACTGACAGACAGACTGACAGACAGACTGACAGACAGACTGACAGACAGACTGACAGACAGACTGACAGACAGACTGACAGACAGACTGACAGACAGACTGACAGACAGACTGACAGACAGACTGACAGACAGACTGACAGACAGACTGACAGACAGACTGACAGACAGACTGACAGACAGACTGACAGACAGACTGACAGACAGACTGACAGACAGACTGACAGACAGACTGACAGACAGACTGACAGACAGACTGACAGACAGACTGACAGACAGACTGACAGACAGACTGACAGACAGACTGACAGAGAGACTGACAGACAGACTGACAGACAGACTGACAGACAGACTGACAGACAGACTGACAGACAGACTGACAGAGAGACTGACAGACAGACTGACAGACAGACTGACAGACAGACTGACAGACAGACTGACAGACAGACTGACAGACAGACTGACAGACAGACTGACAGACAGACTGACAGACAGACTGACAGACAGACTGACAGACAGACTGACAGACAGACTGACAGACAGACTGACAGACAGACTGACAGACAGACTGACAGACAGACTGACAGACAGACTGACAGACAGACTGACAGACAGACTGACAGACAGACTGACAGACAGACTGACAGACAGACTGACAGACAGACTGACAGACAGACTGACAGACAGACTGACAGACAGACTGACAGACAGACTGACAGACAGACTGACAGACAGACTGACAGACAGACTGACAGACAGACTGACAGACAGACTGACAGACAGACTGACAGACAGACTGACAGACAGACTGACAGACAGACTGACAGACAGACTGACAGACAGACTGACAGACAGACTGACAGACAGACTGACAGACAGACTGACAGACAGACTGACAGACAGACTGACAGACAGACTGACAGACAGACTGACAGACAGACTGACAGACAGACTGACAGACAGACTGACAGACAGACTGACAGACAGACTGACAGACAGACTGACAGACAGACTGACAGACAGACTGACAGACAGACTGACAGACAGACTGACAGACAGACTGACAGACAGACTGACAGACAGACTGACAGACAGACTGACAGACAGACTGACAGACAGACTGACAGACAGACTGACAGACAGACTGACAGACAGACTGACAGACAGACTGACAGACAGACTGACAGACAGACTGACAGACAGACTGACAGACAGACTGACAGACAGACTGACAGACAGACTGACAGACAGACTGACAGACAGACTGACAGACAGACTGACAGACAGACTGACAGACAGACTGACAGACAGACAGACTGACAGACAGACTGACAGACAGACTGACAGACAGACAGACAGACAGACAGACAGACAGACAGACTGACAGACAGACTGACAGACAGACTGACAGACAGACTGACAGACAGACTGACAGACAGACTGACAGACAGACTGACAGACAGACTGACAGACAGACTGACAGACAGACTGACAGACAGACTGACAGACAGACTGACAGACAGACTGACAGACTGACAGACTGACAGACAGACTGACAGACAGACTGACAGACTGACAGACTGACAGACTGACAGACTGACAGACTGACAGACTGACAGACTGACAGACTGACAGACAGACTGACAGACTGACAGACTGACAGACTGACAGACTGACAGACTGACAGACTGACAGACTGACAGACTGACAGACTGACAGACTGACAGACTGACAGACTGACAGACTGACAGACTGACAGACTGACAGACTGACAGACTGACAGACTGACAGACTGACAGACTGACAGACTGACAGACTGACAGACTGACAGACTGACAGACTGACAGACTGACAGACTGACAGACTGACAGACTGACAGACTGACAGACTGACAGACTGACAGACTGACAGACTGACAGACTGACAGACTGACAGACTGACAGACTGACAGACTGACAGACTGACAGACTGACAGACTGACAGACTGACAGACTGACAGACTGACAGACTGACAGACTGACAGACTGACAGACTGACAGACTGACAGACTGACAGACTGACAGACTGACAGACTGACAGACTGACAGACTGACAGACTGACAGACTGACAGACTGACAGACTGACAGACTGACAGACTGACAGACTGACAGACTGACAGACTGACAGACTGACAGACTGACAGACTGACAGACTGACAGACTGACAGAATGACAGACTGACAGACTGACAGACTGACAGACTGACAGACTGACAGACTGACACACTGACAGACTGACAGACTGACAGACTGACAGACTGACAGACTGACAGACTGACAGACTGACAGACTGACAGACTGACAGACTGACAGACTGACAGACAGACTGACAGACTGACAGACTGACAGACTGACAGACTGACAGACTGACAGACTGACAGACAGACTGACAGACAGACTGACAGACTGACAGACAGACTGACAGACAGACAGACAGACAGACTGACAGACAGACTGACAGACAGACTGACAGACAGACTGACAGACAGACTGACAGACAGACTGACAGACAGACTGACAGACAGACTGACAGACAGACTGACAGACAGACTGACAGACAGACTGACAGACAGACTAACAGACAGACTGACAGACAGACTGACAGACAGACTGACAGACAGACTGACAGACATCATTCCCACTTTATCATCATTCCCACTTTATCTCTTGCTCAACATTTCGTGAAGTCAGATGCCTTCCTCCGCCAATGTATTCACGCTCAAACAAATCTTTAAGTAGAGTGGCTATATTAAAGCTATCTAAAAACTAGTCCCTCTAGTCCTAAAATTAGTTTCGCTACTAATTTTATGGGCCAAACAGATGACGGCAGCAACTGCGACTGCGGCGTCGACTGCGACGTCATTTTGGGCGTCGAAAAGTCGAGTGGAACACATGCATGAAACTCGACGTCGGGCAGCGTTCCAACAACAACAACTTTGACATTTCTGAATCGGGTTTGCAAGATATAAAAAATGATTGTTCTGTACGACAATTTTCAAAAATTGATGTTAATTGTGTGCGCGTTTTTGCATTATTATAATGTTGTTATTAATTAATGTTATTATATTGCACAAAACACTTTTGACGTTCACTTATTATATATCGGTGTTGTCAGTCCTCATTTTCTCTAAAATTTTCGGTGGCACCCCCACGACGACGGCGTCGAATTTTGCTAAATTTATTTTGAAGCCGAAGCCGCAGTCGCAGTTGCTGCCGTCATGTAGGCTTGCCCATATGAATTCATGGTTTCTAATTTTTTTTGACGTCGCAGTCGCAGTTGCTACCGTCATCTGTTTGGCCCTTAATGTTCTAACATCGTGGATAACAACATCGATACCTCGATATATCGGCCTGTTCAACATCGAGGTTAAAACTCGATATTTTTCAACGATACCTCGATGTTTGTTGGCATCCCTACTTGTACTAAATTATTTAAGTTTTCGTCGAAACTCCCCCCGTCGTCCAAATATACGAGGCAAAATTCCAAATGCAACCCCTTTAGGACGTATTCCATCAACCTCTCGAATGTAGCTGGAGCGTAGTAGCGACGGAAAGGCATGACTCGGTCTTCTGATACAATTACTGGATCAATGTTATATCTTGACCGGTGCCCAGAATTGAGTTCTTATTCGGTTACATTTCTCGGATATTGTGGACGGATTCAGTAGTTTTTTTTAATGCTTCGAAGGATTTATTTATTTAATTACATTTCGTCAACAAAACTGACTATTTAAGCAATACAATTTTTTTTTTAAAACAAAAAGCAAAAAAAGTATTTAAATAATAGCCACACTGAACCTCTCGTGATTACACAGGTTGAGCTGAACCCAAACGAAAATGAAACGAATGGAAATTGGGCCATTTTATTTTTAATTTCGTGTTTGTGAGAAGTAAGCTGTCAAATATCAGTGAAATCAGGAAGGAGACCAAAAGTAATGCAAAAATTCCAATCATAAATAAGTTTTTAAAAATTATGTGTTGTGTTTCTAGTGGACCAACAAATGAAAGAAAAACTCTTGGCTTCTTGTCCTTCAAATATTGCGATTTCAAGTTTTTTATTTTTGATTGAATGTCTTTGATTGTTGTCCCGAACAGTTTTTCTTGCAATTGAGAGCACACTTCTTGCAGGAACGAAGTACACTTAAGCGAGAACTCCAATTGGGCAGAGGCAGCAGCAGAGGCAGAAGCAGAACTTTAGAACACATAACGTCTTATGTGATGAGCTCCAATAAAGCAGCAGCAGAGGCAGTGGCAGAAGCAGAAACACATTTTAGCTCTAATCTCTAAATTTCTGCTTTCAATTTAACCTCACAAATCGTTGTTGATATTTTTTGCATATATGGACGGAAGTAAATATTTGTAATAGTTGAAATGGGGGAGAAATTAATTGAATACTTTAAAAACAACCAAATATTATACGACAAATCATGCCGCGGATATAAATACGTACAACGTTTTGATAGGTTTCTGCTATTTTCGTCAGAATTCAAATTTCATTGTGGGACAGAAAGCAGATTCTGCTTCTGCCACTGCTTCTGCCTCTGCTGCTGCCTCTGCTCAATTGGAGTTCTCCCTTTACTTCTATTCCTATATTCAGGGTTTTGAA
The DNA here is from genome assembly GCA_964034945.1 of Chrysopilus asiliformis. Taxonomy (NCBI): domain Eukaryota; kingdom Metazoa; phylum Arthropoda; class Insecta; order Diptera; family Rhagionidae; genus Chrysopilus; species Chrysopilus asiliformis. The sequence goes on along the minus strand of OZ035961.1, from coordinate 69,843,157 downwards.
TGTCATATATTATGCCGCAGGCTCTGATGAAATTCCACTGAAATTTGTGAAATTAATTCTTCCAGTGATTGATAAAGTTCTTCTACATATTATTAACACCTGTATTACGCAATCTCTGTGTCCTAAGTCATGGAAAAAGGCAATTGTTTCTCCTTTACCTAAAATTCACCTACCTAAGTCAGTGAGTGATTATAGACCTATTAGTATTCTACCATGCTTATCAAAAATTTTGGAAAGCATCATCAAAAGACAAATAGTATCACATTTGAAGCTCCATAACTTACTCTGTCCGACTCAGTCAGGTTTTAGAGAAGGTCATAGTACTACAGCAACTGTTATTGACATTACTGAAATGGTACGGCAGGCTTTGGATGACAATAAATTTGCGGTTTTAACTCTAATTGATTTTCGAAAAGCTTTCGATAGTGTTGATCACTCGCTATTGCTTCGCAAACTAATTTCTCAGTTCAAATTTTCGTTGACAGCATATAATTTTATCAAGTCCTATTTAAGTGATAGATGCCAATCAGTTAAAATTGGTCAGTGCATATCGTCATTTAGATCTTTAACAAGTGGGGTGCCACAGGGCTCTATTCTTGGTCCAATTCTTTTTTTGATGTTTATAAATGATATTTCAAGTTCAATCCAATTTGGCAAAATTCATATTTTTGCAGATGACCTTCAATTTTTGCACACAGGCAACTTAATCTTGAAAGATAACTGTATCGATGAAGTAAATAGGGATTTGTGTAGTTTAAACATCTGGGCTATTGAAAATAAAATTTTAATCAATCCTTCTAAATCTCAGGCTATTGCTTTCTATCGTAGGCCCATCTCGAATTATTTAAGTCCTGTCGTACTCAATCAAACTATCATTCCTTATATAAAAAAAGTTAATAATCTTGGAATAATTTTGGATGAAACGCTTTGTTGGGAGTATCATGTGAGTCTGATTATTAAAAAGACTTTTGGTGTACTAAGTCGTTTAAATTCAATTAATTTATACTTGCCAACTAATGTTAAACAAAGGCTTGTTAATGCTTTAATTTTACCTTTTTTTTGTTATGGCTGTGAAATTTTTTCTGGAAGTACCCTCATTAATTTAAACCGCCTGAAGAAGTGTTTTAATAGTGTTATTAGATTTATTTACTCACTAAAAAAGTATGATCATGTATCTCAGTACGTACTAGATTTTCTGGGGTGTGATATTTTCACTTTTTTTAATATCCGCTGTGTTATTTTTCTTCATAAGATAGTTTGTTCGGGTTTACCTGATTACTTACTTAATTACATTTCTTTTCTTAACTCTACTAGAGTATGTTTTATGCGGGTCCCTAAGTATAGGCAGAGCTTTATGGAAAAGTCATTTTTTGTCAGAGCTATTAAATTGTGGAATGCATTATCCCCTGAACTTAAGAAGCTTACTAGAATCAGTCTTTTTAAAAACAAAATCTATTTTGAGTTAGGTAGACCTCCTGAATGATAACTCCTCTAATTCCTTCGTTGATGTTCAATTGCTTCTAAACGCTATTGATTGTAAACATTTAATTTTTGGCATTTATATATTTTTTTAAATTGACGGTTTTTTTTTTGAGTATGGTTGGTTTTTTGTGGTTTGAGGTTTCTTGTTTATTTAATTAATTTATTTTTAATTTGTATTTATATTTGTAAATTTTTTCTTTTAATTTATATCTGAACATTGTGCTTTCAATCTAAAATTAGTTTCTTTTTGATAAACTTATGCTTAATTAAATTAACCTAATTAGTTAGTTTTGCTGAACACCTTTGTATAAGGCAATTTGCCTTTTGGTTGTGAAATAGATAAATAAATAAATATAAACCGGGGTGTTGCTCGTATGCTTCAATCAAAGCCGTTGTCTGACTTTTATTCCAGTTTGCCATTGAATAAACAAATTTTATCTTTCAAATCCGAAAAAAATATTCCTCACTAAACGGGCTGTCAGATCCACTTGCTAAACAACATGTACGCACTCTACGACGATCACAGAGTAAATGATTTTTTTGTAACAAGTGGAAATGAATCATCCAATCAGCATTCGTTCCGCTTCTTGAGCAACTGAAACTTTTTGTTTGGGTTAGATTTTTCGTGTCATCGTTCCCACTTCGTTCCCCGCCTAAAAAGAGTCGATTTGTGGCACCACACTAAGCCCGTGTAATCGTGGTCATAGTCTTTCGGACAGTCCAAGCTAAAGGGGCCTCCACACGTTCAATTTTACTTGACAAGTATTATTGATGAAAATTTGTATCAAGATCATTGATGAAAATTGCCTCCACACGTAACACTAAACATTGACAATGTTTTCGTCAAGATTTTGGTCAGTACATTCGTATATCTTAGCGATGATGGTTGATAAACTTTGTCCTGTCCTGATCCCGATTTTTTAGATTTTTCTATCTTTTTTAATTTGGCTCTAAAATTGATTCGCAAACTATTTTTTTTCACGGTATCAACTGTGGCATGTGGATCCACTTCTCTCATTTTATCTAGTAGTTTTTCATACGCTTTCAGTTTCAAATCTTTATTAATATAACGCATAGATTTTATTTTCCATCGACACTCATTCTTCCAGTAGTAGTAGTAGTAGTAGTAGTAGTAGTAGATTTTATTCATTAATAATTAGAAATACAATTGCTTAAAATAATTAATTTTCTAAATAGCATGGCGTTTGTCGTCAGCCATTTTTTAAAACAAAAAACAATAATTATATATATATTTTTTTTAATTACAAAATTTTCTTAAAAATCCTCATTTATTATTTGGAGCCGATATTTCATTGCTTTTTTTATGTAGTCGACCAAACTTTTCCAGTCGTTTCCATTTAAAATTTCGTTTACCTCGTATAACGATAGAAAACTTTTGCCCCATTTATTACGTCTTATTTCTTTTAGCATAGGACATACTCCAATAAAATGAATGACATCTTCTCTGTCATTCATATTGCAAATTGAACATTCTGACTTTTCTGTTTTTTTGTGTTGCATGTGGTTAAGGTTGATAAGTTGTCCTCTGGTTATAAAAATTGTCGATATCTCTTCTATGCTGTATTCGTCGGAAAAATAGTTTTTATTTCGTAACCCCAGGCTTAATTTTCGATAAACATCTCTCTCCTCGCTATGAACCGCTTTACTTATACACGTCGCATGAAAACTGTTTTCGATTTTTAACAAGAGGGCGTCTTGCATAGTATCCCACGATGAAACTTCTTTAAGCTTCACATCCACATTATATTCGCTGCCCAGCCTAATCCATTCTTTAAAGTGTTGGCGTCCTCCTGCTTGCATCATCGTCGCCACTATCTTAGGCAATCTGTGATCCGGCGACATAACTCTCTTGATGTATTTGAAATGTAGCTTCAACGTATAGGTATATAATTTAGGAAGACCTGTTTCTATGTGTATCATATATGTTGGTGTATTTTCCGGCAAGGATAATCGTTGGTTTTTCCAGATGTTTTCTGATTCCATAAAGACTTCCACCGCTTGCTCTGCCATAGTTAGCCACTTTAGTTGCTGGTATCCAATGGAAGGCATAGTCCGTAAACATACTCTCGAAACGCTCCATCTCCTTATCTACAAATGTCTCAAACAGCAGAAAAATGTCATACTTTTTTATATATTTACAGAAATCACTACAGTGCAATTTACTTCTTAGACCAGATATATTATAAGATACAATTTTTAAACACAAATTTTTCGATTTAATACTAGAATTAATTTTAAAATGACTGACGGCGTTTTCATTAAAGGTGCTTGAAAGGGGCACTATTAATCGAGACGCCTGGGTGTTTGTTTTTCATTTCAGGATAGGTGTTTAGCGTTCCTTGGTTTCTGTCGATCAGATTGTGTAGAAACTCCAAGCCATCTTTCGCGTCGCAAGCTAGGTTGCTAGCACCATCAATGTAGAAGATTTTATCTCCAATTTTAAGCCTTTCGTCTTAGATTTGTACGTTTATTTCTTTATTTTTCGCAACAATTTCATCTTTTATTTTCAGTCAACGTCTTCTTCTTTCTCTTGCAGCGAATGTGTAGTCCCTGTGAATTGAAATGCCCTCGCTCTTGAACTTCTGATAGGCCTGCATGCATTTTGAGACATCGTTTTTGTCGCGTAATTCCACTACATATAACATTATTAATTTGAGGGTTTTTGGAATTTAGTGCCTGCACCTTAGTTATGCTAACGTTTCTTCTTTTTGAAGCACTTCCAAACACAACGTTTTTGCTTTTTCAGTCGCATTTAAATCACGTTGCATTGGGATATGCATCACCAGATTGTTTTCTATTGCTTTCCTAGATAGCAACTCCACCTGTCTCTCTAGCGCCATACATAGAGATTCTTCCAGTAAATGTCAATGAACTCACTGAGGAATTCCCGCGAACATTGCCGAATATCGGACATATTTCCTTGAATAACAGAGAGCAAATGGTATATTGACAAATAACATTTATGAATGCTCTAAACCAGCATGCGGCCCGCCAAATGATTTGAATTTTACGAAAAAAATATATGTAACTAATAAAAAATAAAATACTAAAACTGCTCATAAAGTTTATATGCAATTTTACAATTTAATATTTTATTTTACATAAGTACTACTCGTATATGTATATACATTTACATAAGCCCATATATATATATTTTGCGAATATTTTTTTCTTATCCCACGACTCCATTAGACTTTTTTCCAGATTGGAATTAAATCCAATCACGAAAAACTCTAATGGAAACTCAAAAAACCTTACATCATGATTTAAATCTCCTTATAGCTATTTTTGTAGATTTAAAATCGCCTGTTGTGGCAAACATAAATAGTTTCAGTATTAAGAGAAAAAAATATTTATACGTTGCAATTTCTGCATTTACAGCTATTTTTGTAGATTTAAAATCGTCTGTTGTGGCAAACATAAATAGTTTCAGTATTAAGCTAGAACCTGAATCGTATGTCGATGCGTCCGTCATGCGTCCGCCCGGTTGACAGTTCGATGCGGTGACAGTTGGGTACGGCAACGAATCTGGAGTTAATTCATTGTTTTGCACTTCTTCTATTAGTTTATCGTCGAAACAATTACTTTCAATTTGTTCCATACTTAAATTGCTTAAATCGTAAACAAACTTTTTTGCGAAATGACATTTCCGTGCGTTGCCGCATGTAAAAGTAGAAATTCGACCTACTCTATGCGGTTGCCGCATCGGAAAACGTATTATTAGGGGAGTACTCATAGCAGCCCGTTGATTCTACTCGAACTGTCAACCGGACGCACGCATGACGGACGCATCGACGTACGATTCAGGTTCTAGCTTTAAGAGTAAAAATATTTATACGTTGCAATTTCTGCATTTTCTTTTCAATTTTATTTTGTAAATCAAAGTGACCTGTGTCAAAAAACAGCTACCAATAATATTATTTGAACGATTTCATATTTTTATTTTTGTAATAATTATAACTTGTAAAGTTCTTAATAAAAACCATCCATTGACAATTAAACTGAAATAGTTGTTTTAATAATCAACAAACGGAAGGTAACACTTTTATTGTATTTTAAAAATTTTTTAGTGTGGCCCGCCAAAAAAAATGAATCATCAGATTAGCCCATGGAACGATTTGGGTTGGCCAGGCCTGCTCTAAACCATCAATGTTACTGTCAATAAACATTGATGAATATCAAAATAATTTTGATTTTCGTTAATGTAGACTTTTTACTTGACAAGACCATTGAAGAGAATCCAAACGATCAATGGGCATTTTTACACAGTGTTGTAAAAAACAAGCAATTCAACAACCATAACGACAACAGTTCGAATCCACACGCTGTTGTTACCAGTTGTGCCAGTTTTATATGTGTGAGTGCGAATATTGGCATTGGCTGCGTTCAGACGAGATCGAAACTGGTTGAAGTCAACCAAGTTACTCTGGGTGAAAAAACTGTTACAACTCCAAGAACAACCAAGATTGGAACAAATAAAACACAAGATGGATAAAATAATACACGCTTCTTTATTGCTCAAGACCGACTGCCTATCTCGTCTCCGATACAACCTGTTCCACTTTTTCCCTGGTCTTGCCAGCTCCTCCTATTACCAAGTACTGCCAACAAAAACCTGCTTGCGTTCTCACGTAGTGTTTTTCAACTTTTGCACTGCAGTGTATTTACACATGCTATGACAATGTGTGCGTGTAGCTAGAAAAATTTTGTGAACCCCCACCATTGAACTCTATGTGTGTATGTGTTTTCAACCAAGTTCACCCGGCCTAGCCAGCAAGTGAATTCCCCGCCTACACCCGATAGCGTCTGGCCCGTAAAACCGAGTGGAAACTTGGTGAAGTCAACCAGTTTCAATCTCGTCTGAACGCAGCCATTGGGGTTTGAACGTGAGTAGAGAAGCATCGTAGTGCGAGAAATCATAATTTCACCTATGGAAAAATTTTATTGCTGTTTAGTTGTGTTAGTGCATGCAGAACTTTTGGTCGTTCTTGAATTTCGACCATCCGTGCATCACTTGCAGAACCCCCTCCACTAGTCACTGACCAATCAGAACCCGATCCGCTGATGCAAGAATACACGTCTAGAAAGGCCCAATGTTACTTGAAACATGAGTCATTCAAGAATCAATGTTAGAGCACGATTACACGCGCTTAGTGTGGCGCCACAAATCGACTCTTTACGGGCGAGGGACGAAGTGGGAACGATGACACGAAAAGTCGAACCCAAACTAAAAATTTCAGTTGCTCAAGACCACGATTACACGCGCTTAGTGTGGCGCCACAAATCGACTCTTTACGGGCGAGGGACGAAGTGGGAACGATGACACGAAAAGTCGAACCCAAACTAAAAATTTCAGTTGCTCAAGGAGGGGTACGAATGCTGATTGGCTGATTCATTTCCACTTGTTACAAAAAAATCATTTACTCTGTGATCGTCGTAGAGTGCGTACATGTTGTTTAGCTAAAATTTGTTTATTCAATGGCAAACTGGAATAAAAGTCAGACAACGGTTTTGATTGAAGCATACGAGCAACACCGCGGTGTATCTGACACTCACAAATACGAAATTACACACAAAAAAAAACTTTTCACAAACACGAAATTAAAAACAAAATGGCCCAATTTCAATTCGTTTCATTTTCGTTTGGGTTCAGCTCAACCTGTGTAACACCGCGTCTTGATTAACAATTTTTCATCCCAAGAAATATCTCACCGCAATGAGATTTTTTTGACAGCTGGGCCGAAAATCTCTTGAAATTTTATTTCTCAAGATGGCAATGAAAAGAAAACACCTAGTCTCCCGCAATTAATGCAATACGTGAAATTGAAAAGGCTGAAACAAAAAAACAGACGAAAAGTAAAACCTCTTAATGTTAAATATTCTCTTCCAAAGCCTTTTGTAACGTATTGTTTGTAAAAATTAGTTATTTTCGCAACTACTTGTCGGGAGATTTTAGATTCCGCCATCTTGAATTGAGAAATTCCAAGAAATTTTGCAATTGCAAGATTTCTTGAAATTTATCTCTGGGATTTTTTATCGCCGTCAACTCGAGCTCTGATTGGTCAATCAAAAATCTCTGCGATGAAAAATCCCAAATCAAGACGCGGTGTAATCACGAGAGGTTCAGTGTGGAAGCTCAGTGTGTTTGCATCTAATCGTGGTCTTATAATACATAAAGCTGATTTAAAATGCAGGAGCAACAGCAACAGCAATGTCACGGATAAAGTTTTCTTCAAAACTTGATGTATTGTGGTTGCCGAGAGGTTTTTTTTACTGCGCGCGATGACGAATAGAGGTGCCTGGACTCTCAGCCACATTCTCGCGCACTACAGTAATGTTTTCGGCTGAACGGCCTACACGAGCACGCAATAATGTCTTCACATCTGCCACCGACCCAGTTTGTTTGAATTTTTCAACAATTAATTGGAAAAATTGTCTCGGTGAAAAAATAAATAAATTAGTCGTTGCTTAGTAGTGATTGGTGTGAACGTAAAATCAGACGACTGATAGGCAACCAAGAAAAAATTTGTGTGCAGATCAATTTTTCTAAAGCCGGCCACACATTATGAGACTTGTTGTACAACTTGGTTCTGTTGTAGGCAATGTTGGATCGTGTATGGGCCGGTTGTAGTACCAAATTTAAGTTCGATAAACGGTTGGATAAAATAAAAACCCTGTGGATTTTTTGTGGGCTTGGTTTCGTGTTGTACAATCCGATTGCCTGTGTATGGACGTGTTGTGCATCCTGAGTTACAACTTTAGTTGAATTCATTGCATCGTTGCACGACCGCCTGCTTTACTCGTCTTTCCAAAACTAATGTTTGTCGAACCAGTTGTATGAAATGTCTCTACGTGTATGGCCTCCGCCAAGACACGTTGTACAACATAGTTTTAGAACAATTCTCATAATGTATGGCCGGCTTAACAAACTGATATCCAACTGATTGGTGTGACCGTTCGCGTTAGCTGCGTCAGCGTTTCCGAATTTTCCGAATTTCACACAGGGCCGAATTTTCGTTTTTAAGAGTTTGATTACACTAACGTCGTTCCGCTATACGTTGCTTCATTCGAAAAATCATGGAATCATGGAAAATTGGGTTCAACGAATACACTCTTGCCAGCACTTCCATAGAGGACATATGAATGATGTATTCCATAATTAATGGTATCGACAGTGCTTTTATATGATATAAAAATGAACGCATCCAAATTGAAAGACCCTTTTTTAAGTACGATTTACACTCTCAAGATTATAAGCTCTCTAGGTTTGATTGTTTGTCAGGTTTATTAAGAATGAGGTCCTCAGGAATAATATCAAAAAGGGTGATATTAATTTGCTTAGCAATTGGGGAAGCGTCACAAGTTTGCTTGACGGTTGTTCATCACCTGGCGTTTCTACTTATAAAATTTGAAAATTTCTGTTTGGGTCAGTTACTGAGTCTAGCAGAGAAGAAAAGCAGAGTTGTGGATTGAAAAAGCAGAAAATCTGCATCTAAATGCTCAGTATGTTAATTTGCAACAGCAGGTAATTACTTTGGTATTGTATTAATGGGAATATTTGGTTTTTTCGTTTCTTTTGTAGTTTGACTTTTGCCATTTTTCCATATCTTCAATCACTGGGCGGAAGCAAAAACTTAATTATAGTTTCTTGTAATTGCACCTTCCTTTAACAGTATCCTATTAGTAAATTCTGGGCTTGATTGTTATTTTTCAAGCCGAACAGTTTTATTTCGTTACGGATGGTTCGGTTATGAGTGTGTTAGAATTTTAAATTTAAGCTACGTTTCGGCAAGGGGCGAGGTGTGGCAAACGGGACTTTCAAAGCCATGAGGGCGTCGTTTCCTTGATTTTCGGTTAATTTTTGTCCCAATTGAACTTTAGGGTTTAATTGAGGGAAGACAACAGATTTGAAGTTTACTTATTTTGAGTAAAATGTAATAAACCAATAGATGAGTTACTTCAACTATGATTGATGACGCAACTGTACTCAAACTAAATTTTAAAACAACTTCATTTTCAAAATATCTCAAACCATAAAAAAAAAATTTGTGCGATTACCCAAACAATTATATCACAAATAGTAATGCGGTACCGTAGATTCGCGGTTATATGAACATCAAATTTTATGAACTACTGGATTCCCTGCCGGAAATTTCAAAGTATTTTAACCGCTGTTAGTACGCTGTGTATCAATTTGATACATGTTAGAAAAATACCTATTAAATGATTTATAAAAACAATTTGGTGTTATATTTTGTCAATTGATAACATCAGACTATTTATTTTCGAACAAAGATATAATAGATATAAAAATTAGATACATTAGTCACAAATAATACAATGATGTTTAGGACATACGAATTTTTTACATAAGTTTTGCTTCAAAAAACCCACTTTTGTTTCATTATAATAGTGAATAATTTCTGGTTTTTTTTGCATTTTCATCACGAATAGTTTTCTTAGTATGCAATGTACTAAGAAGAAAAACTTTTTTTTTGGTAGGTACATATGACACCATAGAAAGACACAAATTTATACAAACCATGATCAGTGATATCAGCAGCACTTCGCCTGATATTTTGTAGTCAATCATCCTTTATATACTGATTTTATGTATCTATTGATTGAAGCCATGAGTCAGGTACTAAAATTGATTGTTCTCATGCTTATTGATCCACAAAATCATCTTCATCATTTGAATCACTTTCGTTTGGTACATAATTTCCATATGGATAACTTTCAATATCACTACCAGATATATCTTCACTTGACGTACTAGCCATTATGAATTTTTTTATTTTTTTTGATAAAAAAACGAATTATTCAACAAGCTTCAATAAACAACTGAATGCAATGCAGGTGATAACAAAATTGGCACGTGTATCAAAATGATACACACCGTTGGATTTGTTACAAATTTTGTAGAACCCTAATGGTACATTTTGCGGCATCTGTTAAATGTTTTTTTTTATGTTTTGAAAAGTTAGGAAGGTAGCCAAAAATTCAACTGAAATTATTCAAACGTTGAAACAATATAATAATTAATATTCTAAATTCGTATCAAATTGATACAAACGATGGATGCGGGTTAAGCGAAAGCACTTTAAAACTGATTTTTCATTGTACATTTTAATTGCTTTGAAAAAAGTATATTCAATAGTACTTCACATCATGTTTAAAGTACCCAGTAAAAAAGAAAGTGCTTATTATCCCCATAATAAGTGCTTAGGCGTATACAAAGCCCTTAGGCTCCCTTTACAAATATATAGGCCAACTTCGCTTAGCTAAGGCTTAGGCCCACGTTTCGAGTAATTCACCAGTAGAAAGCCTTTCCAAAACATTTTGATTTTACAGAGAAAAAACATAATTATCGAACAATATTTTATTAAATTGTTTTTTATAACTACGATATTAATGAAGTTATTGATCGAGAAAATTCTTTGTTGGGGTTTGTCAAACGCTGGTCGAGTGAAATATCTGATCCGTATAATTTGAAAGTTTTGAATTGCTCATTTGTATGATCGGTTTTGGAGTACGCATGCATGCCTTTTTACCAAAATCATATCGCGCGCCTAGAAGCAGTTCAAAAATGTTTTTGGAGATTTGTGCTACATAAATTACCTCTCTAGTTTTCCTCCTTATGAAGAACGTCTTAGACTTATTGTCATGTCGTCACTAATGAGACGATGAGAAGTTTTTTGTGTGTTATTTATTAACGATTTACCAGAAATATTTCCTTGCCGCAGTTATTAAACGCAATAAAAATAGATTCTCATCTTCGTGTTAACAGCCAATATGCCAAAGAAGAGTTCGGCTCCTATTAGTTCAGGTTGGTGTAATTGTAGATCTGCTTATTTTTATATGGTTCGGAATTGGCAATGGGATTATGTTGATTTGTTGAGACGGCTGTGGAGATATGATTTTGGGTAAAACGTAGGCTTCTAAGTTTGGCTTAAATCCCAATTTTGTTTGATCTGCAAGTTTACTCGACTTTAGTTTCCTCTTGCCGATGCTTTCGATGCAGATTGGCTGCGAGATACTTTTCGGCCAAAAGATCTAGCTGATGCAAGTCTTTCGGCATCACCAGAAAGACTAGTTTTAAAGTGCCACATTTTTTGAGGGTTACCGATATTTTGCTGATGTATCATTTTGTCGAAAAGATGGTGTTATTGCCTCCAGTTAAGGTAATTATCATTAAATTTTGATAATATAATTTTAGGCAGTTTTAATTGAGTAGCTATATCATTTTGATCCTTTTTCACAGGGACTGCGGAGTATTGATAGATAGTTATGATGAGTGTTTGCTGCACTTACATTCTTCATATTGAAACCTGCTTCTGCTGGATTACTAGTATTTTCTCACAATGTTTCGTAATTGTGCGTAGTTTTATTTGATATAAAGACTCCGTTTTAGTGTCGCTGATGTCTTCTAATTGATGTAAGACTCGTTGCAGTGATGTTGTCAATATCGTCGTCGAACAGTAGGGATAACAGCTAGATCACCTTCGAAGTTCAATAATCTAATTAATGGATTGTCCTTGATTTCGAATGATGGCGATTTCATTGTTGGATTCACATCAGTTGATGATGGTCCCTATCGTCTGAGCAAATTCAAGGTGATGGACTTAGTTTGTTGAGCTTATCTTGAACCTTGTACATCTTTCGTGCGCCAGTTGTAAGTTTTTGAATATTTTTGAAATATTCCTTCTTAAAGTAATCATGCTGTGTCTGATCTTTACATGATCTGTGGTGCGATTTTATAACTCGATCGCTTCGCTAAGAAAACGTCAGGAGGCGAAGCGATGTTTCGCTTAGTTTGAATTTTATATCTTTATCGCTTCGCCAGTTTAGGGTTGCAAGCTATAAATGGAAAATTGCTGAAAGACTGGAATTTTCAATGGAAATTTTCCAGTAAGAATTGTCAAAAGTGTACGCAGCTATAAAATTTGCAAATTCAAGATTTTTTTAGTGGAGTCAAAACATTTTTTTATAGAAATTATGGCTGAACTATTTATGTTCACAAGCAGCAGTGATGACAGCTTGTTCACAAGCAGCGGCCCTTCAGCATTTAATTTTAGGTGCAATTGATTCCACAAGGCGTCGCTTTTTGTTCTGGCGTTAGCAGAATTAATTCTGCCCTTAGCCAGCCCTTCATTATCTTCCATGAAGTCCATCAAAATCGTGAACTGTTGCTGGGTAGTCTTTCTTACACCGCTCTTACAATGACATAAAACAATATAAGGCTAAAAACTAAAAACGTTGTTCAATAATTATATACTCACATGTCGAAAATTTAATTTTTCTTATGGAAAAAAATGAACTGTCACAGCTGGCGATAACTAAAACTTTATCGCCAAGATAGCGAAGCGAACGCCAGGCGAATCGCCTTATAAAATACCAACTTGACGAAAAGTAAGCGATCGCCTGGCGAATCGCCTTATAAAATCCCACCACTGGTAATCTGTCGTTTCGAAGGTACTCCATAATTGGGCCAACTTCTCTCATTTGTGATTTCAATACGTAAAATTCTGTCTGTCGGTAGAATCCTTTCTGTAATTGGCTTGAGAATCTCGGCTCCATCGGCTGCTTGCTTAATGAATATATCCTCAATTGTCATGATTATATCGGAGAAGGACATTCATATTCGCGGTGTCTCTTTCGACTACGTATAAAAATTGCGCTATAACAATGAGCTATAACTTAGTAGCAACTTTTAGCGTGTGCAAAACGGGCTAATTGCTTGTTAATTTTGGTTCGAATTCTAGTTTATATTGGAAATTTTCCAGCCCGCTGTGGTAAATGAATGAAAACGTAGTAGACTTAGCATACTATTAGACCGTTCCGCACACGCCTTAAGTTGTTGCTAAGTTAATAATAGCACTTTGGTAAGGGCCTGTGACTTTACGATTTAAAACCGCGAAAATCACGTCTTGAGTTGTGCGCTGCCAAACTGGAGGCTCAGATCACAGAACGTCTCATGAAGGAACCGTGCTCCCACCTGATTTAAAAGAGCCAAAATCCCCTCGGGGTCACCAAATGGCGAATTAAATACTTTTATTTAAATTAGGGAGGGTCTTTTATTAAAATTAAAGAAGCTATGATGAAGTATTTCAGGTCTTAGGCCAGTATACAGATATAGTGTAAGGAGTTTGTTAATAACACGAGAGTTGGTTAAATACTGACTCAATTTATTTTATTATAAGCTTTTTATATACAAAATTTTTACAATGAGAAAACATAAAATTCACGAATCTGCCCATGCACCTGCTATGAACTACGCGAAATGAGTGTTATCTAAGTGTCATATGGCAGACAAAATAAGATACACGTCATATGGCAGCTTTTCCTTTTAAAAATGAGGCTCGTCATAGTAAGTCTGCTTCAGATTTTGTTAAACTCTATTAGTGCCTGACATAGAAGGGCAGTGAAAATAGCCCTATTGGGTTATAAAATTAAATTATTCTTTGCCATGCTGACATTAGAAAATACTTTGCGTGGCATATGCAGAACAGCTGAATCTCAAAATTTCGAGATTTTCGGGGGCTGAAACTCGGAAATTATGAGTTTTTGAAACAGCACGACAATGGAAATGAGCGTATTTCGCAATCAATCTTACATTTCCGATGACATTCTAGTGTTAGCAGATGATTTTATCCTGCTTCAGAGACGCAGGGCAAATATGTATTGCCCTGCGTATGAAATGCAGGGAAAATAAAAATTACCCTGCGTAAGAGATCTACTCTGGTCATTTAAAGATCAGTTAATGCCTCCGCCTATCGGATCACTGTAGTGTATTTCAGACCGAAATGATGACAATCAAAGACGTCACCGAGTGGCTCAAAAATAATGTTGTATCATCTAGAGATATTAGCGACAGCCAAGCGGCAATAAAAGGGCTAGAATCTATCGCACGCACATAAAAGGTGTCACGGGAGTGTCTAAATATTTCAACATCAACATCTTTTGGGTGCCCGGACATAGTGATATAGATGGGAATGAACTTGCTAGGAGAGGCACAATTGCGCCAGCTCCACCTGAGAAGGAGAGCATAGGTATACCTATGGCAACATGCAAACTACTCTTAAGTTCTGAAGCTCTAAACAATGCAAGACTCAGATGGACACTGAAAATAACGTGTACCGTCACCAAATTTATCTGGCTAAAGCTAGACAAACAACGCTCCTCTCACTACAACGAAACGCGATCAGCACGGTAGTGGGAATATTAACAGGGCATTGCCTAATAGGTGGACATGCCGAAAGGCTTCCCACGACTTTTGTAGAAGCTGTGGGGATGTGGACGAAGAGGAGTCGACAACTTATGTTTTTATTGCGATTGTCGTGACGATTTCGACGAGACTCGATTTACGTGTTTTTGTTGGTACAAAAGCACTAACCACAATACGTAAAACGACTTTTGTCGAAAACAACACGACAATCGCAATACGGATAATTGCTTATAACTTGGTTTTTTATGTTCCTTGAATAAAGGGTAAATTACAGTGAAAGCCTCGTGCACTGCGTCCCGTCTAATTTGAAATGATCTTAAAATGGCAGATGGTGATTTTCTGTTGGTAAGAGAAAGATAAGGATACCTATTAGAAGAGAGCAACACGACAGATTTTAGAACAATATTGATCTTAAAATTAACGCAATTCCTTAAAGTTAAGACTAATGCGAAAAATTTACGGTTGCGTTTGCGTGCTCTTAGTTTTTTACACCAAACTTTGATATTAATTTTTGGGCAAATAAACGCATAGAAAAATTAAATATTTTTCTCAATTCTTATAATATTCTGTAACGAATAAAACAACAATAGTTTTTTCGATAACTATGACAAAAAGTTCAAAGGCCGTAGCCAAACAAGGCACTGAAAAGTCCCCTGGGTCCAGTGTTGGGCATCAATCAATTAAATTTTCAATCGACTAATTGATTGATTAAAAATTTAATTGCAGGTTTGCAATTAAATTAATTGCAATTAATTTATTTTAATTGCAGAATACGATTAATTCAATTGCAATTAAATTTAACTGCAATTCAATTAATTGCAATTAAATTTAACTGCAATTAAATTAATAGCAATTAAATTTTTGATTAAAAATTGAGCCGCTCACTGCACACTCCGACTAACTCCATAAAACAAAAAGTTGAGAAATGCGATGAAATAATGTGCATTGTTTTCTAAAATTCTCTTTATAATATAAAAATGTTGTTGCTTATTATTCAGGAATCCTTATTATTCAGCAAAATTATTATAAACATAAAAAGCTATGACTATACGAAGTGCTTTACACTTGATTTTAAGGTTTTTCAAAAGTGGAGTTAATCGATGTGTGCAGTGAGCGGCTCAATTAAAAAAACAAAGGCCTGTAAATAAAATGTACATTGAATGTAAAATTTCTAAAAAATATTTAAAAAAAACTAACAATTTTCAATTAAGATTTAAACTTTTTGTGATTATTTGTTTTAAACGCTGATTGATGAAATGCGATTTCTTTTGTTCGGCATTTCATACACAAAGCCACAATGGTGTTAGCAGTAGATTTCTCGGGTAGATACTTTTATCGGGTAGATACTTCCCGGATTTTAAAATCACGTTTCTTTTGCTATTTGACGCAAAATTTGTAGTAGGAGGGAAATATGTTGCACGATCCTTATAAATTATTAATCCTTTTTAATTTTGCTTTTCCAGAACCGTTAATTAAAAGGTGTTAAAAATTCGGAATTTTGATTTTTTAACGTTCATAAGATTTAATTGTTAATTGTACTGGTAATGAATGATCAAACAATTAACAATTAATTTATTGTCAATTGCAGAATTTACAATTACAATTGATTAATTGTTAATTGCAATTAAAAATAAAATTTTAATCGTTAATTGTTAATTGGGCTGACAATTACATTTTGCCGAACACTGCCTGGAACCGATTGATCTGAAATTTTTATCAGACGTTGGTTTTGATGCAAGTACCGTTTGACGAAATTTTTAACCCTGTAAATCCCGGAAGGGGCCGGGGAAGCAAAGTCTTAAAAGTTAATTTTCTTGAGAACCGCTTGTCCGATTTTTTTGAAAAAATATATGTTGTGACGCATCCGACAATGTTGTGAAAAAAGTATAAAATTTTTTTTACAATTTTAACACTAGATTGCCAAGCAAGTCATTTTGACTGCTTTTTAATTTCAATCAGAAAAACAATTATGTATATGTGTTATACCTATATTACCAAAAGCAGTCATTTTGACTGCTTGACTTCCTTGGGCAATCTAGTGTTAAATAGAAAAAAAAATTCTTGAAAATTAAAGTAAAATTTTTCCAAATATTGATATACAGAATATCAACTGTTATTTTTTTCAGATTAATTGCAATACTAAGAGAAGTTAATGGACTCTATTTAACATTTCTTTTTTTTTGTTAAAATACTTTTTTTTTATATCATGTTAGGATGATAAAAACTAGGCGCGATGAATAAAACATAACAATACTAGATCATATAGAAATCGGTTTATTTGTTATATTACATTACAGGGTATAGATGTAGTTTCCGATGTCGTGCGCCGGTCCGGTTCACTCATGTAAATAAACAAAAACAACACGTAAGTCTATAAGACTTAGTGAGGGCTTACAGCTACCCGCCCTTTACCTCGGACAGACCAAAAAGGACACGACGAACGTGTCTCTTCCTTCTGGACCTCAGATGACAGGATAGTCAGCGACACACACCGACAAGCGACGCACGCCGACAAGCGACACACGCTCAAGCGAACGACACACGTTCACCGTCATCTTGTCCAGCAATACAACAAACTGACGGATATAATGCAATCCCAACTATCCAATACTACCCTTCTCAGGCCATCCCCAAAGAACGACTACAAATATTAACTATAATCTATCTTTACTACATAATAATTAACTATAAACACTCACATTTTCCAATCCTGGTTCATCACAGCGGCCAACTGTCACTACTCTAACTAACCAGGCTACTCTGACTATGCGATTTAAAGTGCATTCGAGTAAGCTATATAGCGAATGCCTAATGATTATCTTATATTCTCGATCGTTATTATTCTAATATGTTAAGTCTTCACGGGTTATACGGTCTGGATTAAAACTCCAATTATGTATTGAACGTTATTTTATTTAATGCCTCGACGTTTCGCCTGCTGGCGCGAATCCCTAATTATTTATAATAATTACCCTAATCCGTAACAATCACAAACAGGCTTCTGGGAAATGGAGAAAAATTAAATATTAACAATTCTCTAACTTGAATATTTTTATTTTAAACAAAAGTTAAATTCTAGCAGTGTTGATATGTCTCCAAATAACTCAGAGCTAAAAATATACAAAAGCGTCAATTATATTCCCAATCTTTCGGAAAACATAGGTAAGGTTTTTAAAAATTATAATAGTAACATAACACTGGCATATAGGCCGTTAAAAACTGTTAAAAATTGTTACACAAAACTAAAAGACAGGATTCCGAAAGATTGTGAATCAAACATTGTTTATAAAATTTCATGTGCGGGTAATAGTAGCAATGCTTGTAATGCAAACTACATCGGAACGACAGGACAGTTTTTAAAAAGTCGACTTTCCGGTCATAAATCCGACATAAAGTCCAAAAATATAAACAAGACGGCTCTAGCAGAACATTGCTTATCTTTAGAACATACTCCTGATTATGCTTCCGTTAAAATTTTATGCAAAGAGAATAATTATCAAAAACGAATGACGTTAGAAGCTCTACACATTTACCAATCTGACGATACAATCAATAAAAGATCGGACACTGACAACATAAATGAAACGTACTGTGCTCTCCTAAAGAGAAATTGAACAATAATTTTTAAATTCGACACACAAAAAAGTTCTTGTTTTAACATTGACAAAGGCGGATGTCCTGATTCCGGACACAATATTTTAGCAAACTCGACGATAAAAAACTTTAATTTATTTATTTATTTAATTTTCATGTTTCACTGTTTATGTTTTATTTATTTATTATTAGTGAAAAAGTGATACATGTAGATTCTGTTCTTTTTCATTTTTACATTAATTGTGAGTAAAAAATCTTTTATAAAATAAATTGTATTAACAAAGTGCATTGGCAGGAAGAAAAGTCCTCCTGAAGAAGCCTGACGACAGTAGGCGAAACGTTGAGGCATTTAATAAAAATGTTCTAAAAAGAATTAACTAGTTTAATTTGATGACCGCGTAACCCAAGGAACCAATTATATACTTCATAAATTGATCATCGGTCGAGCTTAAAAAAATGGATTACAACAACCAGTGGGTGAATACTGGACTCATCACACCATCATATGAGCACATTAGAGGAATGTATGGCCATGCACTTTGCTTAAAATTTAAAGATTATAGTAATTTATATAAAAAAATTGCCTCGTTAACACAATCTAGAATATTTCTATTAAAATGTAGAGATTTTGGGCTTATCCCAAATTTTATCAAAAACTCGACGATAGTAGTGGAAAAATTGTTTAAAGAATGTCCATCATTGTTAAATTCAGTCAAAAACATAACACAGAATTTTCATTTAAAGATTTTGAATTTAAAAATACAAGAAGTGTGTGATCGGTTAAAAGTTTATAGAAATAAAATTGTCAGTGTTCGTCATTTTATCACTCATAGCAGAGCACAATCGATCGTAGATATGTTTTTTGAGAGTCAGGAAGAAGCTTTCAAAGGGCATTCCGAACGGTTGAAAAATACAAACGAGAAAAAGTTAACAGCACTTAAAAAAGTAGTCAAAGATTCTCTTTGCATAAAACAAAATGATAAATGGTTTATCAATCGCAGTGGTGTTGAGCTGCCTGAAGATTTGTGTTGGTTGCTATCGCTGGGGAAAAAATTCAGCCTACCGTTTGATGAGAGAGACTTTCCTCTCTTGAAAGTCATTGCGGATGGTGAATTTTGTCTGCAAAGCTTAGATGATGAACATGATCGGGGTGTTGCCAGAGCTAAAATCAGTAACATTCTGTGGAATTTTCAAAATAAACACAAAAATAAACTAAAAAATAAATTTTTGCTCAAAATTTACGAAAATGCAAAAATCTTTTTGTCCAAAAATAGGAACATTGCTATTGTCAATTCGGACAAGGGTAATGTTACGGTGGCAATGCAAAAAAGTGAATATATAGAAAAAACAAAAAGATTACTCAGTAATAGACTAACTTATAGAAAACTCAGAGTTGATCCTACTAGTAGCCTACAAAATAAAAACAATGAAATAATGAAAAACTTCTTAAGTAATAATTATATTAATGAAATAGATAAAAAGAAAATGACAACTTACACGGCAACATCACCAAAGTTGTATGCTTTGCCAAAAATACACAAAGAAGATTGTCCGGTTAGGCCAATTGTGTCATATATCAATTCCCCATCATATAAATTATCAAAATTTTTAGCAAACATTTTAAAGAACTTAACTTCAAACTCAAAATACAACATAAAAAACTCAATAGAATTTAAGAGTTTAGTTTCAAAATTAAAAATTGATCCCAGTGAAATCATGGTGTCTTTCGATGTAAAATCGTTGTTTACTAATATACCCTTGATTTTATGTTTAAGAATTGTTGACAAAAGATGGGACGAAATTACACAATATACGCGTATTCCTAAAAACAAATTCATTGACGCATTAAAATTCTGTATAACAGATTGTAATTATTTTACTTTTGACAATGAAATTTATCGACAAATTTTTGGACTACCTATGGGGAGCCCCCTTTCACCCATTTTAGCTGATCTGACGATGGAAGAATTGTTAAATGACACAATTAATGGACTTTATGAAAAACCTAAGATTTTTTTAAAATATGTTGACGATATGTTTGCCGTTTTACCAAAACAAAATGTCTCCGTTTTACATACCGCTCTCAATCGGTTCCATTCAAAACTACAATTCACGGTGGAGGAAGAAGTTGAAAACATGCTACCTTTCTTGGATGTTAAGGTGATGCGATGTGAGAACAAATTAATATTTGATTGGTACCAAAAACCAACAGCATCAGGTCGTCTAATTAATTTCCACTCGCATCATCCGAAACATCAAAAAATCAATACAGTGGAAAATTTTATTCATAAAGTCTTGACCATCAGTAATGAAAAATTTCACGGGAAAAACATAAAATCTATTACTGAGAATCTAAAAAACAATGGATATCCAATTGAATTTATAAAAAGGCATATCAACATAGTTAAAGAAAAAATAAACCAAAAGTTAAATTCTAGCAGTGTTGATATGTCTCCAAATAACTCAGAGCCAAAAATATACAAAAGCGTCAATTATATTCCCAATCTTTCGGAAAACATAGGTAAGGTTTTTAAAAATTATAATAGTAACATAACACTGGCATATAGGCCGTTAAAAACTGTTAAAAATTGTTACACAAAACTAAAAGACAGGATTCCGAAAGATTGTGAATCAAACATTGTTTATAAAATTTCATGTGCGGGTAATAGTAGCAATGCTTGTAATGCAAACTACATCGGAACGACAGGACAGTTTTTAAAAAGTCGACTTTCCGGTCATAAATCCGACATAAAGTCCAAAAATATAAACAAGACGGCTCTAGCAGAACATTGCTTATCTTTAGAACATACTCCTGATTATGCTTCCGTTAAAATTTTATGCAAAGAGAATAATTATCAAAAACGAATGACGTTAGAAGCTCTACACATTTACCAATCTGACGATACAATCAATAAAAGATCGGACACTGACAACATAAATGAAACGTACTGTGCTCTCCTAAAGAGAAATTGAACAATAATTTTTAAATTCGACACACAAAAAAGTTCTTGTTTTAACATTGACAAAGGCGGATGTCCTGATTCCGGACACAATATTTTAGCAAACTCGACGATAAAAAACTTTAATTTATTTATTTATTTAATTTTCATGTTTCACTGTTTATGTTTTATTTATTTATTATTAGTGAAAAAGTGATACATGTAGATTCTGTTCTTTTTCATTTTTACATTAATTGTGAGTAAAAAATCTTTTATAAAATAAATTGTATTAACAAAGTGCATTGGCAGGAAGAAAAGTCCTCCTGAAGAAGCCTGACGACAGTAGGCGAAACGTTGAGGCATTTAATAAAAATGTTCTAAAAAGAATTAACTAGTTTAATTTGATGACCGCGTAACCCAAGGAACCAATTATATACTTCATAAATTGATCATCGGTCGAGCTTAAAAAAATGGATTACAATTAAAATAACTGGAAAATCAAATATATTATTTAATATTTACGCTGATTTTATGATTCTGAACATATATCTGGCATAGGATAAATAATAAATCATTGCTGCAATATGCGAGCAACTCCCAGCTGTTCTACTTCCATTTGGGCAAGAACAGTAATGGCGTTTAATGCCTGTGATGTATTATTTACAATATTATTTTTGAATTTTTCGTCCTTAAAATTGAAAGGATTTGTATTTAATAAAGTCAAATAAAGCGTTTTAGGACGACAAAGACACATCATTTTGTTGTGTTAATTATTTCAAAAAATGCTGTGAATGAAGTGGTTAACTGGATATAAAAAAAGATTAGTTGTGCATGTAATAATAAATTGTTAAAATTCGTTAATACTTGTTTTTATCGCAAATTCTAAGAATTTTTTTCTTAATTTTTAAGATTTTTTTTTATTTAAAACTGTCAAAAAAATTTTATGCTTTTTTCACAACATTGTCGGATGCGTCACTACAGCATATATTTTTTCAGAAAAATCGGACAAGCGGTTCTCAAGGGTTTACAGGTTTAAAAATTTCGTCAAACGGTACTTGCATCGATACCAACGTTTGATAAAAATTTGAGATCAATTGGTCCCAGGGCACTTTTCAGTACCTTGCTCGGCTACAGCCTTTAAATTGAGCGCCATTTAATTTATAAATTTAGCTCTGCTGGAAAAATGTTTTCGGTATAACTTTTCGATTCACTTGTGGAAGGAAAACGAATACAATACAATTTTCTTTGCCCGAATTTTGGCGCAGTTTTCATGTCAATAGTCCTGTCTCTTTTCTCATGATGAGTCTATCTATTTCTCACGTTTATACAACTTTAAGACCGATTCAACTTAGATGTGATTGGGCTTTTATGAAGATTCAACTTAGATGTGATTGGGCTTTTATGAAACTGCCTTTTTTTTGTTTTAAGGTTTGGGCTGCGAAGCATTTGTATTTATTGGTGTTTTTACAATTTCCGTTGTGACTATTTATATAACGTAAACAGCACGAAAATTTTAGTTAATTGAGTATACCCTTTGATTTTAATAACTGTTGTTTAAAAAAATTCGGCGCATATTTATAATGTTTTTCCCTTAGTTTTCGTCTAAATCAAGTGTTTTTCTAAAAAAAAATTGGTGTTTCATCTTTTCCCGGATTAGCAAAAAAATATATGGTCACCCTACCACAGGAGAAATTTTCCTGCAGTTATATCTGTTGTCTTTATTTTCAAATTACTATAGAATTATCATTAATACTCTGTCTCTGTGTTTTCAGATTTTCCACTGTATGAGGTCTGTTGAATACATGAGACACAATAAAGGCGCACGTTAGATTTTTAGAATGTAAGTATATATTTGAAATTTTTTGATGTTTATAAGGTATTATCCCACATAAATTCAAATTGTCTAAAAATTGTGAAAATCGAGAAAAAACGAACGATACATCAGTGAGACATAGGAAGTGCAAGTGATATAAAAATCCGTGAAAAGTCGGGCAGGAAAAATGTATTACATTTACTTCGCTTACAATTGAATCGTAAAGTTATACCAAAAATGTTTTCGAGTGCTGCAATCGCGCTAAATTAAAAAAACTTACAGAAAACTGAACGAGTTGACAAAGACACTTAATTTTTATACGCGTTTGTTTGCCCAAAAATTAAATTAAAAGTTTGGTTTTCAAGTTTGGAGCACAAACTTGACAAACAAAAATTAATTTTTCGCTTACTTGATCTTAAATTTACTTCAAATTTAAGTTAAATTTTGTTCTGAATTTTATCATATCGCTGTCTTTTCATGCATATATTTAGCTTTCTTTTAGCAATGAAAAACTCCCATTTATAATTTTAAGTTGTCAAAAATATTTTTATAATTACGAAAAGATGAACAATATTTCTAAGTTGAAAATGTTTTAAATACTATAGGCGTTCACAGAGTATTGGGTTATTATATGGGAGTGTAAAAAAAATTTACAGAGTACTGGGTTATTATATGGGAGTGCAAACATGAGTGCAGATTTACCCAAAATCCTAAATTTTACGTCGGGTCGTCGTTCCGCGAAACATTCAAATGAAAAAAGTTATGGCAAATTTTAATTATATCTTCAAGATTTGTATACGAATGCATTTCAATATTTATAATTTAACTTGGTATACATGATCTTTTCAAGGTTCTCAATGTATGAGAGTGATTCGGCCGCTGAAGACGAATTATCAGATCTATCCGATGCTGCAATTGCCGATTATGAAAGGGATGCTAAAAAGAACGGTTCAAGGAGATGGACAAAAAGCGAAGTAAAAATAACATTTTCATCTAAATCGTTACAATTTCTAATGAAATAATTTTAAGGATGCCGCATTAAAAGCATTGGTAGCACAATACGGCGAACGGTGGGATACAATTGGAAGATTGCTTAAAGATCGAACAGATATTCAGTGTCAACAGCGATGGACAAAAGTTGTAAATCCAGAATTAATAAAGGGTCCATGGACGAAAGAAGAAGATGATAAAGTCGTAGAATTGGTCCGACGCTATGGGCCGAAAAAGTGGACTTTGATTGCCAGATATCTAAACGGAAGAATTGGAAAACAATGTCGTGAAAGATGGCATAATCATCTGAATCCAAACATTAAAAAGACAGCATGGACCGAAGAGGAGGATACGGTAATATATCAAGCACATCAACAGTGGGGCAATCAATGGGCAAAAATTGCCAAGTTACTACCAGGTTTATTATTATGATTGAATATTATTCGGTATGAAATTTTACTTGTGCATTAATTATATAGGTCGCACTGATAACGCTATAAAGAATCACTGGAATTCCACAATGCGAAGAAAGTATGAATATTCATCGTCACGAAAACCGAAAATGAAAATCGATGCCGAAAACAGAGATTCCCATGTCAATTTAAAATCTCTGATGACATCAAACAGTGAAAGCCAATTCTACAATTCAGATAATTCGTCATCTTCCACCAGAACAAATGATTACATTGATTCTAAACCCTCAAACAAGTTTAATGTCGCTTTTTCGACTGGTATGTCTTACAAAATGTGAATATTTTTACAATGCTCAATTGATTTACTTTTACAGCAGCGAATCCCAAACAAGCGCAAAGCAGGCCCCCAAACATTTTGAAGAAAACAAAAAGACCTATTGAATACAACGTACAGAAACGTCCGGTGAGCATATTTATTTGAACTGAATTATAATTTCATATATGAAAAATTTGTGCGAATTCCTGATATTTAGAATAAATAACGCACAGAGTTATACAGCAGAATATGATAACTTTAAAAAAATAACAGCATGGAGCCATACAATTTCATTTTTTTTTTTGAAATATTATGGGAAAATATAATCATAATACATAATTTTTTTAAAAAAATTAAAGAAAAAGTTTTTTTGAAGAAATGCACTAAAAAGAAAAAAATAATTTTTTGGAGGTGTGTACCAGAAATAAAAGCAATATAAATATTTCTTTTATTGTATTTGTTATGCTTTTATCTCGCTTTTATTTCTGATACACAACACCCAAAAAATATCTTTTTTCCTTTTTAGTACATTTTTTAAATAAAAGCTTTTTAAATTTTTTTTTTTTTTTAAATTTGATCTTTTTTAGTCATTTTGTATTTGATTAGTATGACCTAAAATCCAAAATGACGTCATTCTTTCGCTAGCTTATATATAGGGTAGGAGCGGGCATGTTGAATTATCGGGCATGTTGAATTATTGCCAAATTTAAAAAAACTATCCAGTAAATTTTTTTGAAATTTTAGTGTATTGGTAGTATTAATGTCCTCTACTTGCCATAAAATTTTGACAGCGATACCTTATTTATATCGTAAGTGACAGGAATATGTGCGTTTTTGGCTCTAAAAGTAAATATTAGACTATACAGTGATTTACCCATTTCTCATATAAATTTTTGTCAATCTGGAAATTTTTTGTATTAAAAGTGTTGTGCAACACCTCTAGACTAAAAAAAACCTCGTGAGACATTTAAATTTATTGTTTTTGTGATTTTTCTAAGAGAAAATATCAAAAAAATGGGTTGCGGGTAAGTTGAATAACGGCTTGGCGGGCAAGTTGAATCATTTTTTTCTTACGTATTTTTTGTTTTTTGACGTTTGTTTCACATTTCCCTTGTTCTTTTATCAATTTTTGTTTGTTTCTTGATGATTTTTTACATTTTTTATAAAAACGCAGCAGGAAAACAATCAAAAATTGGACAACAAAAAAAAATGAAATAAGCGATTAACTAAATTGTAAATTTCATTGTTTTTTTCATATTTACATTATGTAGTGTATATTTAAAATTTTTACTTAATAAAATACTTAAAAATAACATTTTTTCATTCTTAAGTATGGAAAATGTATGGAAAATTACAGTTATTCATCTTACCCGCACCACTTGTAAATCGGTGGGCATATTGAATCACCCTTTAAATTGACCTGAAGGCCAGTTAATAAAACATTTAAAAAAAAGTTCTTCTATGAAATGTAGTCAAGGTATCACCAATGATTACCTAATATAGATAAGAAAGTTCTCCTAAAATATTTGGTTTGAGAGAGGGACAACTAGCGACATGCTGGCGGTTTCAATTTCTGTGTGAATACTGAGTTATTTATGTGTGCGGCCTCATCTCAAGTGTTCCCACATCTCAGTTGTAATGCGTAATTAGTTCTAATGCGCCTCGAAAAAACCATAAAAAAATCGCACAATGGCAATACACAAATTTGATTCTCAGCAGTCAGTTAGTTAAAAATCAAAACAAACCACCAATTTCGGTGGAAAATTTAGTTTTCGTGTTAATTTCGTTGATTTTTAGTGTATTTCGCGATTTAAATACTAAAAAAGTGTTATTATTTGCTTGAAAATTTTCGTGAGCTGTCAGGCCGCTGTCGAAAGCATGATGGTGTTAGTGCAAGGGTTGTATAAATATAATACAAGTTTTTGACTGCTATAAGGCTATGAAAATCTCGCTTGGTTTAGCCCTGACTAAACGACAAGTTTCTTGTTTTTTCTTTAACTCCATATGACATGAAGGAAAAAAAGGGAAAGATGGTGTTGCTCGGTGACTTTTTTTTATCGCGCATCTCTTTTCTCTGCCGTAGGTAAACGGAAACTTCCGTTTACTTCCCATCTATATTAGGTAATCATTGGTATCACTCTATCGAATGGCTTAACCATTTGAGCGATATGTGACTTATGTGCGCGCTACAACCCAAAGTCTAAAAAGTAATTCAACATGCCCGCTCCTACCCTACTTTTTATCCTTCGAATATATATCCTTACCTTTGAGATATCCTTACGGACTTTTTAACTCCAGAATCGGATTCAGTGACCCAAAAAACTCCCAGGTGAGATTTTTTTCTGTCTTTTTTTCATCCCTTTATATCAGCCTTGCTAAGCCATGTGCACCAAGGGTAACTTCCAAGCTCAAATTACCCTTTTATCCATTGATTCTTAATGTTACCTGTTTCTTTGTTGCTTGTACGCCAACTGGATCCATACGCATATGAAAGACATAATCTGTCTCACTTTATCCTATAATCCGTTCTGCTTTCACTTGTTTCTGCTCCTATTTGCATATCAAGAAGCTTAGCTGAGTTCGAAGTGGGGCCGTTTATGCGAGAGGCTTTTATTACCTCAGTTAGCATTTGGACATTGACTGAAACAGTAGTACATTTCGTGTAGCAAAAAATTAACACTGCTGAAAATCATGAAGCGTATTGTCTCAAAAGATAACACCAATTTTGGTCATGATTGTTTTTTTAATTCGGTGTAATAACACAATGCAATGCTTAATATGTTTTCAGGAAATTAAAACAACATAAAAATACAATTTAAATAGGCATTTTCAGTCATTACATAATTTATCAATTGATCAAATTAATGTTTTTGTTTTTATGAAATTATTTTATTTCTCCAATTGTGATTCGGAAATTTCATATAAAAGTAAAATAATGGACAGTGTGCCAAAAAATCAAAAATACCAAAGAGAGCTTTCAACAAAGTTTGGACTTGGCTTGGAGAGCGGGTCATGTAAATACATAAATCGCTTGTCAGTGATAGTGGATGCGCGTGAACTTTCAAAGCTTTGCCGACCCTGCTTTATATCATATTTGAAAATCGGAAAGCGATACCTGAATACCTTTGCGGCAGTTTTCGTCTTGCCATAACATTTTATTTGTGCGCACATTCTTTTAGCTGATTTTTCAAATGTAAAACTAATCTAAGATCCAAGTGATCTGTCAAATATCAATGCAATGAAATGTGGCGCATTTTTTTTTCTGAAACTCAAGTTTCCCAGAAAGAACCATGCAGGATTTGACGTTTTTTATGCCCCTGGGTTAACTTTTGAACCCGTGCAGTTTTCACTTTGGTTGAATACTTTTTGGAAAGGGCACAGTCTCTAGTTTCATCCATATATGGCTTCAAGAGCCACCGAATTGCAGGGGGATGGTGAGGGGTTAACGAACTTTCTCGTGATTTTTCACAGAAATCACTGCAGAAATGGAATTTGTGCCCCTGGGTTAACTTTTGAACCCGTGCAGTTTTCACTTTGGTTGAATACTTTTTGGAAAGGGCACAGTCTCTAGTTTCATCCATATATGACTTCAAGAGCCACCGAATTGCAGGAAGTGAAAATTACACGGGTTCAAAAGTTAACCCAGGGGCACAAATTCCATTTCTGCAGTGATTTCTGTGAAAAATCACGAGAAAGTTCGTTAACCCCTCACCACCCCCCTGCAATTCGGTGGCTCTTGAAGCCATATATGGATGAAACTAGAGACTGTGCCCTTTCCAAAAAGTATTCAACCAAAGTGAAAACTACACGGGTTCAAAAGTTAGTTTAGAGGGGCAAAATCGTGCATCGTTCTTTGTATTTGGTGAACCGTGGATCATAGAAAAGGATATATTTACCAATGAAATTTCCTTGTGAATTCAAAATATTTGGCCTATAAGATTTCTTTTCGATTAAAATGACTTTACATACAAATTTTTCTGGAATATTTTTCTGGATACATATACGAGTATACAGTATACTTACTGTGTGTCTTTTTATAAAAATCGTAAGTAGGAGCTCGTAGATATTTACGTTTAAAATTTGTATAGGTGAAAAAACTTAAAAATTGTCCACAATTTCTTAAAGGGTGATTTTATCAGAGTGAAATGTTTGATCAAGCCCTATTAGTTTTCATGGCGAACATTTTTTCTTAAGATTCCAACCATCTCTACTCCTCAAAAAGCCACCCACACAAAAGTTAGTTTTTTGACAAAAATAGTTTTGGTCGTATAATAATTTTTAAAGGAAAAGTGCTACGGACAGACTTTGTTATGACCAACCCCCCTACTTCTCCATGGAGAAAGTTTTTCTCAAACACACACCCCTTAACACCATCCTTTATGGAGACGTGCGTCTAAAAATTCACTTTTTCGCAACAATTTTTATTTTCTAAAAGGCTAATATTTTTATTTGAGTTAAAATAGGTAATTCATGTCCCACTCATTAAAAATTAAAAAAAAAGGGTTTTTTTTAAATGCACTAAAAAGGAATGTACAATTTTTTTTGGTACTGTGTATCAGAAGTAAAAGTGAGATAAATGTTTATTTAATTTTATTTTTCATAGTTTTATCTCGCTTTTACTTATGGTAAGCGCGGGTATTGTGTACCACCGTTCCTATTTTTTACTCATATGAGGCAACTATAAGAATTTTTTAAAAAACAGCATTATGTAATCCAAGTTAAAATCGTAATCTTTTTATGTAAAATTAAAAAATCCTGATCTGATGATTTTTGATCTTTTTAAATCGAAAAATGGGAAGATTGAAATAATCAGTCACTTTGGTTTTGGTGCGGGTAATGTGGACCAATGTTGTGTGCTCAGATCACACAAACAAATTTTCTTTGTCACTTAAAAAAACACAATTTTTCTGGCAATATGACCTTCCTCCAAAAAACTGTATGAGCTTTCAACGCAAACAATTGGTTTCACAGATCAAGTGTCGCCGGGGCATATTTGAACATTAAACTCGAATTAATTCCCTCGTACAGTTTCTGAGATTACCCGCCTGGTCCGCAATACCCGCACTTACTCTACACAGTACCAAAAAATTATTTTTCCTTTTTAGTGCATTTTTTTAAATAAAAGCTTTTTTCAATTTTTTTTTATTTTTTTTTTTATCCTTTTTAGTCATTTTGTATTTGATTCATCTCATTCTCGGTGCTACAGCTCTCGAAGAGCCTGGGCCTCCTCAATTGAGGTTTCATGACGATTTCTTCCCTGCTTCGTACCTACAATTTTTACATGGATTGCGAACTATGGATGAATTACAACATTTGTAAGGTTTTTTTAACGTTGCATGCAACCCATCAACAGCAGAGGCTGTGATAGCAATCTAGACCGATGATGTCGGTAACACCAAGCGGCGACTATCACTACTCATTTCGTAAAGCAAGTTGAGTGGACTTGAATCACAGCGTGTCACAGTGGTAAATGGAACCACCGACCTCCGGAACACGAGCCGAGTACTTTACCACTTGGACTACGCTTGACTAATATGACTAAAAATCCAAAATGACTTCTGTCTTTCGCCTCGCTTATATATCCTTGAAGCCTCTGAGATATTTTTACCAGTGATGGGAAATGTTATCGTAACCTAACGAAATCACGGGGTCGATTTTCCAAAAAAAAAACCGTTTTCAAAAATTTCTAAAAACGCGCTGTAGGGAAACCATTAGAGTACAAGTTTTCCGATTATGACAACTTTTAAGATATCAAAATGTTAATAAAATGTTGCTTTATTATTTATTGGAATTGCTGGTGTTTTGGTTTTGTAAATGTTTCAATTGCTTTTCCTATATATGTTTACATTAATCTCAGCTTTTATGCAAAACTTCGGCTTTCGCCAAAGGTTAAGAAAAATACAGAAATTTGGCTTCCGCCAAAAACTCACATTCGATCGGACTCTAAATAAAACCTTGCATACTAATTTGTCAGAGTAAGTTGTATCCTCACTCATGATAATAAATTGATTTATCAAAAATCGAAGTTTTTACAAATGTGTATTTAGACCTAATTTTGCGCAATTATGATCAATGCGCCTGGTGCAGTTTGCTCCACAGTTAGGGATGCAACATCGTTCATAAAACCTCGATATATCGAAAATCGATGTTTTTTTTAAGGCGACATCGATGTCAAAAAAAATCGTCCTGAAAACATCGATACCTCGATGGTTTTCCGATATTTTGAAAAAGTTAAATTTAATAAATAATTTAGCTATCTGGTGGATGCTCTACTGTGGGTGGAGTGCACCCAGGTAGAATTAACACGGTTTTAATTCTTCTTATACGTTGAACCACCAAAAACTCGTTAGTTTTCGAGATATTCGCAAAAAACTAATTTTTTTGAAATACCGGCATATCTTCATAACGGCTTGAGATACGGAATTGTAGTAAAAGACATAAATGTAGCAAATTTTATTGTCTCCAAGTTTTGTAATACCTAAGACTACTGGAAAATATTTAGTTTCGGAATAAATTGC
The DNA here is from genome assembly GCA_964034945.1 of Chrysopilus asiliformis. Lineage (NCBI taxonomy): Eukaryota > Metazoa > Arthropoda > Insecta > Diptera > Rhagionidae > Chrysopilus > Chrysopilus asiliformis. The sequence goes on along the minus strand of OZ035961.1, from coordinate 69,811,843 downwards.
AAAAAAACGAATTGGTTTTAAAAAGACGCCGTTTTGGCTACTTCCGGTTAACGGATTTCCACATCAGGATCAAACTTCTCTGTCAAATTTCATGGCTAGCTCTGGTAGAAAGATTAAACCGAAAATTGATACCAAAGAAAATTTAAACAAATCTTTAAGTAGGGTGGCTATATTAAATCTATCTAAAAACTAGTCCCTCTAGTCCTAAAATTAGTTTCTCTACTAATTTTATGAAGAGTAATGTTCTAACATCGTGGATACCAACATCGATACCTCAGTATATCGGCCTGTTCAACATCGAGGTTAAAACTCGATATTTTTCAACGATACCTCAATGTTTGCAAAACATCCCTATCCACAGTAGCCATGGGCATAACCTAACACAGAAGACTTTCCGAACCAGGTCACTTTCACTCATTCGAGTGACATCCAAAGATTCTTCTGAATATCTTCCGGACAAGAGGTCGCAACTATTTTTGCTTAGTACCATAGTCTATTTTTGACCCAAGGTAGTTGAAGTTTCGTGCAACTTCAAGGTTGTGATTTCCTACCCGTATACTTTGATCAATATACGATGGTTGATTTGACGGTGACTATCTGCCCATGATGTCAATGTCGTCTGCGTTTGCCAGGAGTTGTATCGACTTGTAGAGGATAGTTGCTCTTGTCGCAATTTCCACTTTCTCCAATGCCAGGTTGAAGAGGACGCAGGCCAAACCACCCGTTTCCCGTTTCCCGTCGGAGCCCGTTTTGGACGGGACAGTGATCCGGCCACTTTCACCTGGCTTGATATATTGGTCATGGTCATCCTACACAGTCTTATCAATTTATTTGGGGTGCCGAATGCTCTCATGGCTTTATAAAGTTCTACTCTGACTATACTATCATAGACGGCTTTAAAGTCTATGAAAACGTGGTGTAGCACTATACTGTGCTCTAGACATTTTTCCATCGCCTGCCTAAGGGTGAAAATCTGGTGTGTTGTTGATTTTCCTGATCTAAAGCCGCATCGGTATGAACCAACGGTTTTATTCACGAATGGGGAAATTCTCCATTGCAGGAGAGGAGATCGTATTGGCGGTACTCAACAATGTAATACCCCTATAATCTTATGAATTGCTCGGTGTAATTCCGGGCCGCCACCCTTGTTCAGCTCCGCTGTAATCACGTCGGCTCCGGCCGCTTTATTGTTTTTAAGTCGACAGATCGCATTAACTGTTTCTGAATAGCTTGAATAGCATTAACTGTTTCTGAATAGCTTAAATGGCTACAGCTCGGACTCAGTTTGACTCAATGGCAGGGTCTCCATGTACTCGTCGAGCTGACCATTCAACAATTCATTGAAGTGGTCTTCCCATTGTTCCAGAAAACTTTCCAGATCGGTAACCAGATTTGTCCTTGCAAGTAGTGCAACGAGGTGTGTATTGCTCCATCGTGTGTATAATTTAGTAGAACTCTCGCGCCTTATGCGGTCCTTGTCCTCTACACTTTTCTATTTCACAGACGATTGCTGTTTCCCAGGCTTCTTTTTTGCGTATGTCGATTCTTTTTTCTTGTCTTCTGAGCTTATTATAGGCCCTATCACAGAATCCAATACGAATGATTCGGATCGTAAACTCAATGTTGTTGTTAGTGTTTTATACTAACAACAACATTGAGTTTACGATCCGAACCATTCGTATCGGATTCTGTGATAGGGCCTTATATCTCTCTACGCTTACTCGCGTTTGATTAGATTGCTGCAATGCTCGGTGGCTTAATTTTTGACTTTCTGTCCCGTATTCCTTGCTCGAACCACTACACCAACTAGATAGTGATCCGAGTTGATATTGGCCCCCCGGTACGTCCTTATTTGCATCAGGCTCGAGTAATGGCGGCGGTCTATCAACACGTGGTCTATTTGGTTGTGAGTAATCCCGTCTGGTGATACTCAGGTGGTCTTGTGGATGTCTTTTCGCGCAAACCATGTACTAGCAACGAATAAGTTCAAATTCTCTACATTTCTGCCTATAAATCGATATCTTTTACCGTTATCGAGATAGTTCAGATTTTTTAAACAAAAATCATATTTTTATGTAATATTTTATTCGTTAGGTTATAGTGTAAATTGTAAATAAGAAAGTCATGTATTTATCATATATTTTTTCCTTGGTTTTAATCTAAATCAAATTTTAATTTCTATATAAAATTTGTTGCTCATCTTTCCCCGGACGGGCCTAAAAAAAGTATGGTCACCCTACACATAAAATCCTTTGGATCGCCCAGTAAAATGTGGTAATTAAATACGCGGTAATTTAAACGCTGAAACTTCTAAGAGTCTCGGAGTTAGATGCCTTACACTGGTTTCCAAGGAAATATTTGCTGGGGAAATTTTAAACAAGGTGCCGGTTTATCTTCATGCGGCCCTGGAGAAAGGACAGCAATATCGTTAGCTTCAAATCTTTGGCAAAAAGGTATCGGTCGGTTCCGGCTATATCATTGTTTGCAGACAAAATTTTTTCATTGGCTGATCGCGTTTTGAATGTTTGACGACTGGCGCTGAATGATAAAACCTTAAATTTTTGATAAAGAAAAACCTTTTTATGATCTAGATAAATTTCGTGCTTATTTAGTCTTTTTTGTTCGGTATTTGAAATCTTAATGCTAATTGACAAAGAGTGTAGCTCAATTCGATCCGATGAGGCCTGTCGATTCCGATGATGACTTATAAGATCATTAAATTACCATATTCAGCATAAAAAAAACAGTGACAATTTGTCATTGGCAAACGATAGCTTAACATATAAAGGGCTTCATTGCCTTCAATAGCTTAGGGCCTCATCAAACCTAAACAATGCAATTTTATGGCTTCATGTTGTACAAAAAAGATTTTTTTTAAATGTATCAAAATATTAATTAAAACCAATCAAATATTAAAAGTCGTTGACCTAAAAACGAACACAAATTAAATATTATTTACAGAAACAAGCGAACAAAGGCAGTACGCAAACGTTAGAGGGACCTGAGTTTTCTGGAAAAGTAGTGAAATCAATTGATTCTCCCATTGTGACACCAATTAAACCACTACCCTTTACTCCAAGTCAGTTCTTAAACTCGCCCTGTTTGAACTTGTCATTTGACATTAATATTCCAGCCAGCACTCCCGTACGTAGTAAAATGATCCCCAAGGTAAATCAATTAATTTTTTTTCTGTTTATATTCATTTTTTTCTTTAACTCTTCTCCTTTACTCGCGAGTTCACTATTTTTCATATGTGAAATTTAATCAATATCCTAGAAATTCGTATAATGTGAATATTCAATACTGTGTTTTTCTTTATAACAGACACCAGCTGACAAGATAATAAAGGCAGAGCCTGAGGCTGAGCATTCGAAATCAGTGAGAATACTTCCGGGGGGAAGTATTGAAACTCCAAATAAAGAAAAAAATGTGTGTGGTCCACGTACGCCGACGCCATTCAAAGATGCTTTAGCAGCTCTAGGAAAACGACGACGCGAAACGTACTACTATTTCAAATTTAACTAATTTTTAGATTTAATAACTGTTTATGCTACAGATATATTCCACCAAGTCCGTCACGGTTGGTTGAAGATTTAGCCGAAATCATTAATGAGGAAGAGTCGAAAAATATAACAGGGGATTCAGTTTACGATACTGATACTAGCTCAGTTAAAGAAACCGCAGTAGAAAAGAAGAAAATTGGTTTCAGGAAAGAGAAATCAGATTTTAAAGAGAACTGTCAGCCAACAAGAAAAGTCCGTAAATCTCTCGTAGATAGCTGGGACAGTGAGATGCTAACAAGTTACACATACGATGCTGAAACACCAGTAAAAGATTTAAAAAAAAAACTTAAATTGATAAAAGTTTTCTTATTTTTCTAATACATTTTTCAGAGTAAATTTTTAAACAGCGATTCTGGGGTAGTGTTCTCACCTCCAAATATCATTAAAGATGCGCTGTGCGATTCGGGATTGCTTATGGAATCTGAAACAACGCTTACAAGCAGTCCACGTAAAAACAAAAATAAGGTAGATGGGATCGAAATTTTATCTAATCATCTTACAGAAAACAAAAATTTTGGTTTTACTTATGCTACCTCATCAAATATACTAAAACAAACTGCCAAAGTAAACAAATACAGTCATAACTTCAATGATTTTACAAATTTACATGACTACGATAAAGAAAATTTGATGACACACATCGAAAAATCAAATAGCAATAGATTTTGTAGTAATAGAAGAGCATTACAGGAAAACAACAATTTCAATATGAGTCAAATTGAAAATAGTTTTCATACAAGCAATGCAACCAAATTACAATCACCAGCTTCATCACAGAAGCGAACACAAACAAATTTCAATTGCTTTAAAAATTATGATCTGAATGATGAATATTGGCTTAATTTTGATTTATAAAAAATGATCATTTTTTAACAATTGTTATTGGTGTCTAACATAAAAACATATAAATTCGTACTAAAAACCAAAGCATTAATGTAGAACAAATTAAGTTAAAATAATTAGTTATTAACAAAATTAAGATGGTGTCAGTAGCATCATATTTTATTCAGGCGAGGATTATCTATTTATTCAAAGTTAATATATTGTTACCATAAGATTATCTATCGAATCCAGGTGTTAGCTATAAACATTTTTAAATACAAAGATTCATATTAGTTGTGTAGTGTATGATATGATTTTCTCTGTTATCCAGATTCATAGATACAAAACCTATCAAAGTAATAGGTTAATTTTTTTAAAAGTTGATATTTGCCTTTGGATTTGTAATGACATTATTGCAGTGTTTAAATTTTTATCATATTTCAGTCTTAACGATCTTTAACGTTTCTCTCTTATTGGAGATATTTTTTCCACTTTGATTCGCCTCTGTCTTTGGATCGAAAATGTAATTTGGAGCAAATTCACTCCGTACGAATTGATTTTTCGATCCGTTTGTACTGGCCGCTAGATCGAGAACGTTACGCATCGTTTCGTTCTTCTTCTTTGCTTTGGGAATGAAACCCTTTGCATCTTTTATTTCGTTCCCAATGGTTGAGTTCAAATCGAGGAGAGATAAAGACGAAGAAGAATAGAAACATTTAGAGAAAATGAGCGAAAATTATGCACTAAGGCGTGTAAAATCGTTCCTCAGAGAGGTAATGTTGTGTGATGACTATTTCATTCCTTTCATTGAGCAGGAATGGAAGAACGATAAATGTAACATTTAGAACACTGCATTAATGATTTCTTCACTCATAGATTATAATTTTAAAGGATTTAAAAGCTATATTTCTTGGTCAAGCCGATAACCTTTGCGGTATTTTTTCAGTACAAAAACTGATCTTCAGTCAAATGAAAATTTATATCGATAAAATAGGCTTTGGTATAAAACATAATTTAGATGTATTCGGCGAGCGTTATTCTGTGAAACAAAACTCATTTTGTACGACCGTTTACATTACGACCAAAAATTCCAGAAGTTTATTCCTGAAACAAGTCTCGAGAACAAATTACCAGAAAATTTATATGTTGTAAACAGCACATGACTTTCTTATACAAAATCTACGTTCTTGTACAATTTACGAATACACTATATCCCGACGGAAAAAAATTTAGTTTGTTCTTTTAGTAAAAGACGAGAATTTTATGGTCAAAATGAAGAGGTCGAAATTTTTCATGAATAAAATACTTTATTATACTTCGTATAAGAAAGTAAAAATCACATATGTTTACATCAGATCAAATTTTTGCAATAAATTTCGGTAATATTATAAGAGTATTCACATTTAGTATTACAATAAATAGCTGTTATCGTCGTAAAATATTTCTAATTGTTAACGTTTTGTAATCATTAAAATACACTGAATTATTTTTTTTTTTGCAATTTTACCACAATTTGTTATGTAAAGGGTCTTTCAATAAGGACGCTCGAAGTATGTTGGGTTATAGCGGCTATGTTGTTAAAGTAACATCTTCAAATCTTTTGTGAATTGTTCAGTAGTGTAAGGCAAATCACCATGGAAAGTTATAGCGTTGAACAACTTGTGCAAATTATCAAATTTTTTTTCTACGAAATTTTCTATAAAATTTTATTTTATTTTCTAAATTTCACGGGATTTTTTTTTATGAATGGATATGTGAACAAGAAAAATTGTCGGATTTGAGGCGATACCACACGAGATACACCAACACCAAATGCATCCTGTTGTGACCGAGAGTGAAAACAAAGAAGTCAAAGTTTCAAACTCATTTATTGTTCAACTAATCACAAAATACTAAAGTTAGGTTAGGTTGTTCTTTTACACGCCACCAACCTCCGGTGATGCCAGACGCTACCTTTTACTCCACTCCAACATCCCCCCTTCTTAGTGTGATACGAAATAGTCTCTGTGCCAAGCTGGAGGGCGCCTCAACCGGGGTGAACGCCTGTACTGGTCGGTTGGAATGGACTCCGGAACAGCCTCGATGGGTTCAGATTCCTGCTCATCTTCGTGTTGCTCTTCTTCGGTCTGGTCATTCTCTGGTTGATCCGATGGATATGATGCGAACGGAAAAGCAATTTGTTCCTCTGGATCCAAATCAGATTTATCGATCTCCACCAACCGCTCCCGAATCTGGTTAGCGTGCGATTTGGTTAATCTAAGCTTCCCATTTTCATTTACCTCGACCTGGTAATTTACATTACCAACTTTTCTCAATATGATGCCCGGAAGCCAAGACATTTTATTGTTTTTGAAAATTCTGACGAACACCTTTTGATCAATGTTGAACCTTCTATCCTTGGCTCCATGTTTGACATTGAATTGATTCTCCATTTTGTCATTTCGGTTTGCTTCCAACTTGTCTGGCTGTTTGAGTAAATCTATTTCTGTTCGTAGTCTCCTGCCTAGGAAGATTTCTGCCGGTGATTTCCCCTCTCTGCATTGTGAATTTGGCGTAGCACGATACTGAAGCAGAAACTCTTGAAGATGGATATTATCCTTTGATTCCTCCGTGAACGACTTTTGTAAAGCTCTTTTGACAGTGTCGACGTATCTTTCCGCCTGACCGTTGCTTTGTGGGTGATACGGTGCCGTTCTGATATGCTGGATGCCTCGTTCACCACAAAACCTTGAAAAATCGGCGCTGGTAAACTGTGTTCCATTGTCAGACACGATGACCTCAGGATACCCAAATCTGCTGAAAAAGTCCGACAACATTTCCAAAACCTTGGACGTGGATATCGTTTTACATTGATACGCTTCGGGCCATTTCGAAAATGAATCGACAATGATGAAATAATAGTTAGACCGAATAGGGCCAGCGAAATCGATGTGTATACGCTGAAGACATCTAACAGATGGCGGCCATGAACTTAATCTGGTTTTAGTTGGTAGCTTGGCATTCAATTGACATTGTTGACATTGAATAACAAAATCGTCAATATTTTTGTCAATATTTGGCCAATACACATGACTGCGCGCTATCGCCTTCATCCGCTGCTGTCCTTGATGACCCTTATGAAGCACTTTGAGAATCCGGTTTCTAAAAGTCTGCGGAATGACCAATCTCCTCCCATACATCAAACAGCTGTCCACGACTGATATTGACGTTCTTCGGTTGAAATATGGGACCATCTCTGCGTTCTGAAGATTTTTCGCTTTCCTTGGCCATGATGTCATCACATGTTTCATCACCTGCTGTATCAATTCGTTTGTTTTGGAAGATTCCTTGATCATGTGATGAGTGATTGGAAGGGCATTGATGCAATCCTGTAGTACTGCTCTGACTGTGTGTTCAAGTGTATTACAAGCAACCACCACCTCCTCGTCCTCATGATCCATGACTGGTAGCAATCTCGACAGCATATCAACATTTCCAAAATCCTCAGTCCTCACATACTCAATGTCGAAATCGTAGCTCATCATAGTCAATGCCCATCTCTGCAGCCTGCTGGCCGAATGTGTAGGAATACCCTTTTTTGCTCCGAAAATTGCTAATAGCGGTTTATGATCCGTGCGGAGAAGGAATTTTCTCCCATAAATCATGCGATGAAACTTTTTCACTGCAAATACCAGCGACAATGCCTCTTTTTCAATCTGACCATAGTTTCTTTCTGCTGACGTGAGAGATCGGGATGCGTGCGCGATCGGTTTTTCCGTACCATCTGGCATAATGTGTGATATTTGTGCTCCGAGTCCCTTTATAGACGCGTCTGCTGACACTATTATAGGTAGCTCAGGACTGAAATGAACCAACATCAAGTCTGAAGACAGGATTGATCTAAACCGAGCAAATGCCGCCTCGCAGTCTGGCGACCAAAACCACCTTTTTCCCGATTGCAAAAGTTCATCAAGAGGAGCTCTCAATGTTCTCATTGTATCGATGAATCTACAATAGAAATTAATTGATCCCAGAAAAGATCTCAGCTCACTAACGTTTGTTGGTCTGGGTAAGTTTTTGATTATTTCAATCTTTCCCGGATCTGGTCTAATACCCTCAGCATCCACAATGAACCCCAAATACTTAATCCTGGTTTGGAAAAACTCGCACTTGTTCCAATTCAAAGTCAAATTAAATTCTGTAAAGCGCTTCAAAACTAACCTTATCGACTTTATGTGTTGCTCCAATGTTTCGCTCGCAATCAACACATCATCCAAATATGCCGTCGCTTCCTCAATTCCCAAAAGGATTTTTTCTATTGTCTGCTGAAAAGCCGCTGGTGCGGACTTAATTCCTGGCAGCAATCTGTGGAATTTGAAAAGTCCTCTAAAGGTGTTAATTGTTAAAATTTTTTTTGTCTCTTCATCCACCTCGAACTGCATGTATGCATCGGTACAATCCAACCGAGTGAAAAATCTGCGACTCCGTAGTTTGTGAAAAATGTCCTCAGGACGTGGTAGTGGGTGAAAATGTGGCTCGACGCTTTCGTTTAGCCCTGTTGAAAAATCAGCGCAAATTCTGATGTTCCCATTAGGTCTCTTCACTACAACTATCGGTGCTGCCCATTCCGAAAAGTTGATTGGTGAGATAACTCCCTCTGCTTGGAGTCGATCCAATTCTGCCTCCACCACTGATGTAACTGCATATGGCACTGGACGTTTTGCGCAGAACCTGGGGACGGCATTGTGCTTAAGTGGAAGATGAATCTTGATTTTGTCGCAATGGCCCAGTTCCTTACGGAAAACCTGTGGAAAATCCTGCCTCAATTTTGAAATTTGTACGGCCGTTTCCTCCGGTACTTGAACTGCCATACAAAATGAGCTGATTGGGAGTTCCCAAAGTCCAAACTTCTGGAAGAAATCCACTCCTGCTATGTTGAGATCGTCCAACGCCGTTACCAAAATTTTTAATTCCTTGGTGTCTCCCTGGAACTTGATTTTGGAAGTGAATTCGCCAATGAATTCAATTTTGTTACGATTTGCATCACGAGCTGTATGTCTAGTGTTAGATAGAGCTGGACTGTTTACACGTGACCACATTTCCTGTGAAATGATTGTAATGTCTGAAGCTGTGTCCAATTGGAGCTCTGCTTGGACACCGTTTATGCACAGTTGAACATGTTTTCGATGTTTAGAAAAATCAAGTTCGTGACTGATTGTGCGCGCTTGTGCACCTTTTGGTTTTGAATTTGTGTCGCTTACCTGCGTCTGTTGAGCCGGTAATTTCGAATTTTGAAGTTTTGATTGTTTCCTCTGTGTAACATTACAGTAGCCTTCCTTGTGACCAACGATTCCACATTTACTACACTTGTGTTTTGCGAAATTGCAATCACGAACAAAATGCATACCCCCGCAAAACCAACATGGACTGGGTGGTGTTGATGTTTGTTTTTGACGTTCAGGTTTTGATTGTGAGAACTTGCGATATTGGTTGTTTTGTTGCTGAAACGATTGGACGGTATGTGCTTTTAACTGTGTGTCTTCTATCAATTTGGTGTCTTGCTGTCGCTGTAAGGTACGCTGAATTTCTTGGTTAATCGTGTCTAGTGTGACGGCCTTTTCCGGTTTTTCCTCGTCTAACATTTTCAAAATTTCATGTCGGAAATTTGCGTCTTTATATGATTGAAGTCCACTGACAAAAATTAGACATTTTAGGTTATCCTTGGTAAATTTTTCCAATTGGAAATTTTCACACTGGCGATTAACTTTTGCGATGTACGAAACATAATCTTCTGCGTCCGACTTTTTGATTTGAAAACATTTATATCGGCAATTGAATAAAGACTGCTTTTGTCCGAACATGGATTTGAATTTGTCCACCGTGGCCTGAAAAGAAATTTCACAAGGCCTGTTTGGCAAAATCACATCTGCGTATTTATCATACACTGATTGACTGACTTTCCTGAGTAAAAGCCTGATTTTGTCAGCATCTGTCAACTCCTTCCCCTCCTCCGAAAATAAATCTTCGTAGCGGGCGTACCAGGATCCAAAAGTGCGATTTTCCTCGGGATCATAAATGAAATCCGTCATTTGCTTTGCAAGCATTTCCATTAATTGCTCCCTACTTATATTGCTTCTTGATTGCGAAGGTGCTCCGCTAGCCAACTCACCACGAGGAAAACCCCTCTGAAGAACTTCATCTAAAACCTTTTGTTGTTGAAGGATCTGCTGTTCCTGCTTTTGAAGCTGTTGCTGCTGTAATGTGATTTGCTGTTCTTGGCGCTGGGACGCCTCCTGCTGCTGCACCAGAATCTTTCCCAGCACTTGTTCTAATCCACTTGGGGGAGTCGACATGTTGAGGACTTGACTTGTCGATTTAGCTGAGCTTATCAGTTGCCGTACTTAATCCTCGTCGCCAATTTGTTGTGACCGAGAGTGAAAACAAAGAAGTCAAAGTTTCAAACTCATTTATTGTTCAACTAATCACAAAATACTAAAGTTAGGTTAGGTTGTTCTTTTACACGCCACCAACCTCCGGTGATGCCAGACGCTACCTTTTACTCCACTCCAACACATCCCGAGAAAGTCACGGATTTTGGTTTGGTACGGATTTTGGTTTCGCGGAATCATCAAAAAACCAAACGAAAACTTCCAAAACGAAAGTGGCATTGCCATAACCGTCAACGGCGAGCGCTACTAAGTAACTTCTTGTGGCCTAAACTGAATGACCGTCAACATGTGGTTCCAACTACATGCCACACAGCGTATGCCACGATGGACATTCTGCACGAGCGATTTGAGGGCATGGTTATTTCCTGCGGCGGCGTCGTGAACTGCCCACCGAGATCGTGCGATTTAACGCCTTTAGACTTCTTTGGGGTTATCTTAATCTTAAACTGCACGTCTTTGCGAATAAACCGCAAACAATTGATGCCAGATTCATGTGACAAAGTCATCGACAATTGGAGCTCCCAAACATGTGCCGCGGCGGATATTTGAACTACGTTTTATTCCACACTTAATGCCATAAAATTATTCTTCCAACAAAAAAAAAGTTGAGTGGATATCTCACACACAACTTGTTTTATTTATATTTAAAAATCGAGCGTACTTATTAAAAGACCCTTTATTCACCGCCTGGTGTAAAAGTATTAAATTTGTTTAAATATATGAACTAAGCAAAAATGAACCCATTGAGTATAGTAATATGTTCATTTTTGAGTCTCAGTTAATTGTTTGTTTGTACAAAAATTGAGTATAAATAGTGTTTTACTAATTAAAATCCTTTGTGCTTAGTATTTTTAGTTATTTAGTGTTATTTGATTCCAGTAACTTCCAAACAGAAGAATAGGAAAAAGTGAAAAAATATGGGAGAAATTGTGTTTGTATTTTCGATTTTACTACAAACTCGAAAGAGTGCGCTCACGGTTTGGGGAAAACTTTAGCAATTAGTATTATTTTGTATAATTTTACCACGATAGCAGCCAAGTTAATAGTTTTTGTGGAAAATACCAATAAAATGCCGAAAGTTTTGAATACAATCCAAACACGTTCACACTTTTAAAAACAATATTGCTACTTACGAAAAAAAAAAAAATATTGTCGCAAGTTGGCAGCCTGCAAAAAATTTAAGTAAACAAATTCAAACCTAGAATCCGAGCCTTTTTTTTAATTTCTTCGCAAATACAAGTACAAAAATCGACAATACAAACTTTGAAAACTTCACGAATTTATTCCGCAAAAAAATAAATATTTTTCTTGAAAACCGTAAACCCGATTTTGACGAAATTTTAATATGTTACAAAAATAATGCAAACACATGTAATTTTATTATAGTCCTCCAATCATATCTAATAAGAAAAAAAATAATCAAAATTTTATTTTTTTTGACCATGTTACAGATTTTACGCACCTTCATTTTTTTTTGTCAAAAATACCTTCATTGTCTATACACAACATATAAAAATTTTTCGTAGGGGTATAATATATATATTTTTTTAATATTACCGACCCCAAGATCTGGTTTAAGAATTGACCCATACCCATACCACATGCAGGTTCTATTTGAAAAATCTAATTGAATTGACAGCGAAGCAACTTTTATAAATGCCATCTATTGTGTTTTATTTCTGTTAGTAAAGTTTCCGTTGCTAATAGTTTATAAAATTGATCTTTGCTGTGAAACGTTTTTGAAATGCGATACGGACATTCAGCCATACGGACATACGGTCATGGCGTGAATGGCTTAGTCAGCTAAGTGCTTGCCTTCTTATCCAAAGAGCAGTGGTTCAAATCCCACTCAGGGAAATTAATTCGGTATGAATTTAGAACTTTTCTGCTCATGGACCTAAAGACGGACCAGTTTGTTCATTGCCTCCCGCCGCCTGAATACTCCTCCAACCTCTGTAACTGGACACAATGGTCGATAAGGCTATGTACTGTCGCGCCAAGTCTTCGTTGCATAGGGAGATGGGGAGTATTCAGAATGTGAATGGATTGTATGAGTGGTTGAATGAATGATGTCTTGAGCTGTGCTTTGACATTAGAGGCAATTTGCCTAAGCTCCTGGCATAAACATAAAAAAAAGTTCGCAATGAAAAAACTTCCATTTAAGCCGATTCTTGCTTTCACATACCTGCAATATTTCATTACCTATCTCATGGAAGGTATTTATTGAAAATAATTCAACCAGCTGAAATTTTAAGCAAACTCTTCAGTAATTAACCAGTAAATGTCGTCATTGACGAGAACAGTGATGAAGACTAATTCGCGATTTATTTAGGTATTTAGCTAGTTATTTACTTATTAATAGTATTACATTTTGTAAGTTTTTTTTATTAATCTAAGGTCATTCAAGAAATTGAAACATTCCATATACAATTTTTTTCATATAACATCAACATTTTCAAAAAAAAGTTATGTTATACCCTACAAAAATTCGAAATTTTTATATGTTGTGCATATATGTACATTGAAGGTATTTTTGACAAAAAAAAAAATTGGGGCTGCCTAAAATCTGTAACATGGTGAATTTTTTTTCAATTTTGATTTTTTTTATTATTAGATATCGCTGGAAGCCCCTAATAAAATTACATATGATAGACAGTAATTCTCTTTATAGCATATTAAAATTTCGTTTTATTTTTGAAAGTAAATAAAAAATCTTTCTTCGAAAAGTATCGATTTTTGAAAATTGAAATTTTGTAAAAATATCGAGAAATTTATTCTGGTGCAACGTGTAAGCGGACTCAAATTATTATTTGTAATCTCAAATTTCAAGGAACGGCTTAAAAAAACAAAAACTTTTTTTGTGGGCAAACATTTTGTGGAAAGCTAACTCCGCATAGGTACTTAGCGAATTCAGGCAAATCAATCATTTAAAAAAGATGGTACAAGACTGAGAGCGGTTGGCACATTCGTTTACTTACTCGATAAGGCTATGTACTGTCGCTTTCGTATCCAAACTAGGCATAGCAAATCAATGCAAACGTACATACTTACACTTCCGTTCGCGATTATTTGCCAAAAGTAGAGCCTGCACAGAAAATAAAAAAGCTTAAAAAAAGAGTTCTCTCACATATCATAAAAATGCTACTACCCTGTACAAAAATATTTTTTCTCTGAACTTTTTTTAGTGCTCAGAACTGAACCGTTCCAACTTGGACGAGAAAAAAAAATTTCTGCAGAATTTTCGTTCCATATATGATTTTTAATTTAAATATGACTCCTCTTCCGCTGGATTATTTAATTGTAGTATAACCACAGACAATATACAGACCAAAAGTAGTCAAAGAAGCCCATCAGATAATTTTCAACGATCAGCCGAAAAAAGCTCTTGGGTGAGTTGGCTGAGCAATCCCAACTAGCATTTATAATGCTCGGCCCGTATCGGTTACTAGAAATGACTGTAATAAGTATTAGATACATTTGAGATTCTTGGAATCCACTAAAATGGGGAATGAAAAGGTACAGTATTTGTACACCTCTAAGCGCGATGTCACATCAGTTGCACATGTAATCCAATGGCGCATGGCACACTGCAAAAAATATGCAGCTGGACTTCGTAAGAAATGAAATTCGTATTGAAATGACATTTCCTCTTCGACCAACGGTTTTGTGCCGAAATTTTAGGGTCATTAAAAACACCCTGTTTCTACTTTTGAGACAATGTCGGGACCATATAGTTGGAACGCATAGGGTTCCAATATCCACGCTTCAAACAAGTAAAAATTATAGACTGTTGTAACTTTTCTAGTTGGCATGTGAAGTAAAGCTTTTGAACAAATTGCATTCGTGATTGAAAGAGAAAGGTGCAAAAAAGTAAAGCACAGAAAACTATACACCTTCCTTTTTCCCTGTTGCAAAAGCTTCTGATGCTCTCTATGCAGGAGAGCTGAATTGAAGTGAAGCAAGTGATCTCACAGAGCCAAAAGATTTTTGGTTTCTGAAAGCTCTTTAGTTTGGTTCCATAGTGTATAATACTATGTTCACACCGACCCAAAATCACGTAATTTTGCGAAATGATTTAGATCTTAAACCAAAGTGTTCACACAGAGGTTAAGGTAATTTTGTTTGACATTTCAACGACGTTGGTTCCAAAATGGATCGAGGAAGTTGGTGTAGGATTACTATGAATTTTAGTAATATGATGAATAATACAATTCAAAACATCGATGAAATATGTGCAAACAGAATTAGAGACTTTAGACGAAAATGGAAATTATCTGTAATAAAAATAAACAATTATTTTCCATTTCATATTTAATTGCATCATAAACATGTCCATTTTTTTTCGCCATTTTTTTTGCGTGCGGAACACGGCTTCTTTTTCTTATATTTCCGTTTTTCCAATGCAGCACAAATATCAAAACTGATATCCTGAAGAGAGCTGAATAAGTGATGCAGGGTTGTACCCATTGTTTTTACTTGATTTTGTTCGTAATTTTGTGGAAATTACGTACTTTTAGTGATTTTGAAAACACGCTAATGTACTGGAAATCCGTGATTTCGTTCAAAATCACACAAATCCTCAAAATTACGTAATTTTGCGTCGGTGTGAACATTGTATAAGTCGATATACAGAAAATCCTGCATTGCAGTCTTCTGACCGTTTCGCATTGGGCATAATATATTCCACTCATATTTTAAACAAATTTCGTCTTTATAAATTTTCAGATACGATGCATCGCTTTCGAGAAAATCGCAGAAATCGTTTTATGTATGTGAGAGAGGGGAAGGGGTAATTCCATTTTTCCCATTCTCGGAAGAGGTTTATATATTGATAAAAGCCTATTCTATGCCAAATATTAGTTTTCGAGTTTCCAAATGTTTTTGTATAAAAAACTTCAACATTATACCCACTTATACGAGTATTCATCATCTGAGGTTTGATTTTATGTAAGAAAGGTATAATCCAGTAAAATTAGGATTTAACCTCTTAAAAAATCCTAGTTAACTGGATTTTTGCACATACCTAAACAACGTCCCAAAAGTGGATTCCAAAATTGCGCCGGCGTCGTGAATTATTCAAGGACAAAGGTCCCAAAAATCAGTTTTTTACGTGTATCTCACTTTGTACGGGTTGTACGTCTTTTTGAGGTTCAGATGAATTAATCACAATAAAATTCTCTACAAAAATCGTTAAATACAATTTTCTTGTAGGACAAACAGTTTTCGAGATACAAGTCGTCAAACAGGAAATTGCAATTATTCAAGGTCAAAAGTCAAAAAAATCGTAAATATCTCGCTTTGTATGGCCTGTACGCATTTTTTGTGTTCAGATGAATTGTTCCTCCGAAAATTATATACAAAAAAGGGTAAATAAAAATTTTTTGTTTTTTATAAAAGGAGAAGTACGTCACGTCTAAATAAAAGTACAAGCAGATCAACGTCTTCTCCAACGACAATTGTTGTGCCACTACAGGATTTTTCCAAAGTTGTTTCAATAATTAAGACATTAGCATCATCTCGCGCTTGCCTACTTATTATTTTCGCATACCAATTCTACCAGGTGGAAATCCATTAACCGGAAGTAACCAAATTGCCGAATTTTTAAAAATTGCAATTTCGTTTTTTGCCATATACTCCGAAACTACGTGTTTTTAAGTAGTCTTATGTATGACAAAAGTTGAAGACAGGCAAATGTCCTATATTTTATGAAAATCATTTTTTTTCGATTATCTCGAAAAATAACGGATTTTTGGTGGTTCATTGTGCATGAATTGAAGAGATTAATGTTTGCACAATTTTGTCTCCCCTATCTTTCGCCGTTCTTAAGATATTTTCATTAAAACGTATAAAAAAAGTTTTTTTGCGAATTGCTTGCAATCTAAGGGTTTTTCGGAAAAAATTGCTAAAAGAAGAAAAGATACTAAAATTCTCTACATTTTTGTTTTGCACCGTAAATTGATATCTTTTACCGTTATCGAGATATCTCAAACTTTGTGAAAAAAAATTAATATTTTTATTTCAACTAATATTATTTTATTCTTCGGATTATAGTGTCAATTGTGCATAAATGTAGATTTTATATAAGAAAGTCATGTGCTGTTCTTATCAGATATTTTTTTTTACTAATCACGCACTGAAAATCACAGACCAAGGAAATAATGTGAGTAGTCTTTTGTACCGAAGCCAGGCATTTAATGTGTAATGAAACGTAATATTTTGCTGGGTAAATTTGCAATTGAAGACAACAATGCAAAAATAAGATAATTTCGTTTTTTCTGCTGCTAATTTTTTTTCCCATGACTATCTCATGTTTGACATGAATTAAAAGAAAGCTTAATTTTTTTTTAAATGTTAGCCCTATAAAATTCATAAGTTAATTTTAGTTTAGAGTCGCTGGTTAGATCAGGTTCATACTTTTCTTAATAAAAATTATGTATTTTCTTAATCTTCAAATCAGACAATAAATATCTAGATTCCTTATACTGACTGTAGTATGATGAGTGCTTTGGCAATCTTCGAGTATGACTATATATATTTTTTAAGATATCGTTTGGGATTTTATTTCGTACAATACTAAAAGTATGTGGACCTCTCTTATCAGATGCAGCTGTATTTTTTTGTCTTTTAAGTTTTGCTTTTACTTATTCCATGAGTAGCACGAAACGCAGTATTACATCTATTCCTGTTCAACAGCTCTCACAAAGTATTCGTTTTGAAATTTCTTTTTTGTAATGGTATTTACAAGATCGACACCCCTGTAATGTATTTTGTTGTATTAGACCACACAAATAAGCATCTTGTTTTTCTTTATCGCCTAACTGAGTTCTTTTAAATGTTGAAAAAAGTTTTCATGTTTAGTAAAGCATTTTTTCTTACAGCTACACAGTTACCCCATTTTTTCTTTGCAACAATATTTCCAGCATGATTTTTTATATATTTTACCATCAACTGACTTCCTTTTGATGATGTTTCGTTTTCAGTTTTTTGCATTTCGTATCCGTTTTTTGCCTAACGAAAAAAATACGAGAATAATACTCGCCGTATTAGAATCAATTATGTAATTATATGTTATTGAACAGGTAATGAATCTTTACTAAGTGTTTCCTCTTCATTAGTATTTTCTACGACATAATTACCACCCGAACACGAAAAATCTACCTCAGACTTACTAGTATTCATTTTTATTCTTAAATCAGCTAATTTTTTCAAAATTCATGGCTTAAATGACATTGTCTTGCAAAACATTTAAGCAAAATGTTTACTTCAGTGGTACGGACATGTTCATGAGAGTCTATCGAAAAAACGTTTTTTTTGGAAATTCAAAATTCTAAGTTGATAAAAAGTTGTCTCTGTGGACCCACATACATATACCACAAAAAAATTGACTCAATTGAAAAATAATTAGGTCTCCCGCAGGATAGACATGGGTAACGCAGTAAAATTTCGTGCGCTGATACCGTAGCGCAAGCGCAGTACACTGTATCAGCGCAGTGAGTTAACGCAATTGCGCCATATGGCGCACCAGTTGGAACCATCGCCATTATGGCTGCGCTTTTTTTGCCGCGCTGTCAATTCGATCAAGAGGAGGAAGAAACAAAATATTGATCAATATCTACAGTGTGTTAAGAAAGTTTCGCACCATTCCACGCATTTGAGAAAAAATTGAACTCACCTCCCACTATACTTCTTTTGTAAATCATCAACCTATCTTCAGACAAGGATTAAAGAAATGATTAGTAATCCTGGTAAGGGCACAAATTTATTATAATTTTCAAAAATTGAAAGATGATTAAAAACTTTCTGAATGTTGATTTTTTCGTAATGGCGCGAAACTTTCTTAACACAGTGTATATATATAAAAATGGAAGTTTGTTGGTTGGTTTGTTGGTTTGAGATTACAAAATTCAAAAACTACTGGACCGATTTTGATGCGGTTTTTTGCGAAATAATCTGCGTTGCCAGGAGCCGGTTTTTAGCTATGTTAGATTTTCAAAATTCGAAACGGAAGGTCCTGTCAGGATAACGGAAATGTCCTTTTTCCAATTTTTATCGGAAAAACAGGCTTTGGGAGGTTTTAAGGGTTACTTATCACGAATCTGGTGTTGGAATTTCAAGATTCGAAACAAAAAGTCCTGTAAGGATAACGTTTTTCCCCAAAGCTTTTTAAGTTATTTATAGTTTTTTGACATTCTAAAATTTATACAAAAAACTTTTAGCTGCAAACGTAGGGTCTGCTAGTATGGTCTAAAACACTTTAAAGACTCAAAAGCTTCAATGACATTCTGAATTTTCTCGAGTTTTAAGAGTTATTGCTAAATTGTTCGTGAAAAAACGCCATATTGAATCACCATTTTCCACTTAAACATTTTTGAAACTTTTTTTCTAAATTATTTTAATAGAGAATATTTTTAACATCCATAGAAATAAAAAATATAAAAAAAATGTTTTTAAAAAAAAGCTTTTATTTAAAAAAATGCACTAAAAAGAAAAAAATAATTCTCTGGACGCTGTGTATCACAAATATAAAAGCTTTTAAAAAGCGAGATAAAGCATAAAACAATAAAATAAAAATTTATCTCGCTTTTAAAAAGCTTTTATATTTGTGATACACAGCGTCCAGAAAATTATTTTTTTCTTTTTAGTGCATTTTTTTTAATAAAAGCTTTTTTTTTAAATTTTTTATTTTGTTCTTTTTAGTCTTCGAATATATATCCTTACATTTGAGATGTCCTTACAGGCTTTTAACTTGAGAATCGTATTCAGCGAACCCCAAAACCTGCAGAATATATTTTTTCCCGGAACAATTGAGAAAAAGGATAATCACGTTATCCTTACAGGACCTTCCGTTATCCTTACAGACCTTTTAATGACAGATTCGGATTCAGCGAGCCCAAAAACCCCCAGAATAGATTTTTTTCCGGAAAATTTGAAGAAAAGGATAATCACGTTATCCTTACAGGACATTCCGTTATCCTTACAAGGACGAAGTAGAGAAAATATTGTATTGTCATCGGACTTATATAAGTGTACAAAATTTCAAGTGAATCGGATGAGTGGAAGTGGGTCAAAATTTGATAGCAAGATTTGACCCCGACAAACAAACAGACAAACAAGATAGCGAGCTAAATAAAAGCTTTTAATAATAAAAAACGTTCGGAAACGGTTAACCGGTGATATATTTTTCACAACATTTAAACCGCATACAAGCCTAACATGAGAAAAACACCGCAGTGTTGTTTGGTTGCGCTAAGCAAATGTGGCGAAATAACTCAATACTGCGCTGTGTATCATATGTTTCGTTTGACTCGATTGCGTTATGTGCGCTATTGCGCTATTAAAAATTTTATTCTCGTATCAGCGCACATAGCGCAGTATCAGCGAAATAACTCAATACTGCGCTGTGTATCACATGTATTTACAATAGACATGAGATACAGTGCTGAGTTGAGTTACTACCAGGGTTGGGACTTTAGTACCAATGTACTAGATCTAGTACCTTTTTGACTCATTTAGTACCCTAGTACCACAGTCCATGAATCTGGTACCTTTTAATGGTTTATATAAAAAATGATTTTATCTGAATTTATAGCTCCCTTTAAAAAGCCATCACTTTTCTATGTACAGTAATCCCCCGCTATACGGACGCTCGTTTTACGGAAATTCGAAGTTACGGACATGACTAATATAGGAACAAATTCGCTATACGGATAAAAAAATTCGCTATTACGGACAAAAAAATTTTTTTTTTGAATCACAGAAAAAAATCAAGAAAAAGTCCTCCATAATTATGTTGTATTTATTGTAAATGTACATACTTAATTTCTCCGAAATTTCTGACACATTTTGTGTATACACAAAAGAGAATTAAAAAAAGGCAATAAAAAACTGCAGTGCGGTGTATTTTTAAAAAATCTATTTGCTATTCTTAAGCGAGAACTCCAATTGGGCAGAGGCAGCAGCAGAGGCAGAAGCAGCAGCAGAAGCAGAATCTGCTTTCTGTCCCACAATGAAATTTGAATTCTGACGAAACTAGCAGAAACCTACGTAGAAACAGCTACGTTTTTTTGTCCGCGGCATGATTTGTCCCATAATATTTTGTTGGTTTTAACATATTCAATTGATTTATGCTCCATTTCAAGTAGTATAAATATTTTTTTTCTATAATTATATAGTTTTCTCATTATTCTAGTGGTTAAATAATTATTTTAATATATTATACTAATCTGTTTCGTATTACGGATTTTTTTGGTACGCATATATCTATTTTTAATACGATCTTATACTAAAATAGGTTTCTTTTTACGGGCATTTCTATTGATTGGAACACATCTATTTATTCCCAGTACAATCTCATACTAAAATAGGTTTCTTTTTACGGACATTTCTATTGATTGGAACACATCTATTTATTCCCAGTACAATCTCATACTAAAATAAGTTTCGTTTTACGGATTTTCGATATACGGACAGTTTCCGTAGAACGCATCCCGTCCGTAAAGCGGGGGATTACTGTATTAGGAAAAAAGTACTTTTTTAAATGATCCCGCCACAACTCTTTAATTAAAGACTACTGAATTCGTCTTATTAAGGGAGATATGAAAATAAATCGTAGGCCATGGAAATATGATTTATATTAGCAATAGCTCAAAATACTTCTCGAAATTTAAGTTTGTAGATGGAGTTTATACAAAAATTTAAAATTGAAATAAAAGCGAAAATTTAAAACTAATAAGTACATCTAGACAATTTTTATTGGTTTTTTCGAGTTTTTCTAGAGTGTTTTTTTTAACGGGGAACGGTTATATTTACAGCGCAAAAGTCAATCCATATGGGTTAAGAATTCTTTTTCTAAAATTACGAGATTTAGATTTTTCTTGACTCTCATGTAATAAGCATAAAAAAACGATTTTGGTTGCACGATAGTTAAAAAAATCTAGTACCACATTATCTCAATCTAGTACCCTTTTTGGGCAAAAATAGTACCTTTTACACATCCTCAAGTCCCAACCCTGGTTACTACGCTAACAAGTCCCATGAAAAGAGAATATGTACATAACAAGAAATTGTATTTTTGGGCTTGTCTATAAGTCAATGTGCGAGAAAGCAAGACAAGGCGATATTTCCCCTCTATCGTATTGAATACATATGTAAAAATTTCCCCAACAGTTGGCTCAATAACCAAGTTGTTTCGTTTGACTCGTTTGCGTTATGTGCGCTACTACATATTTTATTCGTGTATCAGCGCACATAGCGCAGTATACTGTATCAACGCAATGGCGCAACGCAGCGCTGCGTTACCCATGTCTACCGCAAGAGGCCTACAATTTATAATTTTGTTCAAAAAATTGAAATTAAAAAAAAAAATTTGAATTAAAAATGAAATAACATATTTTTAATTCAATACAAAAAACTCTACCTTAATAATAAAATATTTAATTAATAAAAAAACTTTTTATCATTTCAACTTGAAAAAAAAAATCATTTCATTTTTAATTAAAAAATTTTTTTTTTTAACTTCAATTTTTTGAACAAAATTATAAACGGTAGGCGGGAGACCTAATTATTTTTCAATTGAGCAATTTTTTTTGTGGTATATGTGGGTCCACAGGACAACTTTTTATCAACTTGCAATTTTGAATTTCCAAAAAAAACATTTTTTCGATACACCCTAATGTTCATACGTTTGTTAGGGGCAAAAACGAAATAACTCCAGGTGTTGTCTTGTTATTGCTCCGAATCAAAACGAACGATAACTCCATTATAGAAATACCTCACCATTTAATGAACGTAGATGGATGTTTATTGCACCAAACTATGCGATTTTAAAAAAAATGATTTAGCAATAAAAAAGCTGAACTGAGTTATTTTGCTTTTGCATTGGTGTCTTCAATTGAGGCTTCCTTAAATTTAAAAAAATTGGAAACAACGATTATTTTTAGACATTCACTTGACACAAATTTGTACATATCTAAATTTTTTAAATTTACTAAGATGTATGTTTAATTTTTTTTTTGTAAAATCAAAGTTTTTGGTTTCAAACTTTTATCATAGATTAGAGAAGTTGTTTACGAGTTCATCCAAAAAATACATAAGTAAAATTTTCTAAAATATATTATTTTTTTTTTATTTTCTAATAAATTTTAAATTTTTTTTATATTAGCATCTTCAAATTTGTTAATTAATAACTCTTTAAATTATATTTTATAGTCACATAAAATGTAAGAAAGTCAGTTACACTGTATGTTATATCTAGTTGTATTGAATATTGAGTTCAATGTAAAATAATTAAAGGGCTAAAGAAACGCAACATTTAAGGGATTTGTTATCAACAATACAAATTTTGATTTCTTTTTTGTTTATACATAATGAATTGAATATACTAACTTTTTGTAATATCTTTTTTTATGAATCTATTTATTAATTTAATTCTATTCGGTTTAAATTGTTTTTAATATTTCTTTAACAATTTTTCTTGTTTGTTAATATAAATTTCTTTTTTTAATAATTTTGTACAAAAAATATGAAATACATTTAAATAAAAGTGATTTGTCCAATTAAAACCTAAATCAACTCTCTTTTTATTGAATTATTTACAGTATTTTTTAATTTTTCAGCAAATTGATCCAAAATGGGAAAAAATCGTTTGTGGACGGACTAAAGATCAACTTTATATGACACAGCAGGCGCACATGTGCTTACGGAAAATTTCACTGCTTCCAAGATCATTAAACTTTTATAAAACTTAAAGCGTCTAAATGGGGAAAACATCTTATTTTCTTTTAGTTAGATTTAGTAAATTTTATTCCTTATATATATATATATATATGGCTTGGTTTATTTTTTATTCTTTTCTTATAAGAACAAAATATTTTTTTTGTCAAATCATGATAAGTTTTCAATCACAATAAAATTTTCTTTCAAATAATGTGAAAATCGCATCGTTTTTCTTTTACGGCTGGTTATCAAAAGCCAACGGTCATAGTTTTTTTTTTCACCCAGGCGTCACCGTCGCCTGAAGCTCACCAAACTCTGAATTTGGTATTGTGTATCTCATTTGGCGCTAAATGGCCTTGCAAATGTGCTCTACATTCCTATGCGATGGTATTAATAGGCAATAGAGAAATGAACGCTGTGTAATAAACTCCTAAAAGTACACTCTATTGTAAAATTCAATAAACATGGAATTACTCATTTTAGTTTTTTTGATCGCGTTCGAAACAAATATCTTACAAAAGAGGCGCTGAGAGCAAAAGTGGCCCAACAACATGTCGAAATCAGAATTTTTTTTGTGTTGAGAGTGAGTTTTTAGATAAAAATGTTTGGATGGATAATAGAACATTTTAACATCGGGTCTAAAGTCCATCTAATTTTTATTTCAGAAATGTACAGTCAATAATAGTACAAAAGTGGGAAATCTTCAAAGAGTTGATTATGTGGGTTGGACTACATTTTTCCAATACTATGTAGTCTACTAATTAAAGGCGGAAAATTACTCTCATTAAATGTGTCTGGTCCAACTAGCTTTCTTTCATGACTATTTTGTATGTTATCGCGAACCAAGTACTCTCTTTCTTGAGGTTGTTCATAGACCGAAACAACCACGCTGGTTCTGACTTACAATCCACAATCCAATTCCACCGCAACCCTGCAATCGGCTTCATAACTCTTAATCCAATTGCAATTTTGACATTTATTTCTCCACCAGAAATTTGTAGTGGAATCTGGTGAATTGGGTGAAGTTTTTTTGAACAGTGCGAATAATGGCGTCCAAAACAACAAATCCTCGGCAATATGCTAAATTAGTTAGTTTGTTAGCAAAAAGAGAGGATATCGCCAAAGGCTTTACAAAAGGCAGCAAAATGGACGCAGAAGCATTTTGGCAAAATTGCGCTGTCGAGTTGAACGCGGTGGGGCCTCCAGTGAAAGAAAAAATTTACGCATTGTCATGGAGATCTAATGGCTCACGAATTCGCAGTGCCTTCCTTTCTCGCCTTAAATGTCTTTTTTGATTTTGCAATTCTTGCAAAGCGATTATCGCACAGCTATCCATTTTAAAACTATCTGAGATTTAAAATTTGAAACAAGATTTCAATGTCAATATGTCAAATCAGCTAAAACAAGGCTTATATCAATCTCAAAAGATTTATTTTCCCATAAACTTAATTTATGAACTAGATTTTTTAGTACGTATTTAATATGAAACTGCTACTTCTCACTTTGAGTACTAGTTTCAAATTCAATTGAAAGCTAGAACACGAAAAAATCATTCAGTGGAATTGAGATGTGGAGTGGAACTTTTGTTGGAAGTCAGAACACAGGTGAACGTTTGCCATAAGGATCCGTATAATAAATAGGCAAAATATAGACGAATCTAGAAAGTACTTGCAGCTGTTCAAAAACAAAACTTTATTTCTTGACCCGGTTATTGGGCCTTCTATTGGATAAAGACCTGCCGAACAAGAATTTTTAGTCCTTCTTACGCCGCCGTGGTTATCCAATTTGATATCCCTAGCAAATCTTTTATGTCCTGGCTTACTTCGCCGCTTCACCTGAGATCGGGTCTGCCCCGACATTTGCTTCCTATAGCTCTGCCTTCTTTCTGGTCGAGTATTTTTCAATCATTCGGACTAAGAGCCCTGCCCATCGCAACCTATTGAGCCTGATTTTATCAGTGACTTCGATATCCAGAAATTCTCGACTGAAAGTATTAATTAAATGATATGTAGCTTTTAATCTATTAATAGAAGTTTTAGGGCCTATTAGCCATCTGGAATATTTTAGTTTGTCTCGAAATAATTTCAATTCAAGTACCAGATTTCTCACGGTGAACCATTGAATAGAATGAAATTAAATTTTTATTGAAGCAATATGGAATTGGAATTTTTTTTTGATTGTAAGCATTAAGTTTCGGTTCCAAGAATTCAATGGTGAACCTCAGCACACCAATACATTGAATCTGTGGACAAAACGGTGGAATCTGTGGTCAAAACAAAAATATTAATAGAAGTTCAACATATTTTTTTATTTACAACTCGCGAGTTTTCCAAAATTTGGTTGCTGCGGTTTTGTTTTTCAGATTTTGCATACCCCCTGAAACCGATGTACCCCTACGAATATATGTACCCCCGGTTGGGAAACACTGACATAGAGGATTGACGCACCATTTGATCTTAATATTAATATGGATGGAATTGAAGACCTCGGTGCAAAAACCGGTCATCTCCACTTTTTGAAATTTTTCAGGAGAAACAAAAAGCATGTAAGTGTGAAATTTGTCCTCTGTGACAAAGTTTACAATTTACATGCTTAAATCAAGCATTTATCCTAACACAATTTTAATTTCATGGTTGGCGATGCAACAAGTTGCAGGTGATTCGATGCATGGATAAATTATAGCCAATACAAGTGATTTCACTTCCAATGTAAGTGCGAGCGAGACACTTTCCTCCTAAGTATAAATGAGAAACAATATAGTCAGTCTTTGTCTTTTGTATTGCGTAGGCATAAATTTCTCTACTTTACTTGTCGACATTCGACTAGTGCAACGTAATTTTGATTTTTTGAAATTTTGTACGTAGTGAAATTACTTGGATTACTTATATTCCGGTGGTGGTATGCTCCCAATAATTGAGCCGCTCGATGCACATTCTGACTAACTCCATAAGACAAAAAGTTGAGAAATGCGATGAAATAATGTGCATTGTTTTCTAAAATTCTCTTTAGAATATAAAAATTTTGTCGTTTATTATTCAGGAATCCTTATTTTCAGCAAAATTATTATAAATATAAAAAGTTATGACTATACGAAGTGCTTTAGGCGCCGTTGTCATTTTGCAAGTTACTTGATTGCAAGTAGATAATTCAGCAACATTCCGCTACATTCAGCCATCCACACGTATCAAGTAGCTCTTGCAGGTAAAATTGACATCTGGGCGAAAACATAACCTAAAATTTTCTGAGGAAATAAATCGCTACATTAAATTTAACCTTAAATTGTGTTGTACGAAGATTTGTGACAATTGTGTTTGTTTTGGCATTAGGCAGTGAAACTTTTTTACCTCACAAAAGTCGGCAACCTTCTCCAGCGAAAACAGAAAACAAAATGAATTTAAACACACACATATAGAACTGCTTCGTTTCCACACGCTTTTATGTTGGAATCAAGTTGAAACAAAAGTAGGAATGCCGTCTACTTTCACCGCGTCACAAACAAGTATATACAGATAACCAATGCCCATAGTAGCAGCTGTACCCATTTTTAGCTCGTAGCCGACAGTCGTAGCTGACAAAACGAAATGAGAAAATGCCGAAACCAACCGACTGCAATCGTTTGCTAGATATCCTCTTCCCATTCTGCCTTTCGGCGATCAAATAGAATGTTTCACGATCGTAGTCATCGCAGCCGGTTGGTTTCGGTATTTTCTTATTGCGTTTTGTCAGCTACGACTGTCGGCTACGAGCTAAAAATGGGTACAGCTGCTACTATGGGCATTGGTTATCTGTATATACTTGTTTGTGACCGCGTCTTGACCTGGGATTTTTCATCGCAGAGATTTTTGATTGACCAATCAGAGCTCGAGTTGACGGAGGGGAAAAATCCCAGAGAGAAATTTCTTGAAATCTTGCAATAGCAAAATTTCTTAGAATTTCACAATTCAAGATGGCGGAATCCAATTTCTCCCGACAAGTAATTGCAAAAATAACTAATTTTTTACAAAATACGATACAAAAAGCTTTGGAAGAGAATATATGACATTAAGGGGTTTTTCTTTTCGTCTGTTCTTCTGTTTCAGCCTTTTCAATTTCACGTATTGCATTAATTGCGAGAGCGGCGACTATGTGTTTTCTTTTCATCGGCATTTTGAGTACTAAATTTCAAGAGATTTTCGGCCCAGCTGTCAAAAAAATCTCATTGCGGTGAGATATTTCTTCGGATGAAAAATTGTTAATCAAGACGCGGTGTTAGAATCAAGCTGATTTGTCAGCAACTAACACATATGCGTGCGACGTACAAAACGTCAAATATTGTGCATGTACGACTACTTGATTCAAGTAACTTGATCAATGACAACGACGCTTTACACTTAATTTTAAGGTTTTTCAAAAGTGGAGTTAATCGATGTGTGCAGTGAGCGGCTCAATTACTATTCTTATCAAAATCAAATTAAGAGCTTGTTCAATATTTGTTTCATGTTTCGTTTCGTTAAATTTTGTAAGTCCATATTCTCAACGATTATTATTTTCTTTTTTATTTGCAAAATCTTGATAGTATTTTTTGGAACCAACAATATTCTCATCTATATATATAAAATCGTTTAACCTGGGGCCTTATCAGGTATATCGAATCGAAAATCAAATCGACTCGAACACCGCACTCGAAAACGGATTTCATGTAAAACTTTCGTTTCGAGTAAAATGTACTGCCATAAATTAATCGAAAACAAGGAACCTGCTGGTGGCTTGATAAATTCGTGCTTATATTTAGCTGTCAATATTACTGTACCCCAGAGGTAAACTGTCGTAGCTGACATTTTGCAAATTTTACAGGAGAGTCATTTTTAGTTCGGAATTGCAAACTTTTTATTGTGTATGATTTTCGATAATTATTGAAACTTTAGTAGTTTATTTTATTTTAGGACATTGTTTAAACAAAATATTAGTTGATATAATATATACGTCCCCACAATGTAGTTACAACAATAACCCCAAAATTGCGGTTTTGACAGTTACGACAGTTTACCTCTGGGGTACAGATTAGCTATACGATTTCAAATTGTTTACTAATTTTTCTGTTTTTTTTTTGTTGTTGAAAAAATAATAAGTGTCGGGTTATCCGTGATGAAAGTGATGACGGCGTTTCCAGTCCAAGGATTATCAGAAAATCTGTATGGAATAAAAGTGATCCATTAGCGCTGCCTCCAAAATGGTATACAAAATGATAAAATGGAGTTATAGGATGTGTTGATGGAACACACATCAACATTATTGGACCAAAGGACAACGAACATTTATATTTCATTTATATTTAGTATTTAAAATACCCTTAAATGAAATAAAAAAAACATTAAAACTACTCATATTTCGTTTTCGAGTTTCAAATCCGACGACTGCAACCTATTCGAGTAAATTTCCGAAAGTGAATGACAAATATTTGATCGAAATCGAGTTAGCTGATACCGTTTCAGAATTTTCCGTACATTTCACTTTCGATTCGAGTTCCCTGATAAGGCCCCTGACTGAGTGACTGACTGATTCATCAACGCCCAGCCCAAACCCCTGAAGCTAGAGACTTGAAACTTTCACAGTATGTCCCAACCATTGCGTAGGCGCTCACTAAAGCCCAAAATACAATTGGCCCAACACAAAATTTACGGCGACATTTCAGATTTTAAACTCATAGGATTCTATGCTTCTAAATACAATCAATCCGACCAACTTTGCAGCCGTAAAAAGTTCAATCGAATTTAACTTTTGTCGGCAGCTCGCCTACAAAATTTAGTGGTTGATTCAAAATGAAATCTTATGGGGATGTCATAAAATCTAAATTTCGTCATTTAAAGCAAATATTAGGAAATATAGTTCGTATGCTGTGTTGCTTAGATTTTATGATAATTGGGTACAAAAAATGTTATATGTAGCTCACTGACTGTCAAAATTCAAATGAAAGAAATACAGAATATTCAAGACCAAGGATTGAAAAAATTAAATTCGAAGAACAATTAATTGAGTGCGTGCGCAAATGAAAAGTTTTATCTGTGAAAAGCAAGTTACATTTAAAACAACAAAGTGTGCGCAATTGTATATGGAGGGCGACATTCTCGCCGTAATCTGCTGTCGTAAATGTTGTGTTGGGCCAATTGTATTTTGGCCTTAAGGCGGGGTTTTCCGAAATTTTACCCCTAAGAGGGTGTACAGTGGGTTTGGGTGTTTTTAAACCGTAATTTTCGCCATTAATCCTACTCAATAGGAGGCTGAAAAGTTTCACTCGGGGGTTTTCGAGGTCGCTGATCACGAATCCGGCGTTAGATTTACAAAATTAGAAACGGAAGATCCTGTAAGGATAACGCAAATATACTTTTTCCCATTTTTCGCGGGAAAAATCTGCATTAGGGGGTTTTCGGGGACGCTGATCACGAATTCGGTTCGAATTTCATAATTCGAATAGTCCTATAAGGATAACGCAAATCCTTTTTTCAATTTTTCTTTCGGTTTTTGCAGACGCTTATCACGAATCTGGTGATGAAATTCCCAACGGAAGCTCCTGTAAGGATAACCCAAATATCCTTTTTACCATTTTTCCTCAAAAAAAAACTGGTAATAAGAGGGTTCCGGAGCCGCTGATCACGAATCTGCTGTTAAAAATAAACAATTCCATTTGAATAAAAGCGAAATATTTCTACATCGCTTTGCTGAATCCTCGCCCAGGTGACCAACTAACAAGAACAAAATCAATTTTTCGTCCGTCACCTGATCGAGCTCACGTCGCTGAGAAAGGCAATAAGGCTGATTAATTAATAAATCAATACGGAATATGCATTTAATTTTGATTTGTAATTCATATAAATCTGTAATTTTGTTGTTAAAAATTAATTATTCTGTGGTTTTGACCATTCTACATTCAAAATTAAATGATCATATCCGTGACCGTTGAGGATTTCTATAGCAGCGGCTGCATCCTTCTTGGATTTGAAATGGACGTATGCGAAACCTTTGCAGGTGCCACTATTCTATAAGTTATAAAACAAAGTAATAAAAAGTTCTGTAAATGACACAAAAACTTTTTTACCTTATCTCTAGCCAAATACATCTTACTGTGAGGGCCAATTTTCTTAACCAATTCTTCCAAATCAGCTTCTGTCATTGATTCGGACAAATTAGAAATTCGGATTGCGGAAGTATCATCCCTGCTTCGCATTCCACCAATATTCTTTTGACTGTCCTTCAAATAAGGAGGTATGTATTTTCCCGTCTTTGCCATTTCGTTGACCGCTTTTTGAAAACATGATTATTATTAAATATTTTAATAAAGAAAATTTAGTTACCGGTTGCTGTAGTTTTATTTTCCATTAGTTTACCAGTATCCATGGCTGTACCTCTATAAGGACAATTAACGGACCAATGCTCACCATTACAGATTCGACATTTAGCAATATCTAAGAAAAAACAATAGCATAAAGAGCACTTATTCTTTTGATTATCAGATATTTCATACTTTTAAGCGGATCAAGTAAATTCTCATTAACTTTTTCTTCCTCCTTGCTGCTTATGAACTGCATGTAAACATCTTCTGATACCATTGTCGTGTGCGAATTAGGACCAGGTTTATCATGTTCAGATGAACCAAATTTAGGTAAAGTTTTTCGTCTCGCAACAACTTTTGGTACGACTTGTTTTGTTATCTTATAGGTGCGTACAACTTTGACTTTTTTATCGTCATCATTTATTTTATATTCTGTCACATATTTATGCCCATTCTCTAATATTTCGGTTGGGGGTGGTAAACCACCTGCATCCAATTCAACCTCATCCACCCAAGAGCTCTTAATGTCATCGATTCCTGGCATTTCTGAAATATTTAGTAAAATATAAAAATTTTCTTTTAACGTTCCAGTGTCAGAACTCACAATCAGAATCAACAAGAAACTTTCATTGTCAAGAGAAGCAATTGCATAAGGTAATTAGGAAAAGATCATATTCGGGAAAACCTGTTAGGTTTATAAGGGAAAGTGGAAAATAACTAGGGTGCATATTCCAGGTAAATGAAGAGTATTTAATTGCTATTTAAATAATATAGTCTTGATTTTGTGGTTGAAAGATAATTTGCAAAAGTGATGTTTCTTTGTTAACTAATTGACCCCAAAGAATTTAAATTTTGCTCTCATTTTAGTTGAAATAGCTTCTGGACTTGACTTTGTTTCTTTACGAATTTCTGGTTGTATTTTGTTCGAATTGTTAGATATACAGGGTGGGCCAGAATAGACGCAGGGGTTTGAAGTCTTTATAACTTTTTTTTTATTTTTATTTTTTTAATTTTGTTTCAGCATTTTGTTAAGAAGACTTGGGCAATTTAAAATGGACCTGTACACAATAGAACAACGAACCGGTGGGCTCAATTGCTCTTTTACGGGACATGTTTGGCGGACGCATTATTTCGAAAAGAAGCGATTTCAATTGGCCTCCGCGTTCACCTGATCTAACGACTCCAGATTGTTTCCTTTGGGGATATTTGAAAGAAAAGGTGTACGTCAACAAGCCAACAACCATCAGCCAATTGAAAACCAACATTCGCAGTGAAATCGAGGCCATAACACGAAAGGTTATGGAAAATGTCTTGGAAAGAGCACGGATTTGCGAAGCAGAAAATGGGCGGATATAATTTTCCATGTTTAGACCAAAAATATTCCCCATCAATCAACTACATGTATTTGAAAAAAAATTTATAGGTTTCGCTAAAATAAAAAATTTATAAAGAATTCAAACCCCCGCGTCTATTCTGGCCCACCCTGTAGTTAATTACTATCATTTGCTATCGTGAACTACCGTTGGGGTGAATATAACCCCACATTTTCAGAAAAAATTGCAAATACAGGTTCTCCAATCACATGATAATAATGAGAAGTAATGTCATAAAAAGTAAAAATTCGACTTTTTCGTTTTGGATATTGGTATAAAAGGTATTTTCTCGAGTTAAATAAAGTTTATTTTGCAGTCAATAGCCGATTAGAATACTGTTTGCGAAAATGGAGAGGATAACAAATATACAATTTTGAAGTACGGAGTTCGGTGTACTAATTACATGCTAGCTTATCTATGGATTTAGTAATAACACAAAAATATTAACTATTTTTTGCCCCGAA
Source organism: Chrysopilus asiliformis (assembly GCA_964034945.1). NCBI lineage: Eukaryota > Metazoa > Arthropoda > Insecta > Diptera > Rhagionidae > Chrysopilus > Chrysopilus asiliformis. Next base: position 69,779,173 of record OZ035961.1, on the reverse strand, counting down.
AATTGCGAATTGGATATTATTGACGGTATGAGAATTATTGACGGTATTATCAAATTTTATACCAAAGCCCATAGCCGAATAAGGTACACTGAAAAGTGCCCTGGGACCGATTGATCTGAAATGTTTACCAGACGTTGGTATTGATGTAAGTACCATTTGACGAAATTTTTAACCCTGTAAACTCCATATAACGGCTGGAAGGGGCGGGGGAAGCAAAATCTTAAAAGTTAATTTTCTTCAGAACCGCTTTTCTGATTTTTTTGAAAAAAATATGTGTTGTAGTGACGCATCCAAGAATATTGTGAAAAAAGTATGATTTTTTTTGACAACTGTAAATAGAAAAATAAATTTCTTGAAATCTAAAAATAGAAAAAAAATTTCAGATCAATCGGTCCCAGGGCACTTTTTAGTACCTTGTTCGGCTATGGCCTTTGTATTTATTAATTAAATTTGCATGCGATTCTCGGCAATACGAATTCCCATTGAGTATTGCAGCCCCTAATGATATACAGTGGTGTTCTTTAAAATAGCAGCACCTATAAAGAACGAAAAAAGTTGAATATTTTGGCATTTTAATCCAGTGTACCCCATAAAGTAAAACCAAAAAACGTAATTTTGGTGTTTAAGTTTAAGAATATATGGCACCAGTGCACGTAAATGCATTTCTAGGGGAACCCCCGAGTTTAGAAATGTCATCTTATGCAATAAAGTGTTCATCAAAATAGCAGCAGTTGTAGTTTTCTAGAGAAAAGTGACCGAAATTCGAGATTTAATCTATTATACTTTTACAACCAAGTGTGGTAAATGTTATTCAATAGTATTATTGGTGAAAAATATGAAAAGTTCAATATAATCTTACAGAAATGGGCCGCAGCGTACACTGTACTGAAGAAGAGCGTATAGCTATTAAATTTATGCTTAAGGAGGGCAAAACGTATCGGTATATTCAAAAAGAGATTCAATGCTCTGCAAAAATGATCGTCAATGTGAAAAACTGGCAACCTAAGCCGGAAAAACGAGGTGGAAAGGCAAAAACTACATCTCGAGAGGATCAAAATATAGTCATGTTGACTAAGCGTAACCCGTTTATGTCCTCCAGCGTGATAAAAAAAGAATTAAATCTGCAAATAAGCACTTCAACAATAAGAAAACGATTGATAAAAGCAAATTTAAAAGGGCGAAGGCCCAGGAGAGTACCCTTGTTAAAATCTAGACACGTAAAAAACAGAATTTTATTTGCAAAATTGCATCGAAACTGGACACCATCTAAATGGCGCAATGTTTTATGGAGCGATGAGTCGAAAGTGGTGTTATTTGGCTCCAAAGGTAGTGGACAGTATGTACGACGACCTCCTAATTCAGAATTCAACCCACGATATACTACGAAATCTGTCAAACATGGAGGTTGCAATATTATGGTATGGGGCTGTTTTTCATGGTACGGGATTGGTCCAATATTTTGGATCAAGGTAAATATGACAGCTGATATTTATGAGGGCATTTTGGAAACAGTCATGCTTCCCTTCGCGGAAGACGAAATGCCATTAAAATGGGTATTTATGCAAGATAATGACCCTAAACATACTTCAAACAAGGCAAAAAAATGATTCGATAGGCATAAAGTCGACGTTTTGGTGTGGCCCGCTCAATCCCCGGATTTAAATCCGATTGAAAATCAATGGACAGACTTGAAAAAAGCCGTATCAGAAAAAAAAAATTATCCAACAAACAGGATTTATGGGAAGTAGTCGAGTCTGCATGGAAGTCTATTCCTGCTATTTTCAGGAACAGCAAAGAATTCCCAATTTTGAATTTTAATGTTTTTTTTTAAATTCTTCTTCTATTTATAATCAATATTTTTATTGAATAATAAAGTGAATGGAATTACTAATTTAAAAAAAAAATTTCCAAGCTGCATAATTATTTCTTCCCTAGATTGTAGCGTATTTAAAATTTTGTAATCATCCGCTGCTATTTTAAAGAACACCACTGTAACATATAATATAGGAGTATATTGGATATAGTATACCGTTTGTAACGTATCGAACCAATCATCGGACACAAAAATGAACTACACCAGGATGTTAGACCCCGTTCACATTGGTTGAAATAGTCCGCCTAATTCTGACAGAAACTGGCAACATTAGGGCAAGGTGAGGAAGTGGGACTGAGCCCCACTTCCTCACCTTGCCCTAATGTTGCCAATTTCTGTCAGAATTAGGCGGACTATTTCAACCAATGTGAACGGGGTCTAAGGGATGACAAAAGATTTTGATTTCCGCATGTTCGTCCGCGAACACCATACCTGTCGAGAGGAAGGAGCTGGAGACTTGAAATTTTGTATAAAAAGGGGAAACTAAGTTCTTGAACGGGCAAAATTGGAACATTCCTTCCTTTTCCATACAAACAAAACCGTTTTTTGCGATTTTCACGATATCGGTATCATATTGAAAAAATTATATATGTAAAATGCGTTTAGAATAGGATTCTACATAAATCATCCATACATCAAAACCCAGTTGGATCACTCCGTCCGCCCTCTGCCATACAAATGGATTTTAAAATTAACATTTTGTCTGTCATCATATAGAGCAGTGGTTTCCAAACTTTATTTTACCACGGCTCCCTTAAAAATATTTGAACCGTTATGTTTGCTACGGGGTAAGGGTAGCATCAGCAGCATAGTAGTTAATATGTACCTATATGTTACGTATTGTATTAGTTGCACGTGCACTTTTTTTGTCAATACTGGCTAATATTCGCGTCTCCCCTTAGACTAGTCCACGCCTCCCAGTTTGGAAAACGCTAATATGGAGTATTTTATGAGTGGCCCCTGGCGATTGTAGCTTTTATATTTTTTCCTTTGAAACAGAATAGAAATTAGTCAACATTTTACTTGGCTTAGGAAACTCGTATTATTCCTTCGTAACCTTTATTGGTAGGGCATTAAAATTGGGAACGCAGGTATTAAACCGGTGAAAATCTTCGGATTAGATGTTTAGCATAAAATTAGCGTGGCACAATTCATACAAGTAAAAATTCAAATCCCACGTTTTATACGCTCCTAACATGACGCTATTTTTTTTAAAGATAAGGAAAGCAAAAATTCGTACCTGTTTATTAGATTGCAAACAACACCAAATTTAAAGAAATCACACCAAAATTCATAAAAAGTTAAGAGTAACCAAATGGCGAATCTCCAGACGTCACGAAGTGCGTTTAATGATCATCAACTTATGCGACCTACTAAGGTTAAAACTCTCCAGTGAATTGAAGAACTTGAAGCTAAGTTACATTGCGACGACAAGGAGACACGAGATGTGGACGATAGTCGTCGGAGTTGTCAAAGTAATTTTCAACATATGCTTTTGTATTGAATTGATGACATTGCGACGACAGCGACACGACAACGCCACCAAAGTTTGAAAAATTAAACTTTTGTCTCGACGACATCGAATGACAGTTAAATGGTTTGGTTAGGTAAATTGTGTTTGAGTTGCTCTCTTTTGGCGAAAAATTGGCAATTTTATCAAAATGCAGAAATTATCCATAGTAGCATATAATAATATTTTCTTTACTTTCTGCACTCTCATCTTTTACTTTCACAAAAATTTGTTAGGTTATGGGATTGTTTGTCACGTGCTCGGAGCTCGATAACGACAATGGATGACGATAACGACAATGTCGCGCGACTCTCGTCGACGTCTCGTGTCGCCTTGTCGTCGCAATGTGCGTTTTCGTTTTTGACACGGTGCTAGCACCTTACGCCTGGTGCCAAGAAAAACTGTTCGAATTTGCCACTTTGGCGTCAGATGTCTCTGACACTGGCTGTTCGAGTTTAGCTCTTTTAATTCTAGGTGCTAGCACCGCTGACACCAGCCTAGGTACGGGAGCAATTGACACCGAAACAAAGAACTGTCAAAAGTGTGAAGCAGTGGGAGATATATATTTAGAATTAAAAGTTAATAGATTGCATATTATCAATATCTTCCAATAAATGATTAATAATGGAAAAACTCAATCCTAGAATTGACCGCCGATCATTGTGTAGGTTGACAGTTCTTCACTCCGGCATACTGAACACGGGGACAGCAAGACAGCACTCTTGGTAGCAGACTTAATTTTTGACAGGTAGCAATTGCTTCGGTGCCATGACTCCAGTGCCAAAAACGAAAACGCCTAATGGGCGTTTTCGTTTTTGGCACCGGAGTCATGGCACCGAAGCAATTGCTACCTGTCAAAAATGAAGTCTGCTACCAAGAGTGCTGTCCCCGTGTTCGAGTATGCCGGAGTGAAGAACTGTCAAAACCTTCATAATGGGAGATCGCCGGTCAATTCTTGGATTAAGTTTTGCTGTTATTCATCAATTATTGAAAGAATTTGATGAATATTATGCTGCACAATTGGAAGCTAAAGATTTGGAGATTATTTTAATTATATGAGCTTTGCTATTTGGAGAATCTAGTGCCGCACAACCTAAGAACAGTGACTTTCTTCGCTCACAGGATTTAATATAAATCAACACAGGCATAATCGAATTTATAGAATTTGAGGGACAGTTCAGTTTTAATCAAGTCATCTACTATTTCCAAAAAATATCATATTTTACCATTTAGCCAATTGTTTAGCATGTATCTATCGCTCGTTTTGATTGAAAAATAATTACCCGTCGAGACTTTCACATTTCCTTTCTTCTAACATGATTTTTGTCTGCAAAAAAAAACTTTAAGATTCAAAATAACGACCGACCGTTTCTTGGTGTCATTTGCTCCCGTACCAAGACTAGGTCCAGCGGTGCTACCACCAAGAGTCAAAAGAGCTAAACTCGAACAGCCGGTGTCAGAATCATCTGACACCAAAGTGGCAAATTCGAACAGTTTTTCTAGGCACCAGGCGTAAGGTACCGTGTCAAAAACGAAAACGCACAATGTAACTCAGCTTGATGTAATTTTCGAATAAAGTTCACTTGAGCCCCAAAGCCGTTAGAAATATCCTTTCCATACACCATTCACGCAATGAATCGACGTGGTTTTTGGGCAGATACATTGGGGAGATACGTATACGCAACTACTTGGGAGATACGTCAACCAAGTAGTTCGATCGGAACACATTTTTTTAAATTTTTTGTTCCATGACATTTTTTAATTTTTCTAAAGGCGTGCGCGACACATCTGATTGCATTCTGATTCCCGTTTTAATTCCAGCCTTTATTGGAAAGTTTCCAGTTCGCAATGCAATCTAGGATGTATGCGAAACTGTGCAATTCTAACACATGGCAATTCTGCCAATACTAGTACATTTTCATTCATTTATCACAACGGGGGAGGGGAGACCCTATCATGCTATATATTTTTAAAATGTACTCTTCAGTACCTTTCATTTGAGGTACCACACACCCCCCTACCACCCACCAGGAAAAAGTTTCATACAAAATATCGTTTTCATTTACTTTACAATAAATAATAATTTCTTATCATGCATTGAAAATTATTTGAAATCGTACACTAGCCACACAATACAAAATCGAACAAATGAGTTTTTCGTGAGCTCAGCGAAATAAAACTCATTGGAACTGATATTTATTTACAAGAAATATTTATCTCTCATTAGAACTGATATTTATTTTCAGGAAATATTTATCTCTCATTAGAACTGATATTTATTTACAGAAAATATTTATCTCTCTTCGTGAGTTTTTCGTCGCACAAGTAAAAATCATCTCCTTCAGAGTAATTTTTTCGCACAATGAAAACGTTATTAGCTGCGTTTCCGGTCCATGAAAAACCTACTGCGAAGTACTGCTTAACATTCGCATCTACACATCCTCTTAGTCCGCAGTAAATTTTCGTGTGTAATTTTGACAAAAAATTCCGTCAGATGGCCGAACTTCCTGTTTTCCAATAGGTGAAAATCCGGGTTTTAAGGTTAGAACGAATTGTCACTTTTGTTTGTTTTCGTACATTAAAACACTTCCGCTATGAAAAATCAAGGAAAACATTTGATTTGAAGTACAAATGTTCTCCAGAATGAAATTAGATTGCAATTACTGTGTTGGAATAACCACCCGAATGTCTAATATCTGTAAATTGAAATATGTGTTGAACCGAAATAGTGTTTTGTTTCTGATCTCGAAATTATGGCGATAACGCATAAAATATGGCCTTTTCCCTCATTGCAGGTTCATTTATTCTATTTAATTTCATTTTCTTCTCAGATATTTTTTATCTCTGTTATTGCGAAATTATTTTCATATTTACAATTTTAAAATTGTGTGCGCTCTATAATTGTGAGGTTATATTTTACTAGTAATCATCCAAAAGTGCGTTCCCGAGAAAAGTTGCTGGTTAGTACTTCGCAGTAGTTGTTACATGGGTCGGGAACGCAGCTATTAATTGTGACACCGCGTCTTGATTAACAATTTTTCATCCCGAGAAATATCTCACCGCAGAGTTTGTTTTGACAGCTGGGCCGAAAATCTCTTGAAATTTAGTACTCAAAATGCCGATGAAAAGAAAACATATAGTCGCCGCTCTCGCAATTAATGCAATAAGCCTAGTATGCAGTTCGAGTAAAATTGAATTTTAACGCGGTCTCCAAATTGGCACATTAAAACCGAAGTAAAAAATTGACAGCTAAGATTTGTGGAGAAAAAACATTGACAGCCGAGCAAGAAGTTTCTGATTTTTGTGTATTCTGAATTTTAAAAGTTAATAATATGGATGACAATCTGCTAGACGACATAATTGTTTCTGCATCATCACTCGTAGTCCAAATGCTTGAACTGGACAGCAGAAGACCGCCGTCGATTTGGGTTAATCCCTATTTAAAGGAACGAAAAACAAAGGGGGTTTTTTGTCGACCACTGAAAATTGTTTTTTCTGTTCCTTATTTTGTTTTCTTCTTGCTTTGGGACGGCTGGCCGGTATTGGCTTTTCGGTTTCAAATCTGGTTTGCGCTGAAGGCTCGAAATCGTAAGCAACGTCCAATTCCTCAATTTCTTCAAAATCCAAATATTCTTCAATTTTTTTAAATTAAAAAACCACACTCGTTAAGAAAACTGGAAACAGAACCTCTATTATTTTCATCTGTAAAATTTTTACCTCGAATTTAATGTACCGGACAGTTAAAATGCTGGTAAAATCAAGTGGAGACTTTCAACGCCATCTAGTGTAGGCAAAATTGCAACATGAGTTTTTCACATCATTTTACCAGCGAACTGCGTACCGCTTGGTAAAATTTCTGATGTTAAATTTAAGCGCAGTGTTAAATTTGTATAGGAAATTTCATTTTACTTGAACTGCGTACTAGGCTATACGTGAAATTGAAAAGGCTGAAACAGAAGAACAGACGAAAAGAAAAACCTTTTAATGTTATATATTCTCTTCCAAAGCTTTTTGTGTCGTATTTTGTAAAAATTAGTTATTTTCGCAATTACTTGTCGGGAGAATTTAGATTCCGCCATCTTGAATTGTGAAATTCCAAGAAATTTTGCTATTGCAACCCAGTGAACAAAAAATGTCTTATTAAGGCATTATCTTAATGCATTGTCTTTACCTTATTGTTGCCTTATTTTTGTATAGGCCATTTCCGCGTATATAAGGCCTTACTACTAAGGCAACATTAATAGTAGATGTTTTTTTTCCCGGTGATGGCGCTGATTGCTTAGATGGTAAAAATTTCTTTATTAAAACGGCCTTTAAGCCTTAATCTATTACTTTTTCTATAAAAATATTTACCGAGTCGTTTAAATTCTCCTGCCAGCCAACACAAAACTTCAACAAAAAATAACTTTTGACACATAACTTTTAGTTCACTTTTCCAACACACGCATAAAAAGGCGCGTTTTTCCTGAGATGAACTTCCATCTCATTTTAATTTGGAGGCTTTTATTTTATTTGTCTCATGTCTAAAAGACACCTTAGCGATAATGCCTTAATCATTTTTCACTGGGTGGTTAAAAGTGACGTAAAAATTTTTCAATATGGCAGAATGTGACTTTCAACCTGGCATACCTGTATCATTGTACCATGGTCAATAACAAGAAAGTTTATATTTGGCAATCGAAAATTTTATTTAACCATAACGATTCGCAAAAATCGATATTGAAATTTTAGAAATACATACAGTTCTAATTCTAGAGCACTAAATATCCTTTTAAAAAAATGTCTATACGAAGACCACGAGTAAAAGCAGTGGCCAACCTTGGCTTGAAAAGATGTGTGCCTGTAGTAGCAAAGGCAGCAAATGAGAAAAAGGAACGAATAGAACTCAAAATATCTACAGACAAGAATGTTCAATTGGACTCTAAAGAATTTATCAAGCAAAATTCGGCCGCTGCTGTCAATGCAATTCATCCTACGCAAACATTAAATTCCCTCGTCAAGCAGGAGCAGAGCCCGACTGCTACTTTTACTGTGCCCGAGTTGAATATGAAACAAGAAAAAGTCGACACATCCAAAACAGATGTGTTTAAATGTCCACAAGCCGCTTCTAGTAGCAGGCGGGAAGAGTCAACTCCTGGGGAATTATATCAAGATACCTTTGCGTTAAAACATAGGCAAAGGATTCGTCCTAAGCCTTGTTTTACCTACAGACGAAACAGCACTCAGGTAACACTATTTTTCGTGACTAATTGAATAAAAAAAATCGGTTCGTTAATTAGCAAAGTGGAAATTATTCAGACAATGAAGACGAAATAAAAACCCCAAAACAAATTAACAATAGTAACGTTACACCAAGACCATCAGGATCATCCAGGATACGCACTGAATCGTCTTGTTCTAATGCATCGGAGCAAGTAACGAAAGATGTTCGGTAAGTGTGCATAGCTTATTTCACGTTATGGTCGTATTTAAAACTTTTCCCTTTAGATATAGGAAAAGTATAACATCTGAAGAATATCAACGAATAGCAACAGCGAAAAAGGAATTTCATAACAAGTTTAATGGAAAAACACCAGATAAATGTCATTTAAAAATGTTTGATTTAATTTATTATAATCCTGTTACTAATCCAATGAAAAATTGCCCTAAACCTGAAGTACAACAAAATAACTCAGAAACCGAAGTTGTAAGCAATATGGAAATAAACGAAACCGAGGACGAACAGGTAATTTTTGAAAACAACAATTTGAAAAAGTATACCATATATATTCCGTTCTTATTTAAGGGCTCTTCTGCTCCAGTACCTCAACTTAAACTTGGCCCAAATGGTGAAATGATATTAGATGAAAAGAGTTTAGTTATCGAAACCACCGGGGAAAAAAAGGCTCGAGAAAACTTAGCGAAATCGTCTGTCTTGTATTTGGACGAAAATACTGGCTGTAAGGATATTTTTCAGTATAATAAGAAAATTTCGCCTCGATCTGTGAATATATGTAGAACTCTGTTTAGAGTGATAATTTTTCTTAAGACCGTTTTTTTCTGTGTACAAGATAAAGTGTACTATCGGATTGTTTTCTTTACCTTAGCGCAAGCAAAATGTCGAATTTAAGTAAATATTTTTGAGTAACCTGCGACAAGTTACGGAACACATTAAAGTCGATTGTGTCGAAAATGTGCCGTTACAAAATGGCGGCTGCTTGCAGTTGATAAAATTACCGATTTAAATCGCTGTATTTCCCAAACAAATCCTTCGATTGCAGCAAAAAAGATTGTTTTTTAGTAGCAGAAAATGATTAAAATATCAATCTGATAGTTTTTTGTCCAAATTTTTTATGAAATTTTTAACGGAATTAAAAAAACATTATTCTATTCCACAACGCCGCTCGAAAAATAATGGCTTCAGTTCAGTGGCGTGCGGTGCAAACCACATAAGGGTGCGCAGACTTGTCTAAACTTTGTACACCAAATCGATTCTGCGTTCTGATTTTGCAAAATCGTCAATTACATTGTCATAGAAGGAGCCGGAAACTTTTAGTGTGGACAACAAAGAGCTTTCGATGGATATCAATGACAAGGCAGAAAGTCTTTCTTGACCCATTGTATTTCTTATGTAAGATTTAATTCTTTTTAGAGCTGAAAATGTCCGCTCTACCCCAGCTGTCGCACATGGAATGGTTAATATTAAATTTATTAATTTTTTGGTTTCCGTTAAGACATCAGTCAATCCACATTCTTCGATGTGACTAAGAAGCTCCAAACAATTTTTTCCTTTAAATGTTTCTGATGTATAGACAACAGTGAGTTCGTTAGTCAGTTTAACAAAATCGAAAAATTTTCCATAACTATTTCTAAGAGAATTTAAAGAGTCCTCCGGAAAATGTTGAGCGTACTTGGCAAATCTTTGTGTATTGACCAATTCAAGAAATTTGGTTTGGGGGAGATATTTAAATCTTTCCTCTATTTGAAGTGAAATTGTATCCAAAATTTCAAAGTAAACTTGTTTAAAATGGCTTTCTGGGATAATTTCTTGTCGATTTTTCCGCATTGCCTTTGGATCTCCAACTAACCTTTTGGTTTTCAAATATTGATCGGAAAATTTTTCACGCATAAAGCAGATTTTCGTTTTTGTGTTTTGAACTTGGCCTATGGCGAACCCAATGTCAGAATTAGGATTTTGTAAAATCTCATACAGAATATCAGTGTAGCTGAAAATTTCAGAAAATACATTAAGCAGAAATACTGTATTGAAATTGTTTAAAAAATGTAAGTGTCCTCTTGATAAACAAATTGTTTCTTGATCCCAGTGCTCTGGCTTTTCTAAAATACTCTCAAAGAACTCGCATAAAGGCTCCCAATACTGGTTAACTGTATTGACAATTCGAGAAAAGTCGTTCCATCGGATCGGAGCTACTTTTGGAAATCTTTTATTAACAATTTTGTCAAGAGCACAAGTCCTTTTTGAGGAATTTGAAAAAAACGACACTAATCCAGAAAGGCTTGAAAAAAATATTTTACATTCTTTAATAAATTACACTGACTTAGATAACACTAAGTTCAAAACGTGAGCAAAACAATGGATAAATATGGCGTTGGGAAAAAAGTCCCTTACCAACTTTTGAGTTCCGTTCAATGAACCAGACATCACTGCAGCTCCATCATATGTTTGAGCAACTAGTTTTTGCTCACATCCCCAATACTCAACAATATTTTTTACAAACAATGATAGAGCTTGAGCAGTTTTATCAGCACTCACGTCATGAAATCCCAAAAATCGTTCAACTGGCTCGCCTTTGTAAACGTATCTCAAAATCACTGATAATTGGGATTTTTGAGATACATCGGAAGTTTCATCAAGCAAAATAGCAACAAAAGTAGTTTCTGATACCTCTTTTTTTATTTGGGACACAAGTACATTTTTGATACTTTCTATTAAATCATTTTGAATTCTATTTGATAACCCAGAAAAAACAGAAGCATTATTCAGGTGATTGTAAAGCAAGGGATCGTATTTTGCTATAAGTTGTAAAACTTCTACGTAATTTCCTCGATTATGAGAATCAATAGATTCATCGTGACCTCGAAAAGCAATTTCTTGAGATCCTAGTAAACAAACTGTATCGATAAGTCTTTTCATTATGTTTCTATTTTTTGTCACATTTTCATTATGTTGAATTATTGAAGAGCGTTTGTGCTGATCTAGTTGCAGATCTATTCGCACTTGCCCAAAAGTTTTCATAGAAACCACCGATTTAATGTGTGTTTGGGATTTTTCGTGTTTCCCCGCTGCAACATTAAAATGCGACAGATCGTCATATCCATTAGTTGTCCATACATTTTGTTTCCTTTTCTGTTGAAACAAAAAAAAATGCATGGCCAACAAAATAATCTTTTACTCTCAGCACATGCCGTCAACCAATTAAATTTAGAATAATTTTCTACCTTGAAATGTCGCTCACAAATTTTCCCTTTAACAGTACTTTTCTGAGTAAAATAAATTTTAGGAATAGGACGACTTTTCTTGATAAAAATATTTTTATCTTCTAAATTTAGCCTTGAGAAAGGCTGTTTTAATAATAAACATACGTCACAGGTATGAATACTCATATTTTTCAAAGAAAATCAACACGCAAATCGCAAATTCAGTAATTATCCAACAAAGTCTAACCAAAGAATGAGCTTCCACCAAAAAATTCATTCGAAAAACGGCTTCCCATTTTTTACATGTCATTCCCATTCAAGTTGCGGCAGTTTATTCATTGAAATCGACGGATCGGGCGCATTTAAATCGCTGCGCTTGAAACATGAATGATACACGAACAAAACCACTTTCTGTGCGTAAAAAAATTCATTGAAACATGCGTTGATGTGCGATAGCTTCTCATGTAGAGTCGAGCGCAGCAACTCTACAGCGCTTATGAAGAAAAATCGAATGCTATGCTTGATGCTAAGTTCCCCCTTCACGAAACATTTACTTGTGCGTCTCGTCCAAGTATTCGAATTTGTTTTTCCTCTGGTTCTTTTAGAGGCGCATTGATTTACTGCGCGAGAAGCATATTGAATAAATTTTAAAAAATCTTGTTGGAAAATTTGACTTCAAAGTGGAATTTTGATACAACTGGGGTGGCTTCATGTAACTTATTTTCGATCGACTAATTGGTCGAAGGAAATCTTTCGTCGACCAAAACTGATTAAACAGGAGGACACTCACTCTGGTGCACACGATATAAGAGTCTTTTCTGGGTAATTTGGGGTCGCTGAATCCGAATCTGGCATTAGTTTCTGCCCACTTTTGGATAGACGCTAGATCACTATTAAAATCAACAATACAGTTTTCCATCAATCCTAGGGGCGAAGGCAAATAAATTTGTACATCGTCAGCAAACAGATGAATAGATACGTAACAGGTAAAGGTAAGGATACACGACGAGAGACTTTGGTCTCTGAAACCAAAAATTTCGCCTCTGGATACAAAGAAACCTGTGTATACACTTCGGAGATTTGTACCCTAGACCCTAGAGACTTGATACTTGGAGACAAATCTCCGGTCTCCGAAGTGTATACACAGGTCTCTTTGTATCCAGAGGCGAAATTTTTGGTCTCAGAGACCAAAGTCTCCCGTCGTGTATCCTTACCCTAAGAATCGAATAATAGTCGATTCTTACCTGTTAGGTTACTACTAATTTAGCTAAAGGCAAATAATTGTGAATGATATATCCTCGAAGTGATCAGAGTATTTTGTTTCATTTGGTCACGCTCATCCTAAAGCATTTAATTTTGTAATAAATGTTTTTCCTTGCTTGCAGTATAGATCCTCAAGACTTATGCTGTAAAATTTCAGCGCAATCGGTCGAATAGTTATTAAAAATTGTTCACAGATACCATCAAAATAAAAACCTTTAGAATCGGTAAATTCGTTGATTTTCTATTCATTTTTTTGTGGCTGGGGTATATTAGACCCTAGTACACGGTTAGTGTTAGGTTTTCAATATACTGAGTGAAGGTTAAAAGTCATTCGTCATTTAGCTATGGCTGGTAATTTTCGATGGAATAATCAGCCCTATTCCCGTAACCGGCGGGACGTGTACGCCGCGGGATTTGGCGTTTCCCGCAAAAAATTTGCATTCTGCTAAACGCAATTGTCTCGGCGTGTGCCGTGGTGCTGAAAACGTTTTACTTTCGGTATTACACTAAACGCACCCGCGAATGTTTTGACTTTTCCATACATTTATTTCCCGGGAGTAAATCGTTGCGGGACCAATCAATTAAATAGAAAGTTTGAATAAAAATCTGAATTTTATTTATACATTCAATGAATTTTAACTAAATATAAGTTTTGAAGGTCAGGAAAAACTAACTAGACGCAGTACAATCATTTAATTGAACAAATAAAACTTCATGCGTATCAAATCAGCAAAACTGTCAAAATAGTCAGCGCGGAGCTGAATAAAACTGCGTTTCTGCGTCTACTAGAATAAGAAAATTTCATTCGATCGAGATAAAACTTGCGTGGCGTATACACGTCCCGCCGGTTACGGGAATAGGGGTGAATAAATGCCAAAAAGGGGATTTACCAGCACTATGAAGTTGCCATCTTTTATCATTTTAGTTTCAATTGTCACCATGAATATTTTAAGTAGGATACCAAATCTTTTAAATTTTGTTAAGGTTAAAGGTTAAATTTTTTTAATTTGGTTAAGGTTTAAGGTTAAATTTAAAAAAAACTAAAAGATTTTTTTAAATCTTAAAAGTAAAATCCAGGGGTTATTCCAATTAAGATTATAGTACAGTCGAACCTGGATAAGTTGAAAACATGTATAAGTCAGATCCATGGGATTGTGCCGTGATTATAATAAACTAAATGTTTTTAATCTTTCTCTATACGGTTGATCTTAAGTCATTATTTTAACATTTTAAGCGTGTCCGTGGTTTTGATCGCTATGCCCGAAATCAAAAATCGAAATCAATAAAAGATAATTTAGTTGCTGTAATTTTCGCCCTTGATGGTTATGTAACGTAAATAGTATACGGCGGGTCTGCAGCCATACATGGAAAGCCCTATTAAAAAAATCTCCATAAAGCAGATTATCTATTGTTGTTTTAGTTTGTGCTCTTATGAGAAGGTCACAACTTTGTGACTTCTCAAAACAGTGACTGAACGCTCAAAGCTGATTTACAATGCACCAGCAACAGCAACGTCACGGAAAAAGTGTTTTGATTGGTCGAGAATCTCTGTGACGTCAGATTTTCAGATTTTCAGATAAATATTTTGCTGCCGATTCATTTCTAATCCTAAATTTGAGCAGCAACGCTGAACAGCAACGTTGACATCTGGTTTTTGTTGGTTATGTATATAAGTGATTGACAACAAAGTTTAATTTTGGAAACGAATTTTGTGTTTAAAAGTAAGTTTCAGAATATCGTTAAGATTGTTATTTATTTAATAAAAATTTAATTTAGATAATCATGGAAGAAAGGTTAATTCAACAATTCAGAAACGTCAATTTTTACTGTTGCTGCTTCATTGTAATTCATTGTTGTTGCTGCTTCATTGTAATTCATCCGACAGCATTTCTCTTTTTGCCGTCGCTCTTTGCGTCGACGTTGCTGTTGCATTGTAAATCAGCTTTCAGAATATCAAAAATTCACAAGTTGTGAATCACTTCACTCTTGTAACTGAATTGTATCAAGACATTGACCATTGACGGTCGCCAGAATACGGCTAATCATGAGCTAGTTAGTCGTACTATAATTTAAAATAAAAACCTTCTAAAACGTATGTATACACGTATAATTTTAATTTTACATGCGGATAATAAATTTACATATATGTTTACCAATTTCAATTTTGTTATCTTATCATTTAGTTTTTATCAAACAAAATTATAATGAAATTGGAAAGCAAAAATGCTAAGAAATTTTATTAACCTCCGTTTATCGTTTTATTTTAAATTTTTCGCCAGATGGTCATTTGTACCTATTGGGTTGATACATAAATATAAAACACTTTCCGATTTAGCTAAAAGCACCAAAATTGTTTATTGTATATTTAAAAAAAACTCCATTACTAGTATTTGGGATTTTATGGGACCCTTAGCGAGTTTAAACATGTATGGTTGCCGATAATAAAATACGTGTCTCTTATTTCTTTCACATATTTAAGTTTCATCAAGAGAGTTAAGCCTATAGTACACGGCATGTAAAAAGCCACATATAAATGTGGCTCTGACGTCACTAGAAGGTGTCGCATATTGGGTACACATTTCGTATGTGACACAGTGGTTGCATACGGGAAAAATGTGCTAGTACACGGCATGTGTCTTTTGTCCCAAAATCCATATGTCCATATGTAACCAATGTGGTCGCATATGCTGTGGTTACATTTGAGTGCACATATGAATGGTTGCATATATATCGCTAGTACACGGTATCCAACGCAGCATGCGCATATCGCATGTGCGCATCACAATTTCACATATATATGTGGTTTTCTAGTACACGATGTGCGACATGCAACCATTCGTATGTAGACGATTCATGTCGCTTGCGAGGGAACAACAAATTCAGTGTCCGTGGAACCATCACCGTCATCGTGAACTGATTGTTCGAGCGCCTCGAAATCCAAATTTGCATTCATATTTCTTTATTCTGAAAAACACACACAGCAAAACAAAGGGAAAATATCAGTTGTGGTCAACACAAAACTTCCTTCTACAAAATCTACGACCCTGCGCAATTTACGCTAGAGCAATGTCGCGTTGTCAACCTAAGACGACCTCCCAATAAATTCTTGGTTTATTCAAAAATATCAAAAACGTACAAAATTTGAGATAACTTGAGAACTGTAAAAGATATCAATTTACGGTAAATGGCAAAAATGTAGAAAATGTTAACATATTTAATTATTCTTTTAACTGATTTGTCGAAAACCCGTTAGTTTGCAAATTATTCGCAAACATATGATTTTTCACATATTAATGAAAATATCTCAATAACGGTAAAAGATAACGGATAACGGTAAGAAACAAAATTGTGCAGAATGCCATTCTCATTAATTCACTTCATACATTCAGTCAGCAAAAACCCGTTAGTTTTCGAGATAATCGCAAAAAAACTGTTTTTTTTTGGAAATAACGGTTTATCTCGATAACAGGTTGAGATATCGAGTTATAGCTAAAGACAAAAGTGTGGGAAATTTTATTTTCTCCAAGTTTTGTCATACTTAAGGCCACTAAAAAACGCGTAGTTTGGAAGTAAATCGAGAAAAACGAAATTGCGATTTTTGAAAAACCGCCATTTTGGATACTTCCGGTTAACGGATTTCCACCAAAAGTTGATAGGATCGTCCCATTTCAGGACCCAACATGCCTATAAAATTTCATGGCGCTAGCTCTATTAGTTTTTGAGAAATCTTGTACACAGACTGACAGACTGACAGACAGACTGACAGACAGACTGACAGACAGACTGACTGACAGACAGACTGACAGACAGACTGACAGACAGAAAGACATTTTTTAAATATGACTCCAATCGACTCAGGAGTGATCGGGAAATGTTTTTTAGGCAAAAATAAGAGGTCGAAATTTTTCATGAATACAATACTTTATTATACTCCGTAGAAGAAAGTAAAAAGAAAATAAAATTAAAGAAAAACGAACGAAAATAGCCGAAATCAATTAAAATTGAAAATTAAAATAAAAAAAACCAAAAATAATACCAAAACAACGTGCTGCTAAAACAACAAAACACAAAAACTGAATGCTGAAATCAGGGTTGCCAACCATAGAAAAAATTTCCTTCTAAAAGCAGGATGAACAAACCCCTAAAATACTATTTATTAAAAAAAATAGTTAAAACCACTAAATATGTCAGCCTGAAATGTCATTCAAAAGTTACATATAAGGGCTACATGCGATCCATATGCTGTGTCAAGTTTTCGTGCAGACACATATATTGTGACTGCCACATTTATATGTAACCACTGGACAATATGTCACATATAGTCACAAACTGCATGTGCTAAGGTAGTACACGACATTCGAAAAAGCCACATATCCTTATGTGTCACGAGTGCCACATATAGTACACATTCGTATGTGTACCATATGTGTGTGTCACAAAGAGAGCTAGTACACGGCATGTGGCCATTGGGACCACATGATGACGTCAAAATGACGTCAGAGCCACATTTATATGTGCTTTTTACATGCCGTGTACTATAGGCTTTACAGATCGCGAGGTTTACTTGTTAGAGCTATAAATTAAATCTGTGATCAAGATCATTCGCAAGGCCAAATGAAGGTCAAAGCTGAAAATATCCAACAAACTTAAAAACTCATTTTCCGAAATACATATCCTTTCATTTTGAATTTTTTTGAATAAAAGATATATACTCAAATTATAATAACATACTAAAATATCAGTTTCCTCCGCAATATTTCAAATTTTGGAAAAAATATGTAAAAAATGACATTTTTCAAATTTAAGTTATCAAAAACCGTTAGAAATACAAAAATCTCGTTGAACGAAAAATTTCCCTTAAATTTGGTTATACACATTTGTTCCCAAATTCGCGGTTGTGTGACGGCGGTACTAAACTCCATACACAAATTGCAAATAAGCGTGATTAAGGGGTAGGTAGAGAAATTGGGAGGATCGAAAGGCCGAAAATTGGCGTAACGTAGTTTATGGGTAGCCCCTAATGAAGCAATAAACCATTTTGGTGATTTTTAGCCAAATTTTTAGTAGGGGGTCGGGAAATAAATCGCAAATTATTCGTAGAATCACTCATAAATAAAACAGTATTTGTCAGTCAGGCATCATTTGGACTCAACAGAAATTCACAAACCGAGGTTTTCATAAACCAAGGTTGCACTATAATTTAAAATCATATCTTTTTCAGGCAATGGCTTTTATAAGCGTAAAAGAAGATCGAAAGATTGGAGTGCAGAGGAGACTATAAAATTTTATAGGTGTCTTCATACAGTTGGAACAGATTTTTCGCTTATGTTGACCTTATTTCCAGACAGAACCAGGACAGATCTTAAACAAAAGGTATTTTTTTAGAATTTTGGATTTAGATAGCTTCAAGCAGGCGATCCTCGTATAACGCGGTACTTTGAAGTAACCATGAAATGCGATATTTTTCGCAAAACGGGGGTATATAAATATTCCTCTGAGATGGTGCCTTTGCAGAGGCATAGTATTCCTCTGAGATGGTGCCTTTTCTGGAGCAAGAATTATATTTGCAGATATTGCATTACCAGAATTGGGAATTCGCTCGATTTAAATGTCGCTCTAAATTTACTCCGTTTGTGTTGTAATAAATGTTGGACAGTAACATCTTAATATATAAAAATGGATGTCAAAAACTACTGGACCGATTTTTACGCGGTTTTTTGCAAAATGATCTGCGTTGCCAGGAGCAGGTTTTTAGTTCGAAACGGAACCGAAAAGTTTCATCCGTGTTACAAGACAACCATAAATTTCAGTACGTTGCAAATAAGTTTCAAAATAGTAGTTTCACATACGTTACTTCGTAACTAGTTACATAGTAACCAATATGTACCCAATTTTGCCAAGCTCGAGAAGTTACATTGTAACCACGGTTACAAATTATTTCTTGGGAACCTACAGTACTATTCAGATAGCGCTATCTGACAGGATAAAAAGTTGCGAAACAAGTTTTTGTTAGTGTGGGGACACAAACACACTTATCGACGATTAGAAACAGGATGAGCAAACTAGCATATAAATTCTCATCGTATGTGTTCAAAATTTCAAGTCAATCGGATGAGTGGAAGTATGTCCAAATTGGAAGATTTGAACCCGGACAAACAGACAGACAAACAGATACGGAGACAAGCTAAAAAAAGACAATAAATTCCATGATAAATCACAAAAAATGTTAATAAACATTTAAAAATATTAATTTTTTTACATATATCGACATAAATCGAGCCTACATAGACATAAATATTCAAAACGTCGTAATAAACACAAGGCACGCTTAAGGAAACTTTAAATCATTCATTTCAGGAGTACTTTTACTTACTGATCTACTGACGCCCAAATAAAAAGAAATTATTAAAATACACCATCAATACACCTCTCTTAGTAGTCGTTGCTCGAGTCCCGCATTTTTTCTCAATGTAATCATTTTACTCGTTGTACTCATTATACTAGTCGCATTCGTTTCACTCGTCGTAATATACTACTCTTTTGCAATTGTTGCTCGAACCTGATATGTGCGCAGTCAAACTAATTATTTTTATCAAAGTTCTTCAAGGATGGATGTACTTTATTATCCCCATTTTCATCCTTAGCAACAGCAAGTTGCAGATTGTACAATGTGCAAATATTCTGCTATTGTCTATTGTGCCACGAAAAAAAAAACCAGTCTGAAGATCGACGAACACACTAGGCCCAATAGAGAATAGCAGAACATTCTTGCTGTAAATTTCGTCTAATCCAGTCCAGTGCTCAAAATTATTCGTTGTATTAAAAAAAGGGTGCAAAGGAATCCCTATAAAATCCCCAGTGTGGTGGAAATTGTGTTTTCCGGAAACCCCTTGCGGAATCTTTCGAGGAAGAATTTTTTTCACATCGTAAAAGAAAATAGGATCTCAAGATTGGTAAGATAAATTCAAATTCTTTCTTGTATAGTGCACGTGTGGAGTTTCCAATTGCAGTATCCGCGTAATCTCGATTCACTTTTTTTAAGAAAAAAAGGAAGGAAATACTCGCGGGTTTCTTTTTCTTTCTTCTCAAAAGTTTTTCTGAGAAATTTATTGCTTCGGAAAAGACGTGCATTCACGTGGTGGTCCAGCAAAGTTCACATAAAAGAATCGATTTCCCAAACACAGGTCAAATTGGAAAAAGAAGTTTCCAATTTTGTGCTGCGAAAATTTTGCTCCTGGCGAGAACTCATGGACAAAATTGGTCAACCATGTGGAAATCACACGTGTACACCCCTTACCAAATACCCTTTAATAATGCCCTCGTTCCACATTTTAGGTTTCAAGAGCACTGGACAGAAGTCTGGAACCACTCTTGTTAAGAAATTTTTTTTTTTGCTCAGACCACATTTTTGACTATTGGTCACCTGGTCAAATCATCGGTTGAGGGGAAGCAAATCCAGCTCTAGTTTGAGCCGTGAAAGAAGTTTTTTTTTGAAAAAAAAGAGTTAAGTCCAACCCAAGAAAATAAGGGATCATCGGACGGTCGGCGAAGCGTCCAGCAACATTGAAGCTGCGGCGAGGATCGTGTCATAAACCTGTTAATTTATTAAATTTGCAACAGAAAAAGGGAATCAGCGTTTGTAAAGTCATTTTCACCTCATTAAAAAAATTTTAACTTCGAGCAGCTGACAATAACGTGCACGATATCGTCCAGGAAAAGAGAGCTCGGTGAGTAAGTACAAAAAACTGTTTATTTTAAATTCCATAAATGAAAATTAAATCGAGGTGACAGTGATTATTAATTTTTTTTTTTTGAAAGTGAACCTAAGTTTGGTCTAAGCTGAAAATTTGTAATAATAATAATAATCCAGTTGTCTACACGCACTAGGTGTGGCAATTTGATTTGAATGTTAGCGTTGGAATTTTGATACAAAAAAATTTTTTTTGGAAGCAAATTAATGTTTATGCACGAGACGCGATTCAATAAAATTTCCTTTGTTTAATTACATAATGTTTTTCTAAATTTCCCACGGTGGATGACTCTCGAAGGATGCTCAGCATCACATGACCTAACTTCGTATTCAGGATGACAGTCAAGGCACGTCTCGGTTTTTCTGTTGTGACCCACCTGAGCTAAACCTACCCCCTCTCTCCCCTGCGGCTGGCTTGTTTGACGTGCCGCTCATGGTTGAGTCATGGGCCAGACTTAGCACCTTAAAATAGGAGTGGTCTGGTCTTATAACAGAATGGCGCCCAACGAGGTAGCCGAGTCTCTCTATTGGGAAAGGCTCGAGCATCTCAAATTTATCGAATAATAAATTTTGTAACTTTCTTTCGAATCCCTAATGCTCTAGTTTAACTTTTTGGTGATGACGGAGAGTTGTTGCAAATAAAATTTTTGAACCAGTAAATTTTCCATTAAAATTGCCTTGCTATTTTGTATTAAATTTTCACATATCTTTCAGATTAAACAATTATTTCTTGTCGCACAGCACTCTGATTCAAAGAAGATACGGATCTCGAACAGTCAATTTGCAGAACATAGGAGAATTACTGTAGTAATTCGCTTATCGCATTTTGATTAAATAGACGTCGAAAACATTAGAAACGATAGATAATTCTAGAAATGTATATTGAACATCAATAATTGCAGGATTTTTTTTTACACCTGAACAAATTTTTTTGAAGTGGTTGAGATGTCGCGATTATTACAATTTATTTTTCTCTTAAGAATGGTAATGTTGTAGATTACGTATGAGCAACATCTCATACGCAAGTCGTGTACAACTTTCAATTGATAGAAGAAAATGTTTTTAGTCGAGCTATATTTTTACCCTCTCTCACCAAGAGGAAGTTTTATGCACATCTCATTTTTTTGATTTTTAAATAATTTCCCCTTTTAAGGTCATTGATGTTTTGAGGATCTGGAGAGAGTCATAATGGTCATGATAAATACATAAAAGTAAAGTGTTTAAGTATTAAGTTTACCAATAGAGTGGTGAACTAGAAATTTCTCGAGGAGAAGTTGGGCTTAACTATTAGTTGAAATTTATATCCCATTGAGAGTTTGACTGTGGTGAATTAGTCGTTTTCATCAATGATCTAGGATTCATTGATAGCAATCTCATTGCGATTTACGTTTACGTTTATTCTTGTTTTACGCAAAGTTGCGCTATTTTGTCTCGATTCTAAGTTTAGTGTATTTTGTTTGGGACGATCAGCTGATGGGCGGTTCTTTTGAATTAAATTGAGAATTTGCTCCTCTTGTCTAATTTTTTTTGATATCAGGCTTTTTGGTATTAGAGTATTTTTATGATGACGAATATTAAAGTTGATCCCATTTTCTTCGAGGCGGACGAATTGGCATATGAGCTTTTGATTAGAGGTATTCCCGATGATCAGAATGCTCTTGCAGAGGTGAAAAGACAGTGGCTTTTGCCAAATGCAGGTTTAATTGCAGAGAATATCTCTTATCCCACGGTACTGGATAAGGACAAGGAAAAGAAATTTCTAGAAAATAGATTCCTTGATATTCAACGAGCTATTTCCAACGCTATACGATCTTTTGACGAGATAGAATTGGTCAAGATTGCTTCTCGTCTGTTTCATATAGACAGCAGGATACTTCTCTTCGACAGCGTTTTCTCCGACTGTACAGAATTTGCGCAGACGTTGAGAAGTTTTGCCGCAAAGGATTTGGAGCGAGTTTTGAGCGCAATGGCTATGGTTACGGCCAAAATGCCAATGTCAGACGAAAACGCAATCAAGGCTGCGAACGATCAGGTAAATGCGAGTACGGAAAGCAATTTGACAAGAACTCAAACTGTGCAAGCTATTCTTCACACCCCACAGGTTCAGGAACCACAAGTTCGAGTTCCGCAGGACGAAACGAATGAGCTTACCGCACAATTGTCAGTGACAAACGCAAATATCCTTGAATTGTCCAAAACAGTTGCAAGTATGTATCAGAATCTTTCTCAGGAAATAATACTGTTGAATACACGTGTGGAAAGTATTAGTGCCTTAACCATTTCTCAAATTACCCAGCCTGTGTCCACGATACCAGCAAACAACAACAATAACCTAGTCCAAAATGCACAAAATCCACAAGGTGTGAATGTAAATCAGCCGGTGCCTTATTTGGTCCTGGTCAAGCCAAATTGTCACCATATTCGCAAGATCCCTCCACTTACTCGAACGTACAACCATTTGGGCGCACATCTCGTCCATTTCATTCCGGTGGTTTAACAAATGTAAGATCAAAAAGTCCAATCTCCAAGTGGAATCTGAGTTTTGACGGCAGTCATAAAGGTATTACCGTAAATTAATTTGTTTTTCGAATTGAGTCCTTAGTAAAAGCAGACGGAGTCGATTATTCGTATGTTTGCACAAATTTTTATCGTATGCTCACGGGCAAAGCGAACAGGTGGTATTGGAACTATAGTCAACGTCATCGCCACATGACTTGGCCTCAGTTGAAAGAAGCTGTGTTAGGTGAGTTCCGAGGATATAAGTCCGATAGCGAGATTAAATTCGATATCCTGAAGCGCAGGCAGGCGAAGGGAGAGTCTTTCTCCGACTATAGTCAGGATATCATCGCGCTAAATAATCAGATGGAACATGCAATGGACGAGATTGAACTGATAGGTGTTTTAAAGTTAAATTTAGATCATAGAATTCATCAGATGATTTTGTATCAAACGATTACCTCTGTTGAGCAGCTTAGAGATTTGTGTATGCAAGCGGAGAGATATTTTCGAAGCGTGGCATCTCAAATGACAGGTTTCTCTTACCCTCCAAGCTCTAGAGTTGTGAGCGAGCTGTCTGAAGCCAGTGATTCTTCTTCAGAGTATCCATGTCTTCCACCGGAAGAGATTGCGGCTTATGCTAACGATGCGTCAAGCAATTCTAGCAGACCAAGTTTGAAATGTTGGAACTGCCAAGAACCTGGTCACAACTTTATGGACTGTCAAGCCCAAAACTGGAGGAAATTTTGTTTCAGTTGTGGGATGCCTGGAGTAATTAAGTGGAAGTGTCCCAGATGTTCTCCGGGAAATGTACCGGCGAGCGTGTCGATGTCCGGCCAAGCGCGCTCGGAAACCCATCAACCGGACAAGAGAATGAATTAGACAAGAATCTTGTCGCCCCATTAAATTGTCCCAAACCATTTAATGTTCTTTGTAGAATTAGTGATAGTAGTAAGAATAGTCCTGTTAGATTGATAAATCGGTCTTATGAATGTCTAAGTTCAAATAAAATTCAGCGTGATATACCGAACTTCGAGGAGAAATTAAAAAAGTATAACGAAGTTAGAGACAGAATCTTCAACGAAGAAATTTGTGAATTCCATGATGCGATTTCGCTACCCAAACCAAGAACACTGCGTCAAAGAAATTTTTGGAAAAGAAAGCGTGTTTTGCATTCAAAATTTGCTGCTTGTTCCTTAGCTACCACATATGATATGCGACCTTACGCAACTATCGAAATTGGCGGAAGGGCAATCAAAGGATTGCTCGATAGCGGAGCTACCGTTAGCTGCTTGGGCAGCGGAGCTCTGGAGCTTTTGAAAGATTTAAAATTCCGTTGGTCCAAATCTTCTTCTTCAATAAATACAGCGGATGGTGCCAAACAGCAAATTTTGGGTTTTGTGCATACGAACGTTAACTTTAGGGGTGTGACAAAAAAGATTACCTTGTATATCGTGCCTACTCTAACACAAAGTCTTTATTTGGGCATAGATTTTTGGCAAACTTACGGGATTTCACCCTTGTTTGTAAGTGAGTTGCCCAAAGCGACTTCGGAAGTCGAAAAAAATAAACACGTACTGACGGAAGTCCAAATCAGACAGCTAGATGGGGTCAAAGAACTCTTCCCTGACTTTGCCAAGGATGGTCTTGGAAGAACTGATGTATCGAGCATGTGATTGACGTGGGTAGTTCTGTACCTGTGAAACAGCGATTTTATCCTGATTCACCACCCATTCTTCAGCAAATGCACGCCGAATTGGACAGAATGCTGGAGATGGACGTCATTGAAGAAAGTTACAGTGCGTGTAATTCTCCCGTAGTTCTCGTCAGAAAGCCTGGAAAGATAAGATTGTGTTTGGATTCCAGGAAACTAAACTCGCTTAAAAAGAAGGATGCATATCCTTTGCCAAACATTGATGCGGAATTGAGTCAATTGGGGGATACACGCTTCATTTCGAAGATTGACCTTAAAGATGCCTTTTGGCAGATTTCGTTATCAAAGGAGTCAAAGGAGAAAACAGCCTTCACTGTCCCAGGTAGGCCATTATATCACTATAAAGTGACAGCTTTTGGTTTGTGCAACGCATCACAATCAATGTGTAGATTGGCAGACAAAATCATTCAGGAAATTTCACACGAACTGCAAAGGTATGTGAGAAAATAGCTCGATGATTTTCTTGTCACAAGTCCCGATTTTTCCACGCACATAAAAGTATTGTCAGCCTTAGCTTTTGCTCTTCGCGAAGCAGGACTCACCGTTAATTTGGCCAAATGTAATTTTTGCATGACGGAAGTAAAATTTTTGGGTTTTATTATTGGCCACGGTTGCATTAGAACCGACCACGAAAAAATAGCGTCAATACAAGAGTTTCCGATACCGAAAAAGACGAAAGCAGTGCGTAGCTTTCTGGGTCTAACCGGATGGTATAGACGATTTATTGCCGAGTACGCGTCCTTAGCGGCACCGATTACAGACCTGCTGAAGAAAACAAAAAAATTCGAATGGACTTAAGAGGTTCAAATCGCGTTTGATGTGTTGAAGTCGAAACTCACTAACACTCCAGTGTTAGTAAATCCCGATTTTGCGAAAACTTTTCATATCCAATGCGATGCAAGCAGCTCTGGAATTGGTGGCGTTCTCTTTCATCTGGACGAAAACGGGCACGAACATCCAATAGCTTTCATCTCGAGAAAGCTCAATCAGGACCAGAAAAACTACACGGTAACGGAAATAGAGTGTTTGGCGGTGGTGGAAAGTGTAAAAAAAATCAGGCAATTCGTGGAAGGTTATCATTTTACAATAATAACCGACCACTCTAGCTTAAAATGGTTGATTCAACGGTCGTTTAGCTCGTTGGAGCCTAGAATTGCAACGCTACGACTTTGACATTCTCCACCGAAAGGGCTCGATGAACGTCGTGCCGGATGCTCTATCCCGTGCTTTTGAGGAAATCTCAGAGCTAGAGGATCAAATGATGGACGTTGATCTAAATTCTCCACACTTCCAATCAGCAGATTATGAGGAACTAAAATTGACCATTCGCGATAACATCAACAATCTACCAGATATGTGCATAATTGATGATTTGGTTTTTACACGTGTAAAATTTCGTGAGGATTCTCCGGAGGCCGAAGAGGATATATGGCGTCTATACATCCCTGAAGCCTTGCGAAAAGATCTAATAGTGCTCATTGTCCACCTAAAGCAGCACACGGAGGAGTTGGAAAAACCTTAGACATTCTGAGAAGAAAATTTTATTGGCCCAGAATGAGTCTTTTGAGGTCCGTAAATTTGTATCCTCTTGCGACGTCTGTAAAGAGACAAAGGCACCCAACTTTGTGGTTCGACCACCGATGGGGTCCGAAATTAAAGTCTCCAGACCATGGCAACGAATTTACGTTGATTTCCTCGGCCCATATCCGCGTAGCAAGACCGGAAATACAATGCTTCTCATAGTGGTCGATCATTTTTCTAGATTCCCACTGCTTAAACCATTGAAAAAAGCATCTGCAGCTCTTGTTATTTCATACTTGGAAAAAGTTTTTTCAATTTTTGGCACGCCAGAATCTTTGTTTTCCGACAATGGACCACAGTTTGTGTCAAAAGAAATCAAGGAGTTTCTCACGAATCATGGTGTGAAGCATGAGCTGACAGCTCTTTACACCCCACAGGCCAACAAATCGGAAAGAGTGAACCGCACACTTTTGGCCGCTATCAGAGCCTACATAGGTGAAAATCATGCTGATTGGGATGTCCAGCTGCAAAATATTGGTGCAGCATTAAGGAGCTCAATGCATGTCTCGTTAGGTACATCTCCTTACTACGTGCTTTTCGGCCAGCACATGGTTTGTCATGGGTCCTCGTACGCTTTGTTGAAGAAGCTCGAGAAGCTCGATGTGAAGGACACTCAAGTGACGCCCTCGAATGATAAGCTTGCAAATATTCGTGCTCGCGTGCAACAAAATCTTTCCAAAGCTCATCTGCAGGGCGAAAGAGCTTACAATACTCGATCCAAGCCCGTTAGCTATGCTCCGGGCCAGGAAATTTTCCGAAGAAATTTTACTCAGAGCAACTTCGTAAAAGGGTATAATGCGAAACTGGCTAAGAAGTTTCTGAGATGTCAAGTTACTCGGAAAATAGGAAATTCACTTTATGAAGTTGAAGATCTGAAAGGTAAGAAAATTGGTATATATCACGCAATGAATTTAGGACCCGGTTCAAAGTTTTTTTTTGTTTCATACATATGTTTACTTTTTTTTGCATTTATTGTCGATTTTGTCCCGGCTAGCAAACCTATTTGCACCTTTTTATCTGAGAGCATGAGACCCTTATAATCTCAGGGGTGGACGGGCCCCACGTTTGCTACATGTATTAGCATAAAAACATTAAATGAACTTCATCTTAACCTCCTGCTTACAGAAAATTTGTTAGTTTCATGCAAGCGAGCTCTCCTTCGCAAACAAATTTGTGGTGATATGTGCGCAGTCAAACTAATTACTTTATCATCCCCATTTTCATCCTTAGCAACAGCAAGTTGCAGATTGTACAATGTGCAAATATTCTGCTATTGTCTATTGTGCCACGAAAAAAAAACCAGTCTGAAGATCGACGAACACACTAGGCCCAATAGAGAATAGCAGAACATTCTTGCTGTAAATTTCGTCTAATCCAGTCCAGTGCTCAAAATTATTAGTTGTATTAAAAAAAGGGTGCAAAGGAATCCATATAAAATCCCCAGTGTGGTGGAAATTGTGTTTTCCGGAAACCCCTTGCGGAATCTTTCGAGGAAGAATTTTTTTCACATCGTAAAAGAAAATAGGATCTCAAGATTGGTAAGATAAATTCAAATTCTTTCTTGTATAGTGCACGTGTGGAGTTTCCAATTGCAGTATCCGCGTAATCTCGATTCACTTTTTTTAAGAAAAAAAGGAAGGAAATACTCGCGGGTTTCTTTTTCTTTCTTCTCAAAAGTTTTTCTGAGAAATTTATTGCTTCGGAAAAGACGTGCATTCACGTGGTGGTCCAGCAAAGTCCACATAAAAGAATCGATTTCCCAAACACAGGTCAAATTGGAAAAAGAAGTTTCCAATTTTGTGCTGCGAAAATTTTGCTCCTGGCGAGAACTCATGGACAAAATTGGTCAACCATGTGGAAATCACACGTGTACACCCCTTACCAAATACCCTTTAATAATGCCCTCGTTCCACATTTTAGGTTTCAAGAGCACTGGACAGAAGTCTGGAACCACTCTTGTTAAGAAAAATTTTTTTTTGCTCAGACCACATTTTTGACTATTGGCAATGATTACCGAATATAGATGGGAAGTAAACGGAAGTTTCCGTTTAACTACGGCAGAGAAAAGAGATGCGCGATAAAAAAAAGTCACCAAGCAACACCATCTTTCCCTTTTACACCTTCATGTCATATGGAATTGAAGAAAAAACAAGAAACTTGTCGTTTAGTCAGGGCTAAACCAAGCGAGATTTTCATATCCTTATAGCGGTCAAAAATTTGTATTCTATTTACACAACCCTTGCACCAACACCATCATGCTTCCGACAGCGGCCTGACAGTTCGCGAAAATTTTCAAGCAAATTATGACACTTTTTTATTATTTAAATCGCGAAATACACTAAAAATCAACGAAATTAACACGAAAACTAAATTTTCCATCGAAATTGATGGTTTGTTTTGATTTTTAACTAACTGACTGCTGAGATTCAAATTTGTGTATTGCCATTGTGCGATTTTTTATGGTTTTTTCGAGGCGCATTACAACTAATTACGGATCAGTATTCACACAGAAATTGAAACCGCCGGCATGTCGCTAGTTGTCCCTCTCTCAAACCAAATATTTATGAGAACTTTCTTATCTATATTGGGTAATCATTGCTATTGGTCACCTGGTCAAATCATCGGTTGAGGGGAAGCAAATCCAGCTCTAGTTTGAGCCGTGAAAGTTTTTTTTGAAAAAAAAGAGTTAAGTCCAACCCAAGAAAATAAGGGATCATCGGACGGTCGGCGAAGCGTCCAGCAACATTGAAGCTGCGGCGAGGATCGTGTCATAAACCTGTTAATTTATTAAATTTGCAACAGGAAAAGGGAATCAGCGTTTGTAAAGTCATTTTCACCTCATTAAAAAAATTTAACTTCGAGCAGCTGACAATAACGTGCACGATATCGTCCAGGAAAAGAGAGCTCGGTGAGTAAGTACAAAAAACTGTTTATTTTAAATTCCATAAATGAAAATTAAATCGAGGTGACAGTGATTATTAATATTTTTTTTTGAAAGTGAACCTAAGTTTGGTCTAAGCTGAAAATTTGTAATAATAATAATAATCCAGTTGTCTACACGCACTAAGTGTGGCAATTTGATTTGAATGTTAGCGTTGGAATTTTGATACAACAAAATTTTTTTTGGAAGCAAATTAATGTTTATGCATTATGATGTTTTGGAAGGACCAGTGTTGCAGAGTCATATTCGAGGGGCCATTTTATTGGAACCGTTGGATGTGAATAGAGTCCGACCGAAGTTTTTGGCCGAAGCCGAACTTCGGTCTTTTTTTTCGTACAAATAATTCCCATTAATAATAAAGGAAAATCTTATTAACAATTTGATATCTTAAAAATTATCATCATCAGTGAACTGGAGACGGAAAGCTTGTACTCTAATGGTTTCTCTACAACTAGTTTTTAGAATTTTTAAAACCCGTTGGTTTGAGAAATTAAGAAATTCAATTGCAATACAACTTTCAACATCTAACAAAAAAATTCATGTATAAAACTCATTAGGAAGTACATTTCCTCTAATGTTCTGCAATTCTTCTTTGTTTCAGTTTTCATAAATTTCACCTATTTTTATGTCCTGCCAAAAAATATTTCGTGGAGACAGAATTTTTCAAGACATATCTTATTTATTGGACAAAAATATTTGAAAAAAATTTGTCTGTAGTGTAATTTTAACCGAGACGAAATCTTACCGTGAAAATTTTTCTGGTCAAATATTTTGAATTGACGAGGAAATGTTACTGGCAAATAAATCATTTCCTATGATCCGCCATAAACCAAATACAAATTTTTGGGAAACTTGAGTTTCAGAAAAAAAATCTCCAAATTTTGGTTTCCATTGCATTGATATTTGACAGTTCACTTGCATCTTCGGCTTAATTTTGGCCGAAGTTTGGCCTAAGAGCCGAAGTTTGGCCGAATGCGAGAAACAAATACAACACCATTTTATCACTACCACCAACGTAAAATCTTTAATTCGTATTTAGTTATTCGTATTTAGGTATTTAGTTATTTATATTTATCTACATACAATTTTAAAGCATTGTTCCTGACATGTGTATAAAAATTTCGCTTTTTTCGACAGTTTAAAAAAGAAGAAAGAAGTAACATGAATTTAATAAATAAGGCCCTTAAATATCCCAAAACATTTGATATTGAAGAGTTAAAACAGGAGTTAGACAAAGAAGAAGTTGAACGTCAATCAAAGGTTCCTGAAATTGAATGCGCAAAGAAGTCAATAAAAAAATTGAGGTAAAAATTTGATTTCGTTAAGCTAATAATTTTTTCATGTACTCTAAAAAAATTTTTTAGGGAAAAGTTGGATAAGAAGAAACGGGCACTTAGTAGAGGTGAAAATGTATTAAAAGACGGTGATTATCTTTACGATAATGAAGATGTTTTAATGCATCCAAATGGCAATGGGTCAAAATCACAGAAGCGGAAAACCAATAAACGAAAAAAGCACGAAAAGAAGAAGACTGAAAATATTATAAGCTCGGAAAGTTTGTCGTTTAATTGTGACAGCAATAATTTCAGTAGCGATTTTAATAGGGAGCTGGTAGAACATTTGTTATCTGAAATTCAAAAAGGTTCTTTAGTTGTCGTGTCCAGCGAAGATGATTCCAATAATATTATAAATGAAGTTTATGTCATGTGTACGAAAACAGGGCAATTGAGTGAAAAGCCACTGAATCTACCTGATGAAATTTTGAATTTTTTATTAAATTAATTTATTAAATATAATTCAGTTGGGATATATTAAATAATATTAGGGTTTTTGAATTGCATTTGTATATATTCCCTCATCACGTTTTTTTGTATGGAGTTTAATACTGCGGTTACACTAACTTAGAATTTTCGAGTTTTTTTGTCTACAAATCAGGAATGCAAAACGTTATCGAATGTAATGACAACTGAAAAAGATATTCTGCAGCATCATATTCATCAAATTCTTTCAATAATTGATGAATAACTGCAAAACTTAATCCAAGAATTGATTGCTCATTACTATAAAGGTTCTGACAATTATTTATAACTCCAAACGGAGAAAAGGAAAGAGCCTCAAGGTACAACATTGGGAGGAAACCCATAGAGTGGTAACCCACATAAACGATGTCGTTTACAGAATCCAGCAAGGCACGCGAGGAAACCTCAAGGTCGTTCATGTTGACAGACTGTGTCGATATGGTAGGGACTAGCATTCATCCAAGGGGCAGTGAAATGGCAGCATTGTAGGGGAGACGACAATTTCCGAGTCATCACAACACGAATATTCGAGAAAAATGGCACCACCAAAATATCGATTTTGTATTGCAAAGTGTAAAGTGGCCCCTAGACGTGCAATATTATTGTGCAATATTTCAATATTGTGTAATATATTGACCGTCTAGGAGTAAAATTGAACGGTTGTGCAATATATTGAAGGAATCAAAATCGGTTTGATTTTTATTGTACAATAAGGTTTTATTGTATAGTCTGAGGGCGATATTGCACAATATTGGCTCAGTATCGTATGAAATATCGCTGAGAGTACATCTAACCATGGCTTATTTTTAAGTAATTCAACAAATGTTCATGGGTGTACTGATTTCTTTTTTTAACCACTCCTTCATCCATCTGCGCTTTTTTTAAAATTCTTTTTTTTTTGAAGTTCACAGCCATTGCAATGGCTACACCACTAGCTTCAACTTCAACGTCATTTAGGGACATGTTGACCGCTCAAAAATCAAACGAAGAATGATTTATTGTGCAATAATATTGCATCGTCTAGGGCAGGGGTCGGCAACCTGCGGCTCGCGAGCCACATGCGGCTCTTTGGATGTGAAGCTGCAGCTCTTTAGTTCCATACGCAAATATTATTTATTTTATCAAAAAAAAAAAAAACATTTAAAAATCGTTCTGAATCGATTAACGAGGATTAGGCTCCGATTCTATCTCTCAGCCACTTGTACTCGCTTTTTTCCGCACTCCTCCCCCGTGACACGCGTCGTCACTGTCGTCAGTCCGTCGGAAACTCTAGAATGACGCCGTCGTCAGATGTTTCTATGTAGGTTTTAATTCGCTTTCGACGCAAGACAATTTGGCGTCTTCACCAGTGATTTAAAAAGTCAAACTTTGTGGAGTGGCAAATTTACAGAGTTGAAAAGCAAGTTGGAAGAGTTGGAGGTCCAGAAATGTATGTACGTAACGCAACAAAAGTGGACAGCTTTGAAAGAAATGCCGGGAGTTGAGGCACTTATATTCGACGCATGGAATAGTCTTCCAGATTGCTACAGTGAGGTGAAGAAGTTGGCATTTGGAGTACTGACCATCTTCGGATTGACATATTCGTGCGAGCAAGCGTTCTCTTGCATGAATATAATTAAAAGTAAAGTAAGAAGCCAACTAACAAATGAAAATTTAGAGTCGTGTTTGAAACTTAAAACAACAAGTTATGAGCTGAATTTATCCAAACTTTCTAAAACCATGCAAAGCCAACGCTCCCATTGAATTTGTTTGCTCAATTGTTTGTTATTGAAGTACAAGTTAGGGCTGTAAGTAAATGTTTAATTGTTTTAATTTTTTACTTAAATAATGGGCCGTATTCTATAACGAAAATTTTATCATTTTATGTTATGTTATGTCTTAAGATAACATAATTACCTCGATTGGTATTCTGTAAGGACAATTTCATTTTATGTTACGCGCTATAACATAAAATTTTTCCTGTTATGACTCATAACATAAAAGCTCCGAGATAGTACCTTTTATAATCATTTTATCATCTTTTATGCCGTTTGACATTTGAAGTGTGACGTTTCACGCGTGAAATTTCAAATCTATATACAGTAGAATCCCGATAATTCGTATTTCAAGGGACCAGCAAATTCAAACGAATTAGCGGGATATACGGATTATCGGGGTACGAATTATCGGGATTCTACTGTATATAAAAATGGATGTTTGTCTGTTTTTTGTCTGTCTGTTTGAGATTACAAAACTCAAAAACTACTGGACCGATTTTTACGCGGTTTTTTGCAAAATGAACTGCGTTGCCAGGAGCAGGTACCTATGTTAGATCTTAAAAATTCGAAACGTAAGGTCCTGTAAGAATAACGCAAATGTCCTTTTTCTCATACGTATGAAGAAATAAGTAACAATAATTTTATAATATTTATAGTGTAAATCATAAAATTTTAATTCATTTATCAAGAAAACAAGGAAACATAATTATAACAATTCAATAGTAAAACCAAAATACATTAATTACGGCTACAAATGCCAAATATGGTTTTTTTTCTTTTCTGTTTTGTTTCGATCTTTTCTGTTTTGTTGTATATTACATATTTTATCATTTACTTATGTACATGTGCTAGAAGTATACTTCAGTTTGCTCTTGCATTCGGAAAGCTTGTAAATATTGGGCTTTTTTGATAATTAAGGTTTTTACAAAAGATTTTACGATTTTGACATTTTTGAATTATCAAAAAAACCCATTATCAAAAGTTATTTCATTAAAACATTTGAAGACCTCGGTGCAAAAATCGGTGATCTCCACTTTTTGACGAAAATGAGTTTTTGATGCCAACTCCAAGAATAAACGTATGCGCATATTTGGCTGCAAACACCATACTTATTGGAGGTCTGTGTGAAAAGTTATTAAAGAAAAGGAGACGACTGAAGGCATTGTTTCATATAATTTGACGCACAATTTTTTTTTTAATTTTTGATTTTTTTCCTAAGAGTTTTGTTTTGTGAAATTGAATATTTTTTTATTTGTTTGTTTTTAAAGGCTATTGAACATATTTTGGACTGGATTTTGTAGCCAATAATGCATTTTGAAAACCGCTAATGTCCTCTTGTGTGCCAGGAACAGCTATCTCCAAAATTTAAAATGTCTATAATTTTTTCAAAAAAAAAAATATAGACTTATCAAATTAAAATGATGTAAGAATACACCCAAGTAACCAAATAGGGCGTACAGTGGACGTCGTTTCCACAAAGTCCGACCAAGAGGGCGTGACGTTTGTGCAAATGTCGAATTGGATTCGACGTCGATTCGAAACGAGTTCGAAAGTGGGGAATGACGTGATGTCCGATTAGCGTCTACTCAAACGTCCGCAAAGGCGAAATTTCTATTAGGACGTCAATTGGTCTTCGTTTGGGCGTCGGTAGCCATCGGGAATCAATCTTCTCTGTTGACGACATAGCATTCGCTACACATTATCGAACGGAATTACCTATGTCCCTCTTATACTTACATGAATTGCTGGGCGAACAAAGATGGGTAGAAAGATAAACGACAGCACAAAGTTACAGATGATAGCGACGAAATAATGGAAACTTGTTATGTTTACTTTTCGTAAATGGACATTTGTAATGGATTTTTCATCATGTTATATGCTGCCATTTCAGTTGCAACTAATTTTTTTTTGACAAAATGCTATCTAAAATGCTTTATATTGAAATGGGCCATCTAAATATTTTGTTTTCAACAAAAAATTTCTTTAATTTTATTTTTCGTATAATTTTTTTTTCTTTTCATTCAGTAAATTTTTGATGCCAATGAAATTGTGCTGCTTCAAAATTGTCTCCCATCTATTTTTTATGCGATTTCCTCCAGTGATTAGCTTAAAATAAGGAGTTTAATTTTCGAAGCGAAATCATTTGAATCACCATCAATGTGGAACATGGCGGATGAAAACATGTGCGCCCTCAAAGACGCGTCAGCTCATTTTCGCGCCCTATTAGACGTTAAGTTCTAATGGGAGGGCGTGAATACCTTCAAATACGCCTAAAAGTGTGTCTAGTGGAATTGAAGTCTGTTAGTGCGCCAAAATATTTTTTCAGAGATAATAAAAAATGTCACCTGTTTTAGTGAGACAAAAGAACTTGAGACAAAGTGAGACAAAGCACAAAATTACTCTCTTAATAAGCCCCATATCCAGGCTTCCTCTCTAATCAGAGGACAAACTTCTCGCACTTGGTTTTCTGTCTTGCTCTAATACGCCCAATAGGAATTCTACAGTAGAAATTACGCCCTATAAGGCATCAGCTTGATTTAGATAAGGGATTGACGCCCTTATAGACCGATAATGGACGTATTGTTTGCCATACGCCTTAAGAGTCATGAAGGCGTCACACGGTGTCAATGCCTTATATAAGACGTTAAGTTCTTTTCAGGTCTTATTGGGCGATACTTCCATTAAGGTTTAATTTGGGGCCCTCGGTCTTCTTTTTGTTCAGACGATACGCCTTATTGGAAAAAACGTCTTTGAGGAATTTTAATAGGTAGTGAAGTGGACATCTCGACCGAATATAAGGCGGCCAGACTTTAGTGCGGTCACCGATTACCAATTGCGTTACTTGGGCATGCTTGATTTAAATTGTAATTTTTTAACTTTGTCCCAGAGCAAAAATTTCACGCTAATATCTTTTTTGTCTCTCCTGAAAAATTTGAAAAAGTGGGGATGACCGCTTTTTGCACCGAGGTCTTCATTTAGAAAAAAAATTACCAGAAGTTGTGTTTTAATTTTCAACCTGACGTTTCGAGCCTTGTTTTGGTTCATTTTTAATGTAACATTTCGACAAAGTTTTTACGGCTAAATATTAACAGTTATAATATAGTGCATTTAAATGATCGTTTAACGCCTCTGAAGATGAGTCAAAACAAGGCTCGAAACGTCAGGCTGAAAAATTAAAACACAACTTTTGTTATTATTTCTTAAAATTGGACCGCTAAGCCAGCCAAACTAATACAAAAAAATTACCGAAATTACCGGTATTTTTTTTTTAATTTACCGGTAAAAAAAACCGGTTATTCCAAGAAATGATTTGGAAAAAGGCATCGTGGGAGCAGCTGGAGGCCGAATTTCATTTTAGTGCGGAGATTTTAAAGAAAAAAAGTGAAATCACAGATCGTCATATTTACTACTCTCAGTTATTTACTGCTCAACGCATTTCTGGAACTGAAACGTCATGTCAGAATCAGCAGCCCACCTACGTCACAACAGAATTTTCTAATGACATTTCTGTTAACAGTCTTGTCAACGTTTCCGGCAGGTCCGGATGGCGTGTTAAGCCGATTTTCGACTGCGGAGGGAAAAGTTTCCACTCGAAATCATGGCTTAAGCAGGGTTTATACACGGCAAGTAACTCGCGGCAAGTAAAGAGAGGCAAGTAGTTTGCTTAGTTTACACGTTTCAAGTAAATCACTTCAAGTAGAATGACAGCCGAACGAAAACATAACCTAAAATTTTCTGAGAAAAAATATTACAACACTTTTTTGTAGAAAAATTCGCAAATTTCGACCTAAAACTGTTTGTTGCCAACGAGTTTTTTATATCCTTGTTGTTTTTTCCTTAGAATGTTACGTCGTCCTCTGGCAAAGCAACAAATATAAAATAAACCGAAACACACACACATAAAACCACCTCTTTTGTACACGGTTCCATGTTCTTGTATTGGTTTTACTTGCCACAAAAATAGAATGGCTTTCTATTTTTTTCGAGAGAGCGGCAAGTATTCTCACACATATGCGAGCGTCGCACACTAGGTCAAATCGCGTGTATTTACGTCTACTTGCCGCCTACTTTATCGACAATCTGCATACATGCAAAGCGTGTGAACCGGTTTGGGAAAAGTAGTAGGCAGAAATCATTTTCGTTCTGACCGTCAGCAGGTAAAGATCTTGGGAAGTATATGAGCAGCAGCAATTTCAATGGTTTGAGTCCACACACTCATTTTGAATTAACCTCAATTCGAACTTCGAATTGAGGTTACTGCAAAATGAGAATTACATTCGTCAACCAACATTGCGATGGGCTCCAAATTTAACATATCTGACGCGCAAATACCGGATATTGTGAAAATAATTATATCTCGGTCCATCTTCCACTCTAACCCCGAATATTTTGACAGTTTTATGTGCGCGGCTCAGTAGCGGTGCATTCAGTAAACACTGAGCGGCTCAGCTGAGCGGTTTTTTGACACATACTGAGCCGAGTGCTGAATGCACCCATTGATTCCGGTCGGAGGAATCGTCATTTTGAGTGTTTTTAGAGTGCAGACTTGTGTGTTCCAGGGAGCTCGGGTGTAGTACCCGGCTGTTTCCCGACTGCCATTTTCATGGCGCACATGCAATATTGTATTTCTTAAAACCTACACGCTGTGCGGTGTGAGATTAACTCCCAGACATGGCCATATAGTGTAATTGGGCCAACCTAACGCAAAGTCCAAAAAAAAGAAACGACTTTCAGTCGACCACCGTTAAACAACTTGCAGATTCGGATTTAGCGACGTCAAATTATCATAGAAATATTGTAAAATCTTTGGCAGCAAATGGTGTAATCAAATCCATTTATTAATTCTCATCGCCAGAAATTACATCAACTGACATTGCTTCAAAACTTGTCAAATCGTACTTATCCTGGGGCCTATTCCACAAAAGTACAATTCTTTTATATTCACAAGTACAAATCCAAAAAAAAGCGTTCCAGGAACTCACACATTTGTAAATATTTTTTCTTTACATTTTTACAATTTCGATTTAAACAATTGTATCAATTTTTTGTTTGAATTCAAGAAAATTTTTTTTTCAAGATTTTGAGGAATACAAAATAAAGATTTGTGAAAACATTTCGGATTGTAAAATTACTCCGAATTTGTACTTGTGATTTATAAATTGTATTTTAAGAAATGAAAATGTATTTACAAGTCCTACAATTTGTGAGAAATAGCTACAAATACAAGTCTTGTACTTTTGTGGAATAGGCACCAGGTTTAAAATATTACTATCCTAATACGAGGATTGTCTGTCTGCACAAACGATCTCGAAAACCCGCCTAACGATTTTCACGAAACTTGGGGGTTAGGGATTTTCGGGGACAAGAAATCGATCTAGATAGGTCTCACCCCTGAGAAAATTCCCCTTCGATCCCCCTCGCCTGTTATCTTCGAATTGGGTGGTCCGATCTTAATGAAACTTTGCAGTATTACTAAGGGGGCTAGGGGCTTTCGATTTTTCCACTACAAACCTGACTTTTCCCTCCCCTCGCCTGGTATCTTCGAATTGGGTGGTCCGATCTTAATGAAACTTTACAGTATCACTAAGGGGGCTAAGGGCTTTCGATTTTTCCACTACATACCTGACTTTTACCTCCCCTCGATACCCCTCGCCTGGTATCTTCGAATTGGGTGGTCCGATCTTAATGAAACTTTACAGTATTACTAAGATGGCTAAGGGCTTTCGATTTTCCCACTACAAACCTGACTTTTCCACTACAAACCTGATGTTTTTATATAAAAAAAATCAACATTATACCCAATTATATTCGTCATATGAAGTTTAATTATGTAAGAAAGGTATCGTCTCACCGTGTGTGTTTTTCTAACATATTGCGTGTTTTTTTCTAACAGAGGTGGGACCTATCTAGATCGATAGGTCTCACCTCCAAAATTTCAGCAAAAGGACGACTTTGAGGTGGCCGAGCATGGCTCGGTTTTCCTGGTACTCCTATAATAAATATAATACGAGGAATGTCTGTCTGTCTGCACAAACGATCTCGAAAACCTGCCTAACGATTTTCACGAAACTTGGGGGTTAAGGATTTTCGGGTACAAGGAATCGATCTAAATAGGTCTCACCTCTGAGAAAATTCCCTTCGATACCCCTCGCCTGGTATCTTCGAATTGGGTGGTCCGATCTTAATGAAACTTTACAGTATTACTGGAAACAAGCTTTTTTGCTTCCAATCGTAACAAATTTATTTTTATAATGACAAATTCTACTTTACAAGTTTTTCTGGTAACTATAACAAAATTGAAATAATAAACATAGTGAATTCTTCGAATTAAAAACATAGTGAATTTCTGACAACCATTTTTAACAAAATTCCCCCCCTTTAAACATAACAGTTAAAATAACAATTCAATTATCTAATGGTAATTTACAAATATTATGTATTGATCGTGAAATTCTACCATTCATCGTTTTCAAAGTAACTACTCTAATTTTTTTATCAGGACCTGGATGTAGTTCTTCAACTCTTGCTAATGGCCATTTTAAGGGTGGAGTATTTATGTCTTTAACCATTACCAAAGCTCCTTTTTCTATATCTTGATTAGAAATCTTCCACTTAGTCCTCTGCTGCAATAAATGGAGATATTCCTTGACCCATCTCGACCAAAATTGCTGATGAATTTGACTTATTCTCTGAAATCGAGATAACCTGTTAATTTTTATATCTAATAAATTTGGTTCCAAATTTGAAGTTAATGGTCTGCCAATTAAAAAATGACCAGGTGTTAATGCTTCACAATCATTCGCATCCTCCGATAATGGGGTAATAGGTCTGGAATTCATTATAGCTTCTACTTGACATACTACCGTATGCAATTCCTCTTGAGTAAGAGAAGCATTTCCCAAAATTTTCCGAATATGACATTTTGCTATCTTGACAGCAGACTCCCACAAACCACCAAAGTGTGGAGAGCGCGGTGGTATAGTTTTCCATGAAATATTTTCCATTGATAAAAATTGGTGTACCTCATCTTGATGCCTTTGTGATAAAAATAATTTTGATAGTTCTTTCAATTCAGATCGAGCTCCTACAAAATTGGTTGCGTTATCGCTATAAATTGTAAGAGGTTTGCCTCTTCGAGAGATGAAACGTTTTAATACCGCTAAAAATGATGCTGTAGATAATTCTGAAGTTAATTCTAGATGAACTGCCTTTACTTTAAAACATATAAAAACAGCCAAATATACTTTTGTTGGACCTTTTCCTCTAATTCGATGATGAACATATAAAGGACCACAAAAATCTACTCCTGTTACTGCAAATGGGTGAAGTGGAGTTACACGTTCAGACGGAAGATCACTCATTATTTGTTGTAGCGTACTAGGCTTTGATCGAAAACATCTTATACATTGATGAATTATTCTTTTTACTGTATTACGACCATGCAAAACCCAATATTTTTGTCGCATACTATTAATTATTGATTGACATCCAGCATGTAAATTAATTAAATGATAATAACGAATTAAAGTCTTAGTAAAACAGTTATCTGATGGTAGTAATAATTGATGCTTAGCATTATATGATATATCAGAGTGCCTTAAACGACCTCCAACTCGAAGTAAACCAACCTCATCCAAAAAAGGTGTCAAATTACAAATTTTGCTTGTATCAGATAGTTTTTTTCCAGATTCAAGTCTTGCTATATCTTCGTAGAAACTAATACGTTGAATATTCCAAATAATCTTATTTTCAGCATTAAGTTTTTCTCCAACAGATAATAATCCAAATTTTCTATCTTCTTTACGATGATTTCGACAGTTATTACAAAATCTTAATACATATGCAAAAACAGATATAAGCTTTAGGAAATTATTCAAATATTTACAACTTGATACTATATCTATATTCTTCACTATTAACATTGCAAAAACTTCTTTTTTTTTTTTAACTCAGTCGGATCCTCTTGAATAGAATTAATATCCATAGATGGCCAACATTCCGAATTTTTATATAAAAAATGCGGCCCAAAAAACCATCTTGATTTTAGCAAACCTGATGCATTTATTCCTCTTGACAATATATCTGCTGGATTGTCATCTGTAGGTACATGATTCCAATGACAATTGTCTGATTTTTCTTGTATTTTAGATATTCTATTAGCGACAAATGTTCCAAATCTATAAGAACTAGACGATATCCATGATAAAACGATCGTGGAATCAGTCCAACAATATATTTCTTCTATCTGAAGACAG
The DNA here is from genome assembly GCA_964034945.1 of Chrysopilus asiliformis. Classification (NCBI taxonomy): domain Eukaryota; kingdom Metazoa; phylum Arthropoda; class Insecta; order Diptera; family Rhagionidae; genus Chrysopilus; species Chrysopilus asiliformis. Next base: position 69,737,816 of record OZ035961.1, on the reverse strand, counting down.
CAACTCTGCACGACTTGATTTAATAATTCTGCTCCTAAAAGTGCACCACATAACTCCAAACGAGCTAGGGAAATTGTTTTTAAAGGTGCTACTTTTGATTTCGCACATAAAAGAGTAACGTTAATATTGCCATTTTGATCTTGACTTCTTAAATAAATACACGAACCATAAGCTTTGATACTAGCATCCGAAAACATATAAAGTGTTAATCTAGCATTATAAGAAAATAAAAATCTTGATAATTTTATATTTTTAATATTTTGCAAATCAAGTTGATATGATTTCCACTGGCCTTGTAAATCTTGGGGTAATGATTCATCCCAATTCAATTTAATTTTCCACAAATGTTGCAAAAATATTTTCGCTGATACAATAATTGGATTCAACAATCCCAAAGGATCAAAAACTTGTGCTACTTGTGATAAAACTGTACGTTTTGTAACTAAATTTTCAAAGTTTTTGGCATAATTATATTGAAAATGAAATTTGTCTTCTAATGGTTCCCAAAACATTCCCAATGTTTTGATACAATTGCTATCATTTATTTCAATAAATGGTTCTCTTTGATCTTCTGGAATATCTTGCATTATTTCATTATTGTTACTACACCATTTTTTCAAAGGAAAATTACCTTTAAGTAATAAGTTAGTAACTTCATCTTTTATTACTTTCAAATTTACTAATTCATTTGCTCCTGTCATTAAATTATCCACATAAAAATCATTTTGAACTATTTTTGCTCCTACTGGATAGTTCTCAACTTCTTCTACGGCCAATTGATTTAAACAACGAGTCGCAAGATATGGAGCCGAAGAAGTTCCATATGTTATAGTTGAAAGTTGATATATTTGACATGGATCTTGTGGATTTTTACGCCAAAGAATGTTTTGGTATTTACGGTCGCGATAATCAATGTCTATTTGCCGATACATTTTAACAATATCTGCAGTCATTACGAAACGATGCTCACGAAAACGAAAAATAATGCTAAACAAATCATCTTGGGTTCTTGGACCAATCATCATAATATTATTAAGCGATGTACCCGAAGACGTACGACATGATGCATCAAACACTACTCGAAGTTTTGTACTACTACTGTCTGGTGTAACTACACAATGATGTGGTAAAAAAACAAAATCTTTTGGAAATTGTTCTGAATTAGTTACAATTTGTTGCATATGTCCAAGTTTTTCATATTCATCAAGAAAGTTTTGATATTGAATTCTCAATGAAATATCTTTTAATAACTTCTTTTCTAAAGTTTCAAGTCTCTTTTTCGCAATAGTAAACGAATCACCTAAGATACTAGGAGATTGACGAAATGGTATGCGAACACAAAATTTGCCCGCAGGCAACCTTGAATAATTGTGCAAAAAATGTTCTTCACAAGCAATTTCTTCTGGAGATTGTTTTCGACTATTTTCCGGTACCTTTTCTATTTCCCAGAATTTTTGCAAAATTTGAGCAATATTCGTATCTAATGAGTCTAATTCATCATCTTTTAAGGTGTGAAGTACAGTGATATTTTTCTTTTCTCCCAATATTGTTCCACTTACAATCCATCCTAAAAGTGTTTTTTGCAATATAAGTGAAGACTTGTTTGGTCTTATTTGACCAATAGCAAGTAACTTATAAAACAAACCTGCTCCTATTAAAATATCAATTTTTTGTGGTTTGTTAAATAAAGGATCTGCTAATTTAATGTTTTTAGGAATTTCCAAATTGCTGATATCAATTGAAATATTTGGCTGTTCATCTGATATACTTGATAGTACTAACACTTCTAAATCAGCTGTAAAACTATTATGACAAGATTTAATCTTTATTTGTGATTTAAATTTAACTTCAGTACTTGTTTTTCCAATACCATTAATACCAACATTACATGTTAATCGTTGTAATTGTAATTGCTGTGCCAATTTTTCAGTAACAAAGTTAGTTTGAGAAGCTGAATCTAAAAGTGCTCGATAAGGTATCATTTCTCCTGTTGATGAATAGACATTAACTATTGCTGTTCCCAAAAATGTATGTGATTCTCCTAAATTAGGTAATTGTCAAATTTGTGGACTTTTTGGAGAAAATGACTTGGAACCTGAAGTTGATGGAGTTAATGGCAAAATTGATAAACTAGATGGTGAAATTGATTGATTATTTGAATTAGGAGAATTGTTTGTCGATTGTTTATTACTATCATTATTAGAAATTGAATGATTTTCAATATGTAATAGAGTGTGATGACTCTTTTGGCACTTTTGACATTTACTTGATGTGCATGCTCGTAACAAATGTCCGGTTTTGAGGCAATTTAAACACAAATTTAAATTCTTTGCTAACTTATATCGATCTGCTACAGACATTTGACAAAATTTTTCACAATGAAATGGGATATGATTAGTTTCTTTACAACAAAAACAATTATTGGTATTATTTTTACTTTCAACCATTAATGATGAATGTTTCAAAAAATTTGAATTTTTTGAATTAAATTGATTCACTTTAAAATTTGGTTTTACAGATATCTCAACATTTTCTATTGTTCTGCATCGATTTTCCAAAAAAATTGAAAATTCACTCCATCTTGGTAATTCCTCTGTAAATTGAGATTCTTCCCATTTAATTTTTGAATCTAAATCAAGTCTAGATGAACATAAATGTATTAACAAAGACTCAGCGATATTTTCTTTTGAGCCAAGCGACAATAATGATCTAATATGTGAGTTCATACAATCATTGAGTTTACGAAGACCCTCTACCGAACTTTTTTGAACTTTTTGTAATTCAAATATACTTATAATGTGCTCTTTAAATAAATAAGATTTGTTTTCATATCTTGCCTTTAAAAGATCCATTGCTTCATTGTAATTTGCTGAGGTATTTTCTAATGATCTGATAATGGATGATGCAGCATTCGATAAGCAAGATTTCAAATGTTGAAATTTTTCAATATTGGACAATTGTTGATTATTGTGAACCAAAAGGGTGAATACTTCAATAAATTCCATCCAATCTGTTGGTTTACCCGAAAACTGAGGCAATTTTAACGATGGTAAATTTGATGAATTTCTTGATCCATTGGTACTTGATAATGATGTTTGTGTTGATGTTGCAGTTGGAGGAGTTTCTTGTGTTAAATTTTGTATAAATGCTAGAAATTTTACCTTCAATTCCATATATTTATTTTCGTATTCTTCTCGCTTGTTTGAGTCAATTTCATCACTATCCAATATTTCAATTTTAGTTTGAGATTCTTCAAATTGAATGTAACATTTTTCCAACATTTCCAGTTTTGTCTTCATAGCGAAAATCGATGCTTCCGAATTTTCTTCAATCCAATTAGAAATTCTATTGAATTGCTTTTCGATCACATCTCTTTTAGTTTTAGATTCCCTCAATTGTGATTTCATGCTCTTTGATGCCATATTGATGCAATATTTTCAAATTCAATGCCAGAACAATATATCCGGCTCGAAGGACCAATTTTTGATGGAAACAAGCTTTTTTGCTTCCAATCGTAACAAATTTATTTTTATAATGACAAATTCTACTTTACAAGTTTTTCTGGTAACTATAACAAAATTGAAATAATAAACATAGTGAATTCTTCGAATTAAAAACATAGTGAATTTCTGACAACCATTTTTAACAATTACTAATGCCCGGTTTTTCGGTGAAAGTTTAAACTTTAGTTTAGTTAAACTCACAATGAAGTTTAAACCAAAGTTTAAACTTCTGGTGTTTTTCAGGCAAACGGAATTGAACGTTTTATTAAACTAAAGTTTAAACTTTTTTGTCAATTTTGCAGTCTACTATACAAGTAAAATATATTGAAATGTCAAATTTTTCAGTCATAAAATCATTGATGTATTTGTCTAGTTATCACTTTCGTAATATTTGTTTACGCATTAATTATGAAATTCTATAAAAAATAAAACAATTTTAATTTCGGTTATTATTTCGGTTGTTATTTCGGTTGTTATTTTGGTTGTGATTTCGGTTGTTATTTCGGATGCTATTTCGGTTGTAATTGTGTTTCAAGTATGTAAAAAAAATATAGTGAAATTGTGGAGAGCAAAAAAAGTGATGCAGTCCATTTTTATGTGTTTTATTCTTCGTGGATCTACAAATGACAAAAAAGTTTTGAAAAAACGGCAGTTTAAACCCTCATCCATGGCCGTTTAAGTTAAACTCCATTTAAACTTTTGGTTTGAGATAAACTGTCATTGAAAAACACAATTTCGTGTTAAACGGCAGTTTAAACTTTATCGCCTGTTAAACGGAGTTTAAACTTTCACTGAAATACCGGGCATAAGTGGGCTAAGGGCTTTCGATTTTTCCACTACAAACCTGACTTTTCACTCCTCTCAATACCCCTCGCCTGGCATCTTCGAATTGGGTGGTCCGATCTTAATGAAACTTTACAGTATTACTAAGTGGGCTAAGGGCTTTCGATTTTTCCACTACAAACCTGACTTTTCACTCCCCTCGATACCCATCGCCTGGTGTCTTCGAATTAGTTTAATGAAAACTGGCAATATTGCTAGGGAGTAAGGTTTTTCGATATGCATTCTAAAAATATCACTTTTTAGATATCTATCGGCAGTGATAAATAGTAATTACAAAACAATCAAGTTCCCTGAACCTCATTATACGAATAATGTTGCAATTACAATCGGATTCAATTACTCAGAGACAGAGGCAGAACGAGGATTTTGAGATCCCCGAGCATGGCTCGATCTTCCTGGTACTCACTAGTAATCACAGGAAAATCGAATTTAAAGCCTTAAATTAACAAAAAACAAATTTTTTTGAAAATCAGTTTTTGTAAAAAAAAATGTTCATTGTGTTAAATAATTAATAATGTTATCGTCATAAGCGATGTATTTGAATAGCAAATGATCCCAAATTTTAAGCAGCCGAGTCGAGTCGTCTTTATTGACATATTTCGTTACCATGCAAATCGCGGTGATAAGCGGTTTTTGTCGCGGGCACGAATGGGATGCGCAACGACACCCATAGTGGAGAATACTTTTCAGTGATTTGCCCCGCCACAATTAGAACACAGGAACATAATTCTGATGCTGCCATTTCTCAAAAAAAGACGTCCCCATTAACAAAACTAGCTGATTCAAGCTTTAAGCCGGCCATACATTATGAGACTTGTTGTACAACTTGGTTCGGTTGTAGGCAATGTTAGATCGTGTATGGGCCGGTTGTAGTACCAAATTTTAGGTTCGACAAAAATCAAAACCCTGTTGATTTTGCCTCCGCCACAACAAGTTGTACAACATGGTTTTAGAAAAAGTCTCATAATGTATGGCCGGCTTTATGCGACAGCGTGATCTGACGGAATTTCATGACACAAGTCTTCGAGTGGAGTTTTTCTTCTTCCTCGAATGCTTACATAGCTTACCGACCGAAAAGAGATGAACAAATCAAAATGTAAACAGAAATGCCGGGATTTTAGTTGCAACTAAAAATGTTCGATAATTATGAATCAGATTTTAATGAGCGAACAATTAATTTAGTTTTTAACGAAAAATTTGTTTAATTTTATTTTGGCAGTCAATTTTTGTTCAATTCAATTTTTTTTCAATTTCAAATTTTTATTGCTTGTCAAAAGATTACAATATTTACAAAGAAACTTAAAATAACAACGGTAGGCAAACAATGCCTGTGTTGATCCCTGACAGTAGAGAACAAAAGTTGTTTAGAATGACAAATTATAATTGTACATTGGATTATATATAAGCCACTTGCAAGATGGCGAATCACTCTGTTCAAACTAACCTAACCTTAAACCTAAATAAATAAAAAAAAGCCTCAAAAGATATTGCCAAGTGTGCAAATCAGGAAAATAAATTTTTAACTCGCTTTTTTATTTTTTTTTATATATGTATGTAATTATTTTGAATGAAAATAAAAATAACTTTTACAGGGTGTGAAGGCGAGAAGATTTAAAAGGAAAAACAAACGCTATTATAAAACAATGAAATAATTTTCTTCTAAGTAATTTTTTTCTTCTCCTTTGCCTTACATGAGTTAGAACAATGAATTCTTGAGTAGTTTAAGGTTTTTTGAGTATACATTTAGTCCTCTTAGATTACAAAGATTATAAAAGTTATGTACAAAAGTATATTATTGTTATTATAATATATATGATATAGCTTCTTCTTTCTTTTTTCTTTTTAAAAAATAAGATAAGCTGATAACAATACGCAAACTTAGTGCTAACTTTCTATAAGTGAGCATAAAGTTAAATAAACGCTCTTATGACTAAGGCGGCATGAACGAGAATCTCTTTAATTTTTAGTTAAGTCGCCAAGAAATAGATAATTTTGATTTTCTTTTTTCCCTCTTTTTTTAAAAAAAAATTATATATGGTAAAGTAGTTATCAGCCCTTATGATGATGCATATCTCTGCCATTGAAGAAATTAAGCATTGCATTATCATTGACACATAAAAGATATTCATTACTGTTGATTATACAAATAGGGGGTAAGGTAATATTCCTCGTGAGTGTTCTCACTAATAGTGCCAGAGTTTGATATATTTCTAATAATACTGTTCTCATGGAATTCTAAGTTGCTAGCTCTCTTTTTCCAGAGGAATGTACAGTACTGTAAAAAGGAAGTACTATTGGCTTTGTCATAAAGCTCTTTATTGGAGAAAAGTCTATTTAAAGATTTAAAGATTTATTACGGTCTGATCTTCTTTTTAGGTCTCTTTTCCAAGAGGTTCTGATAATTATTAGGTCCTTAGTTGCTTGAGGTTTTTTTTTTTTCTTTTTTTTTTTTGCAAAAAGCTTTTCTGATTAAACGGATGGGAATGAATAGCCATAGCTTGTGTTATAATGTTAGTAAACGAATCAACTTGACTATCAAATTCTTCATTGCTAAGGTTTTTATTACAATCTAGTGATAGCAGATTGACTTTCGAGGAAATTGAATTCTTAAATTCTTTCCAGTTCGTATTCATTAAGCGTACAGAATCAAGATTCATGCTTTGTTACATAAATCCATGCAGAACTGCAGTACTGCATTTTTATGATCATTAGATGGTAGGTTTTTCAAATCGGCAATAAAGTTGTTAATTTTTGATGTGAGATCTAAAAAGTTCAGACCAAACAGATCCTGAATAATTAAAGAGAAGGAATCTATTGATTTATCTAAGTGTTGATCACGAAAGTTTGAGGGGTTATTTTCCATGAGTCTGTTATTCGCTGAATTAAAGTTATTCACGCTCTTGTTAACAAATGACCTTCGATCCTCTCTCAATCTTCGCGCATCATCCAGTCTTCTGAATCTAATGTCACAGAAACTTTTGTATTGAGGACAACCTCGAAAGTTGGCAGGATGACCTGTCGAATTGCAGTTAACACAAAACGGCGGGGATGAGTCATTGGGAATTCTTTTGCACTCACCAGGCCCATGATTTTCAGCGCACTTGACACATTTGTAATGTAAACCGCAGTTGATCGCAATGTGCCCAAATCCTTGGCAGTTTTTGCACTGCACCGGCCCTTGACTTCTAAAAGTATCCCAGGATACTCTTAGGTGAAATAACGCTTTGATGCTTTTCAGCTCGTCTAAATTAGATTCTGGAGCAAGTTGGACAATGTACATGCCCAGGTGTCTATTTTCTCTGCGTGACTTTACTGTGGAGAATTCTCTAATGGTTAAATTGGTGAGGGGAGCTAATCTGTTCAATTCTTCCCTAATTTCTGACAGAGAATATTCATAACTTAGACCTTTTAAAAGGAGATTAATGGGTTTCAATTCACGAGGAGTATATGTGTAAGTAAGGAAATGCCCTTTCTTAAGTTTTTTGAAAATCTTGTTATGATTTTCATTACCCTTGACAAGGAGTCTTATTGAATTACTGTTATTTTTAATGATTTTGTATTCGACATTTGGCAATTTTTTTTCCAAGAATTGACTCAGCAACTTAACGTTAGGGTTGCCTTGAATGACAATCGGGGGGCAATAGTGTTCAACATTCTGTAGGTTCTCGGCCATGCCAGCCTTAGAGCTTAATCTAGTTTTATTATTATTTGAAGTTTTAGAATTAGAATTAAAATTAATACTAGTAGATGTCTGCTTCGGTGATGAGGCTTCCTCTTGAGCATCCCTATCATCTTCAGTATCATCATACAGCATGTAGTAATAATTACCCGCCAACGGCATTTGGGTGTGATTACCATTGCCTACTGGAACCTTACCAGAGGCGCCTGTTGATGAGCTGGTGTGTCCTTCATCGTCTGCAGGGAGTGTTATATCCATAGGTGTAACTTTACTAGCTGACGTAGGAGAATTTCGTTGACTATTCGTCGATTTTCTGTATCTCTTGGGACGAGTCTCTTGTGAAATAAATTCGGCATCGGAACTGATTTCAGATCTAGGACGCAAGCTTTTGGTTGCACCGGTATTCGATGATCTTGGTTTATATTTTTCTGATAGATTCGCAGTTGAAGAGATTTTCCGAATTACCACTGAGGACACGTGTCCAAGAAGGGAGAGATTATCCGGTGGGTCCTCAGATCTGTTGAATGAATTGTTCAACTTGTTGATGCTGCTCGGAGATAGCGAGCTAGAGATCCTTGAGCTGTTTTTCATTGTTGACTCAAGTATTAGTTTAAATTAGCCAAATGAATTTCCGCAGCCCCAGATGGAACCACGCGGTTTAGTTAACCTCACTTTTCGGTTTCTTGGTCCAACTATACTTTTAGTTTTAAATTGGAAAAAACTTTTAATAGCTTCGTTAATTAGACAATGATTTATTATAGACAGCTAGAAATTATTCATTATTCACAAAAATTCGTAATTTTATTTGACTTAAAGCGCAAGGCGACTTGCCTTCCAACAAAAACCTAAAATAACAACACCCGTTTTCGACAAGAGTCGTTTTACGTGTTCGTCAATTTTTGTTCTTTCGAAACGGAAGGTGCTGTACGGCACGGCATAGAGACAAACAAGGTATGCTGTAAACTCAAATCTGACATTTCGTTGCTACGTCACTTGTGCCGATTAGTTCGTCAAGTGCAGAAGGAATTTTGTATTCTGGGTGTTTTTTTTTAATTTGTGCGATCTAAATAAGATATTTGTAAATTAGTGGACTGATTGCATTAAATAGTGATCAATAAACATAAAAATTAATTAAAAAAAGTCGGCACAAATGACGTCACACCTGACTATCAAAAGTTTACAGCATACCTTGTTTGTCTGTATGCCGTGCTGTACGGATAACGCAAATATCCTTTTTCTAATTTTTCTTGGAAAAACCTGCTTTAGGTTAGAATTTCGAGAAGAGAGGTCCTAGAAGGATCACGCAAATATCCTTTTCCCATTTTTCTTCGGAAGAACTGCCATTAGGGGTTTTTGGGGCCGCTGATCACGAACCTGATGTTAGAATTTTAAAATTCGATGCGAAAGGTTCTGTTAGGATGACTCAAATATCCTTTTCTTTTTTTCCTGGGAAAACTGTCAGTGGGAGGTTTTCGGGACCGGTGATCCCGTATTTGGTGTTAGAATTTGAAACGAGACGTTCTGAAGACAGGAATTTTTTTCTCAAACGTTTTAAGTAATTTCTTTGTTTTTACTGCAAATAAGCTTATGGAAAAAACTTTAACCCGGCAACGACGGGTATGCAAGTTAGTTGTGCATAAACGGCTACAGAAAAGAAGGAAGTACATAAATCCAAACAATTTTTCTGCAACAATACCTATATTAATGTTTTATTTACAATGCCATAAGCAAACAAATAAACTTAAAGCTAAGTATAGAAATTATAATTAAAAAATTAAACATATATCCTATTTAAACTAAATTTTACATTTTCGCAAAAGTTCTTATGTGTTGAATGAGAAGTTTTGAAAAACAGTTTAATTTGAATATATATAAAAAAATAATTTAACATAATATTTTGTAGTAATCGCTAAAAATACTTCAAAAATTATATGAGGGGGTCAGAATGATAGTGAATTAAGTCACTTTTCACTTTTCATTAACTAAGTCACTTTTTCACTTAAATTAATGTTTGTAATAAATACTAATAACTACACTATTACTGATAAGACGCTTGCGGTGAATAGGGTTGGGTAATATTATGAGTTTTTTACATACATGTTCACAAAACCCTTGATTACTCATGAAAAATCAAAAGTGACTTACTTCACTGTCATTCTAACCCCCTCATATGTGTATTGGAAATGATTACATATTTTATAAATACTGTTAAATATGCAAAAAATTATTGAAACTCGTGGAAATACAATGATACAAAATTTATATTTTTATCATTTGATATATATTTTTTACAATAAATATTTCTAGGGAATGTTATTAAATAATTTTGTACTTTGCTTAATATCATTACATTATATTTAACTAAGCCGGTGAAATATTATTTAAAGTAACATCATCTGTACAATTGCCATCGGATAGTAATCGTTTCACGCTGGTATTTCGCTGACATGATCCATTCTGATGATTCGAATTCACTGTTGGCGTTAGATCATCATTTTCATTTTTGAAGTTTTTACAAATAAATAGGCACTAAAATTAAAATAAAAAATGCTGTGTCCAATATTAAATATTTAAAACGCTTGTGCGGTTTTACTGTTAATGAAGCGAACGTGAAACCGATAATAGCACCAGCAACCACATCCCACCAATGATGGCGGTTATCTATGATACGCGTTCCTCCACAAACACATGCCCAAAAGACAAACAAGGTTTGTATAAGCGGTAAAATTAAACGGCTTTTTAATTCTGGTGTTCTGCACTGTAAATACCTGTAATAAAAAATTGAGAAATTACTTTTAGGACTTTTATCCGCACAATCCTAAACATTGACTGATAAAACATTAACACTTATACCTCAATATACGTATATCGAGATGCCGTATAGCTTCTTGGCAATGTATATCGAAGCGGAGACATAATTGAATCAATGTGCAATGTATATCGAAGCGGAGACACAATTTAAGATAGCCGTTTAATTGAAACGGCGGTATAGATGCATTTAATTAGATCGAGATAAATATCAAATAAGTATATAAACTAAATAGGAATATTCACATTTGCTATATAGCTGTTATTGTCGTGAAATAGTATTATTTGCTAAAGTTTTGCTTCAAACCGTGAACGTTTTTTTCGCGGCTGTAGTAAAGTCGAAATGATACCCAGATTTTCATTCACATTTTTTCACTCGATCCCAAATTTAATATTTTACACCAAGTGGTTAATACCATAATAAGTTGTGGTAATGTTGTAAAAAATGATGTAGTGTATTTTGTTGTTGTTAACAAAAACTTTAACAAATAATACTATTTTACGACGATAACACCTATTTTTATAACAAATGTAAATATCCCTAATGTTTGTCTTTGTGACGAAGCAATTCGAATACGCCATTAGTATTTAACCTTTAAACTGACGGGATAGCCTCGAATGACTGCACTCAATACCTAAATTCTAAATGTATAAAAATAAAAACCTATGATTTTATATGAAAAAATGCCGGTAGTTTAAAGGTTAATTAAAAGTTATTTTTGAACAGATTCATCGATTAAGAAAAAGCATGCAAAAACAGCACGTTCTGAAAATAACTCACCATATTAGAAATACAGCCTCAAATGTTCCAAGTGAAGAGTGTCCAGATGGAAATGATTTAGAACTATCGCTGACAAACATATGACTATCAATCCTATTTGTGCATTCATATGTACTTATGAAAGTTCTGAAAAAAATGAGATTGTCAATATTGATCAATATATTATGCATATTAGCTTGTAATTTTTTGATATGAGATATTAAAAATATAAATTCGACTAGATTATAAATTGATTTCACTGTTATAAAATTGGATTCTGTTTCATTTAGAAACTTAAAAACTAAGGTATATACAGATATCAATTCAGGGTTACACTTGAAAACTTACGCCTAAAGGTATTATTGGCAAGAGAAAGCTAAATATGTATATGTGTATACAATACATAAAGCAACAAAATAAATAAGAAACACGATAAATTTCAAAATAAAATTGAATTTATAATTGAACCAAGAGCTTGAATTTCTCACTGATATATCATTCTTTATTTTCACATTTTTCAGATCATTTGAACTTATGTGGAACCACATTTGTTTGATACAATTTTGCATTCTGTGAGTTTTTTTGTTGTAAGATTTTTGCGTCGATAAGAAGTTGCAAAATCCTCAGGTGAATCCTAGGTAATGATTTGTTGAGTCGTACTCAACGACCCCTAATAAGACTAAAAAACTCAGCGTATTTACAGTCTAGGCTTGGATATTGTACAGGGCAGTTACTCGCTGCACATAAATTTTTCGCTTTTTCACAAAAACTTCGTTCTGTGTTCTGGGTCCCGATTATGAAATCCGTTGCAGATCGCTTTTCGTGACCGATGTGCATTTTCGTATTATAGAATCCGCTTTCACCTTATTCTCAAAAATGCCAGCGGATTCAATGCGCCGTGGAAATGTCAAATCCGACTGCATTTAGGTGGCGGATTTTTTGTAGACTGTCGCAGATTGGTGAGAGAATAAAAATTAAAGTGAAATAAAGCAAATGAGTGTAACATTTATTGCCGAAAAAATCTTTTTTTTTTTTCAAAATAATGAAAATTATTTTGAACTCGTTATGAGCAAGATCTAACCGAGTTGATCGATTCCTTAACATCTCCTTTGTAGTCTCAATGTTGATATTTCTTCGGCCTTTTCTCTTGCCAAATAGTTTAAAAAAACACACACTGCCCATTTTTATTGTTGACAATTCGATTCAATTCAATTTTTTGCTTTTTGCGATATTTTTAGTGTCCGTTCGACTGAAATTACAAAAAATTAGAACTTTCTGACAACTAGAAGTTTGATTGGAAAAATTAGAATTCCGTCTTCGCATCTCATAAAGCCCAATCCGAGCGGATCGGATATGAAAAAGAGAGGTGGATCTGAAATACCTCTTTGAAAAATCTCAGCTGAATCGGTCCAGTTAAATTAAAATTCAATTAAATAGAATTTTTTTCTTGTATTCGATTGTTTCAAAAAACATTTTAATATTAAACAATGAATTTACCCATAAATTTTATTTAGCAAATTTTATGTATATTGGTAGGTATTTACAGAAAAAATTTAAAAGAAAAACGATGCCGGGATATTTCACCTTATGTCATTAAATTGAATCTTGCAATATGAAGGAAAGCCATATTTTTATTGAAAAGTCATCTAATAAGTGTTTAATATTGTTTGCCATTTAGAATTTACAAATGCTTAAATTTCAACTTTGATCTCCTTCCTTCCGTCTATCAGGCAATATTTACGTAAACATAAGAATGCAAGTAACTTTTTTCTAAATACTTAACTACAACTAGTAAAAAAGATTGTTAGAAATCATTATCGTTACTACTTCTATATCTTCACACAAAAAAATGGTTAATTATGGTCTCACAAAAAAAATCATGAAAAATAGTAACTAGGAAAACGGTTTTCCTTACAATTTTCTGAAACTATCTTCCCCCGTGGAAAATGTTCGGATAACTTGCTTTCATTTTGATATAACTCGGATAACTTCCTTTCAATTTGATATAAAGATCACGCGTCTACGATGACCAGGTCAGAAGCTACGAATTTTTCATAAAAATTGGTTTCATGCAAAATTTTCTTACAAATCGAAAAATATTTAAACGACCAGCAAAAGTGCGAAAATCGCATTTGAATCCACTCGGAGTTTGAGTATATTGCGGATGATGTGCTGGTTAGACTAGGATGCTCATCTTCTTGTTTCGGTTACTGAGGCGAGATGGAACATATTTAAGTATACAGTAATCCCCCGATTTACGAACAGGATACGTTCTGTGAAAGTGTACGTTTATCGAATATTCGTATAGCGAGCCCAATATTAGTATGGCTGGCATTTGATTGAAAATAAATAGATACGTTCCAGAGATTGAAAATATTCGTAAAACGAGATCCATATTACTATAAGTTTGTATTAAAAATACATAGATGCGTGCGTACCCAAAATGTTCGTTATACGAAACCCTATTTTTAGAAACATTTAAAACAGTGTGATTAGAAAATAAAAGTAAAATAATTTATTGTTTTAGGGGATTTCCCAAATTGAATTGTGTAAGCCAATAGACTTAGTGCAACCTCAAACCATACAAACTAAAAAAAAATTAAACATTCAGCTATTAAACACGTGCAATTGAAACGTTTGGCAGCTAAATTTTATATGTTGATAAATAAATGTGTTGTTGTAAATAATGGAAATGCTTTTGTAGGTAAATATGTAGGGGAGACTGGGGTGTTGTGGACCGCATTTTCATTTTGGCTAAAAACTCGCAAAAAAAAAACATTTTCTGAAAATTTCAAAGCTTGAATTTGTAGTACGATAAATAACCTCTCTTTGAGTCACAGCAGTTCGGTCAAATTGTATTAAATTATACAAGTTATATCAGTTGCCGCAAAAATGGCGTTTTTGAGATTTTGAAAAATCTCGGGGAATTATGGACCACTTTGTAAATCGATTAAAAATGGAAAAATGTGATAGACAAACTTTTTCTTTTGATTCATATATTTATTATATAACAGACAAAGTGAAATGAAGTGAAAAATTGCAATGAAAATCAGTCCGAAACGCAATGTTCGCAAGTCCAGTAACTTGCAGTCATTCCGGAGCATCCCAAGTGAACAGCTCGATCGCACACGTTGCAATGGATGGTATTTCGGCGGTTCATTTTTTTTTTGGCATATTTTTCTTATAAATTATGCAAAAACCGATGTCTTCTTCCACCTCACAATCGGTTGAAGATGGTTGTTTCTTCTGTGGTGTCTTCGATTTGCCACGATCTTTTTGCTTTTTCGATAATGGTTTACCGCCTTTCTTCTCCAATCTCTTTCGCTTCTTATCAGCCTTCTCACGAAGCTCATTTACAACCTCTGGCGATGTCAAAACGGCCGATTTCATCATTACATTCAATAAATTCTTCATTACATCCACATCAGCAATAGCAACGTCGATCTTCGCCTTATCAAAACTCGCGATATAGCGCATCAAATTGGTTTTTGGAATTTTGAACGCCGTTGAAACTTGCCGGAGTGAGCTCTTGTGAATTTTCACCTGCTTCATCGCCTCCAAAATATTGTCGAAATCAATTGATTTCTCCTTTTTAGCATAATAACGCGGTATTGTGGCTGAAAAAGGTAAGTAAATGTAACCGAAATTCTCTACAGAAGAGAACCTAACCTCAACATTGTATACTTGCATTTGGAAAATTATTATCGTACCAAAAAAATATTAGAAACTAGCTTGCATACCCGTCGTTGCCGGGTTAAGCTTTTTGTCTAAATTTTAGAATACGAAGGAAACCGGAAAGAACTTAAAAACTTTTTAATGGGTCTATGTTGGGGCTGGACCCCCGACGAACATCTATGCCAAATTTCAGGCCAATCGGTTCAGTAGTTTCCCCGCGAAAGAGTAACATAGCGCAAAAACTAAGCTTCGAAATCACTTTATCCCCTCCCCTTACTCCTCCCACCCCTCGCGCTACTTTTCCGTATGCCTATGTTGGAACCAGAACTACCACAGACACTCATGCCAAATTTCAAGACAATCGGTTCAGCCGTTTTTGCGTGATAGAGGAACAGACAGACAGACAGACACCAACTCATTTTTATATGATTGCCGAAAATCTAATGCTGTGTTTTTGCATGAAAAAACACTTACACCGCGTCTTGACCTGGGATTTTTCATCGCAGAGATTTTTGATTGACCAATCAGAGCTCGAGTTGACGGAGGGGAAAAATCCCAGAGAGAAATTTCTTGAAATCTTGCAATAGCAAAATTTCTTGGAATTTCACAATTCAAGATGGCGGAATCCAATTTCTCCCGACAAGTAATTGCAAAAATAACTAATTTTTACAAAATACGATACAAAAAGCTTTGGAAGAGAATATATAACATTAAGGGGTTTTTCTTTTCGTCTGTTCTTCTGTTTCAGCCTTTTCAATTTCACGTATTGCATTAATTACGAGAGCGGCGACTAGTGTTTTTTTTCATTGCCAATTTGAGAAATAAAATTTCAAGAGATTTTTGGCCCAGCTGTCAAAAAAATCTCATTGTGGTGAGATATTTCTTCGGATGAAAAATTGTTAATCAAGACGTGGTGTTATATGGATCAAATACACGAAGTTAGTTTGTCAAATGTCAATAACTGAGTGGTCCGTAATTCCCCGAACGCACTTTTTTACAATATGGCAGCTATTAGTAACACAATGCAAACTTCATGCAAAATTTGTTGTCTGTGTCGAATTCTTAAGGCTCCGCGAATATTATGAACATATTTACCTGAGTTGGTTCTCGAAAGATGTGGTTAAATTTAAGCGAAACACAAAATGAAAAATTTTTTTTTTCGAAGTACAGTAATCCCCCGATTTACGAAGGCTCGTTTTACGAAATTTCGAAGTTACGAACATAATTCGTAAAGTACAAAATTCGTTATACGAATGAAAAATTCGCTATTACGAACAAAACTTAAAAAAAAAAATTTCGTATGAAAAATAAAACATTTTCATTATTCACAACAACACATTTAGTTATCAACATACAAAATTTAGCTGCCAAACGTTTCAATTGCACGTGTTTAATAGCTGAATGTTTATTTTTTTTGAGTTTGTATGGTTTGAGGTTGCACTAAGTCTATTGGCTTACACAATTCAATTTGGGAAATCCCCATAGTTTCAATAGAAACAAAAATATTTCAATATGACCTATAGCCCGAAACTATTCAAAAATAAAACATAAATAAAAATTAAGAAATTAATATAGTGATCAAACCACAGGTAGAAAAACACAACCGTACCCAAATTTTAGAATGTATAGAACACAATAGCTGCTTTTTTTTAATGATCCGGATAACAGATCCATATGGATCATTAAAAACATAACAAAAGCTATAATTGCCAATCTGGCAATCATTGGAGACCCGTATGGTGATATTCGTATCAAAATTCGAACAGTTGTACCAAAATTCCACTTTGAAGTCAAACTTTCCAATAAGATTTTTTTTAAATTTATTCCAATCGGATTTTGATGTATGGGACTTTTATGTAGAATCATATCCTAAATAACTTTTGTTCTTGCACTTTTTTGATAAGATGCACCGTTTTTGAGATATTCGCAAAAAACGTTTTCGTTCGTATGGGGGGTACCCCCCCTAATGGTCAATTTTTGCCCATTAACGAACTTAGCCTTGCATTTTACGAAAAACGGATCCACACAAAATTTCAAGTCTCTAGCTCAATCCGTGCGCCCGCAATCCGCGCCACAGACGGACGGACAGACAGACGGACAGACAGACGGACGGACGGACAGACGGACGGACATGCTAAATTCAACTTTTTTCATCATTCTAAACACACTGGTGTAATTCATTTTTGTGTGCGATGACGAGATCTTGGCGTTACAAACGGTAAGGCAAAGTTAATATACCCTTTGGTTTCACCATACGGGTATAAAAACGTAAGCGAGTTTATTGTGGGTTTAAATTGGTTTTTGTGCTATGTTGAAACAAGCCGTGGCATCATAGTAACCCATATGTTGTGGCAATAACTTTTAAAATCGCAAAACCCCTCAAAACCCATGTCATTACCAGCTAGAATAGGTATAGTTATTTTCCTCGCCACCAGGTTTTTTTCCTGTTTTAGGGTAATAGCCTTCATGCGATGGAAATAGTACTCAAATATCCAAACATCTATGCGTGGTATTACACACAGCAACTTTCGGGCTTATTTAAGCCGGCAACTTTTGGGCTTAATAAGCCAATGTGCTTACACTTGTGGCTTAAATAAGCCAATCCTGTTTGCATATGCTACACAAGTTTACATGGGTGTGTGTGGACTCAAACCATTGAAATTGCTGCTGCTCATATACTTCCCAAGATCTTTACCTGCTGACGGTCAGAATGAAAATGATTTCTGCCTGCTACTTTTCCCAAACCGGTTCACACGCTTTGCATGTATGCAGATTGTCGATAAGCCATGATTTCGAGTGGCAACTTTTCCCTCCTCAGTCGTTTCTCCCAAAAATCGGCTTAAGTAAGCCCGAAAGTTGCCGTTTGTAATACCGCGCTATGAAACCGCAAGACGCCAGCTGAGACACGCACCAAGGGAAATTTTTAATTTCCCATTAACTCAGAAAGCAAATCAGATCATGATCCCGATAAGACTTGGGTTACGAATTTGTATGAGAGTTAATCCGGATCTCTCATCGGATCATTAATGTAGAATCATAAATCTCAATCAAATTACATAATGCAATTTCAATATTTTTATTGAAAAAATAAGGGGAGAAACCTGTTTTGCAAGGCAACATTTAATTTAACTTGCAAAATTTTTGAGTCTCCTAAATTTGTTATGGTTCATATATTTATTTGGTTTTATAGAAGTTTATAGGCCTTTATTCTGATAGACTAGCAATACGGCAAAAAAAAACGCAAACCGTTTCAGATGAAGTTAAGTTTGCTTTTTCTCACTTATTTCTGAATATTGTTACTATCATATTATAAATACACAACTTTTGAATTAAGAAAAATCATACACTCTAATTGATTACTATTGGATTTCACTGAATTGAATGTAGGAAACTAAATGCCTACATTAAATGTAGTATTTTCCAACTGTAGTATTTTCCAAAAATCCAGCAAACAAATAGTGAATTGGATTTTCAAAACTGGCGATACTAGATTAACAAAACGATATCGCCATATTATTGGTCGCCTGCACTGGGTGATTAGACCACCTCTTGGTGCTGACGATACAAATTAGTAGGTCTGTTCGATATGAGTCCTGGACTTACTCCGAATATTTTCACTTTACTCCACAAAATGGCGGATTTTCTTACTCTGAATTTGTTTTTATCGAACAACTTGGAGTAAGTTCAGAGTAAGTCACGTTTGAACTGTCCAGGCTGAGGTTAAGTTTTACGTTTGTGTACAACATTTAAACAAAAAATATCAAGGAAATAATCATGTTTAATTTGATTTCTGATGATTTTCATAATTATACATTTTATAAATTTTTTTGACTTTCAAACACTGTAAAAGAGAGGTTATGTCTGACAAATATCAGCTGTCAAAAGTTTACTCCAGCTAAAAGCAAGAGTAAGTCCAGGACTGAAAAGATGAGTTCTGGACTTTTCTGTTCGATATGTGTTCAGAACTCATATCGAACAGAAAAGAGTAAATATTTTTACTCTGAGTAAGTCCAGGACTCATATCGAACAGACCTAGTGTAAAATCATGGCCGAATTATACACAGGTCTGCTGGTTACTTTTTGACAGCCACCATTTTGCTACGTCATCGGCAAGAAATATTCGGTGCATTTTTTGTAATGTTGATTGTGCGTACGGAGCTGTTTAGCTACATGGCCGAATTATACAAGATCTGCTGGTTATTTTTTGACAGCCACCATTTTGCTACGTCATCGGCAAGAAATTCTTTGTAATGTTGATTGTGCGTACGGAGTTGTTTAGCTAGATGTTAGCTAGATTTGAGAATTAGGGAAAATTCCCATTGAGTCTTATAAGAATTTCTTGCCGATGACATCAGAGCCAGAAGCAACTGAGCTGTCAAACAGACCTTGTATAATTTGGCCATGGTTTAGCTACATGGCCGAATTATACAAGGTCTGCTGGTTATTTTTTGACAGCCACCATTTTGCTACGTCATCGGCAAGAAATTCTTTGTAATGTTGATTGTGCGTACGGAGTTGTTTAGCTAGATGTTAGCTAGATTTGAGAATTAGGGAAAATTTCCATTTAGTCTTATAAGAATTTCTTGCCGATGACGTCAGAGCCAAGAGAGACTGAGCTGTCAAGCAGACCTTGTATAATTCGGCCATGGTTTAGCTACATGTTTTGAATATTTGAGAATTAGGGAAAATTCCCATTGAGTCGTATAAGAATTTCTTGCCGATGACGTCAGAGCCAAGAGAGACTGAGCTGTCAAGCAGACCTTAGTATTATTGGGCATTTCCACACACAGTTGTAACGACAACTCATAACGACAACCAGTTCGAGTCCACACGCTGTTGTTGCCCAGTTGTGTCAGTTTTATATGTGTGAGTGCGAATATTGGCATTGTGGTTTGAACGTGAGTAGAGAAGCATCGTAGTGTGAGAAATCATAATTTCACCCATGGAAAATTTTTATTGCTGTTTACTTGTGTTAGTGCATGCAGAACTTTTGGTCACTCTTGAACTTCGCCCAAACGTTCATCACTTACAGAACCCCCTCCACTAGTCACTGACCAATCAGAACCCGATCCGCAGATGCAAGAATACACGTGTGGAAAGGCCCATTGGGCCATAGTGTAAAATCACATTATTGTTGGGATTTTACTATCTGCATTGACGTATTTCACACAACTTTAGTGTGAAATCGCACATTTGTGTGAAATCACACGCGATTTTTGGAAATCATGTATCAAAAGTGTGATAATACTCAAAAAAGGTGAGTTTTTTGCAACAATATTTAGTGTGAATTCACACAAACCTTTCAGAGTGTATTTGAAAGAGTTGATCCCAATTGCGGCAAAATACGTTGGAGTCGCAAGTCTGAATTTGAAGGAGAAGCGTGTCGTTTCAAATATCAAGTTTATCAGAATCGAGCGTGTTTATATACAGCACTTACCCATTAGTGCAATTAAATCCAGTGTTTGGCTTACACGAATCTAGAAAATGTGGTCTTGGCTCTCCAAAAAGTACCTTTAAACAATGAAAATTTGTTTAATTGTGAAAGATTTTAAATAGAAAATCTGACCTTTAATAACTCAATCAAAAGCAGATGTGCAATGGCTCCAACTGCGAAATTTCGAAACAACAATGTAGCTCTAAAAAATGCTTTTTTTAATTTTTCAGCGGCATCTAACTCAGTGCAATCGAATAGTAATTCCAGAATCCATAACTGAAAAAAAAGTGTTTTTCAAGTGTTTAAGTAGAATAATAAAAACTTACTATGAAAAAAGGAACAAAAATGCTTAATATTATAGCAGCCGTTGATATTGTCTCGCCATCGTATTTAAAGCTAATTTTAGGATCATTACAATAGAAACCTTGTTGATGTTGCGGAAATAATCCAAATTCTATTAAAGCGATTATTAAAGAAGCTATAAATAAAATAAATATATAGATCCATTATATATTTCGATTTAAAAAATATTAAAATATAAGTATAAATGATTCAAAAGTTAAAGTAACTTAGTAACACTTTAAATTAATTTTAGTGTAAAGTTGTAGTTTTATTTTAAACTATTTTTTAATAGCAAAGTCACGCACAAGGAGTGACAAAATGATATTTTTGGATAATTTCATTTATGTCATTTTATTTATAAGTTTTAACACGAGATTTAATAAAAATTAAAAAAAGATATTTCGGGTGTCCGTACAAGGTCTGAATTTTACAATTTTATTGAAATCCTTCTATTTTATTGAAATTCTAAAATAAATTTTACAATTGTACTCGTATACAATTGTACCAGTTAAGATTTTTTATATTTTTAAAAGTCAATAGGTATAAGTTAATTTTTTATCTCTGTTTCGTTTGTGTGTGGTTTTAGATCGGATTGGGTACGAAATCCCGTTTTTTATAATCTCGTATTTAAAATCCTGTTTTCCAAAATCCCGTTTTTTAAAATACCGTGTAAAAAAATCCCGTTTTCTAAAATACCATTTTTCAGAATCCCGTTTTTTAAAATTCCGTTTTAAAAGACAAAAATTACTTTCATTAATCAGGCGCCTGATTAATGAAAGTAATTTTTGTCTTTTAAAACGACATTGATAAAAGGTTTGAATGAGGTTACTAACTAGAATTCCAAAATATCGCAATGAACTTCCCAAAACAATTGTTTATTATATTGACATTTTTCGGAGAAAAAACAACCCAAATAGCATCGAAAGGCACGGGCACATGAGATTTGTTCTTCGCGACTTTAAAATGCAGCAATTTACGCAATCGGGACTAAAAATTTACACCTATAATTCACATCTGCGTACAAGAAGCGTAAGAAGTGACGAGCACGACGCACTGATTAATAATACGTCTGCAAAGCCACAATTGCTTTAGTGGGGAAATTGGTGATCGACGGTTCGTCTTTGGGGCAACAATCGCTTCATGAAAATCCTGCGGCGATAGAGCAGCATTTGATGGTTTTCGGGTCGAAACAGTGATTAGTTGTGGAGCCTGAATGCCAGTTTGACTTTGAAGAAGTGTGTAAAGGGAACAGGGTCGAAATGGTTGCCACTAGAGTTACCTCAAAGTCCCCACTTTACAATCAAAAGAAAAAAAGTTGATGCCTTCAGCCGACATATTCCCCATTGACATTTGATGCAAAGGATTTCGCTTCGAGAATTAAATTTCTTATTTCAGGGTAATAACTGAAGGAAATTGTATAAAAGATGGATAGGAGACATTTTTGAAACAGCACAATTTTATTGGCATCAAAATTTCATTGCAAAAGAAAAAATAAATTTAACCGGTAAGATAAAACTAAAGAAATTTTTCATTAAAAACTAAATAATTTGATGGCCCATTAAAATCTGTTTAAATTTCAGATCCAATATTGTCGAAAATTCTTAATTGCAACTAAAATCACGACATGCAATCGGAGGAAAAGTCCATTATAAAATAATACCCCACAAAAAGTCTCCATGAATTTATCGCCAAAAATAGATTTTCTTAAAAATATTGCTTACAACATAGCTTTAAATTAGTAGATATACAATAAGTAACTCTGATTAAATATTGTAAAATTTTTATGTTTTTTTTTTTAATGACCGAAAAAATCCCGTTTCTCTCATTTTCCACGGGATACACTAAAAACGGGATTTTGTAAAACGAGATTTTAAAAAACCGGATTTTTTAAAAAAAACGGGATTTTGATAAAATGGGATTTTTGGAAACAGGATATCGTATCGATCCCTTTAGATCTTCTTCAGTTGTTTAGCCTACGCCTTTTTAAAACTAGGTACTTAACATATAATTTGGCGAAATAATAAAATTACAGCACGATAAATCATTGATTTTCTTCACTTTCGTTTAGAATCTCTCACTTCTGAACCATTCGCATATTAGCTCTATATTTCACATAGTAAAAAATGTATAAAATATTTACCTGTTAATAGAATTGCAATATCGATTCCTATAAAAATCTTTTTGCTAAGATTTTTTGTAGTAAATGTGGTTGACATTATTTGTTGATGAATCACAGGTGGTGCTGCCTGCGTGGATGAGTTAGATACTGCAAGTGCTAGATTTTCGTGACCCTAAAATAATAATAGGAAAATTATTGCGTTTATCCCAAGACAACAAAAACACAATACTGTTGTGGCAATAAAAGAGTAAATAAACAAATCGATGTTTTCGCATTAACAACCCTCATCTCTAAAAATGTGTAGGCGAACGAATGCTGAACACGAAATTAAAGCCCTAACCAGACTAAGCCCCCTTTTGACTTTACTTAAGTGCCAGTGGAATTTGGTCGGTGGAAAAATGTAATTCAAATATGACTTCCGCTCGTTATGAACTTTTTTTTAAAGCAGAGAAGAGTGAGTTTTTTTTTAAATGACAGGCATTTTTCGTGATGCGTGTTTGAAACCCGTTATTTTTGGAGATGTTAAAATTAACTTTTTTAAATCAGAAGCCCGATTTGTGAATTCACTATTTAATAGAGGAGTTAAAAATGGCTAAAGTTCAGTTTAGCGACAATTACGCTAGAGATTTTTCGTGTATAGGGAGGGGTAGATAGAAGCATCCAATATCCAAAATGGGTATATTTAGCCGTCGCTCACCCCCCTTGCCCCCTCCAGAGGTCTCTAAACTTTGTATGAAACTTTGTTCTGGGGGGTGTAGGTAATGAAGAGTGCATTCCACAAAAATATAGCATGATAGGGTTTCCCCCCTCACCCTTCGATTGATACCCCATCGAAAAAAAGTGGAATTTTGCAACAAAACTACTTTTATTATCACAATTTCGGTTCGCAAACCTTATAAAAGTGGTTTGAAATGACTGCTGACGCTGTTTTAATTACAAAATTTCATTTTAAAATTTTCATATAACCTCACTTTTCTGACGAAAAAAAACTTCAGCTACAAACCAATTTTACTTAAGAGCTGCCCTAGTAGATTTTGCTCATCAGTTCTCTACACTGTCAAAGGAAAAACGCACACAATAACATGGCTTTTCAGTTGTGTTTAGCGAAAATGAGTTGGTGTGGGTATATACAAAATTATTTATTAAAAAAAACTTCAAAGTAAATGCTTTTAACCGCTATGAATTTGACTTCCGATGAGCATATGATGAGCCTTCCATGAGTTGTCATGTAATGTTAAATCTGGAACTGAAATGCTTGAAAACGATTATTTATTTTCATTCTAAGTTAAAGTGCAATTGAAGAAAGAAGGTTAAAATAATGAGTTCATCAATTTTAGTATGCTTGAGTTCTTCAATTTTAGGTTTCAATTCTGGTGAATTCATCAAAATAATGAATTCATCAAAACGTTTACTGATCAGGTAGCCAATTCGGCTACCAATGAGCATCATCAATACATCATCAATACGGCGCCATTATACTCATCGAGAGGCTCATGCAACGCTCATCGAAAGACTCATTGATACAAATGAGTATATAAGTGAGTAGTAATGATGAGAATATTTCCCAGGCCTAGAACAAAACTCATCATGAGTATCATCACTTCGCGATAATGGGTTCATCGATGAACTGAAAATTTCATGCAGGATATGACCCACGCGGTCTTTTGAGATGCCTACTGTCTCAGCTATCTCGCGCACCTTCAATCGGCGGTCTGCCAATACGAGATCGTGGATTCTTGTTATGTTATCCTCCGTGGTAGCCGTTTTCGTAGCACCTGGGCGTGGCTCATCAAAAACCGACGTGCGACCACGTTGAAACTCGTTACACCAATTTTTGACGGTCGCCATCAAAGGAAAAGAGTCACATTACACAGCATCCAAGCGCTCTTTGATTTCGCTGCGCAATTTCCCTTCCAGAAACAAGAATCGAATCACCGACCGATATTGCTCTTTTCCATTTTTCTGAAATCCGCAGACACGCCCGCTTCCATACGCGGTCAAAACAAAACTACGAGTTCGATTCGGCTGTAGCCGTCTATGAGAATGTACTACACGATAGTAAATTTCTCCTGCGATAGTGGCGCCATCGGGCGGTGAGGCTAAGTACTTATCGGACTGCCCTCGTAGATCATATAATTTTAAAGCATTGCAGCCAAGAACTTATTTATTGCTTTATAGTCGAATCGAACGAAAAAAGGATATTGAGCGATTAAATCCCTTTTCAATTTCGGAAAATTCATTCCGATATATTATAGAATGCCTCATTATAAAACTGATTGAAAAGTTAGGCAGTTAACCGATAGACCGACAGAACCGCAATTAACCGATAGAACAATAAGCCATATCCCTTTTTATGTGATAGAGTTATCGACATTAAACTTCGATAAGATCCTATTAAAAATCAGTCGTACACAGTAACAGAATAAATTGGAGTTAACAGCGGGGAAAGTTATAAATGAAATCTTATATGGAATATTTTGGTTAATTTCCTATTTGCTGGAAATTGCAATTTCTTAAAATCAGTAGTAAATATTGAAAATATTTTCTCTTTCTATGTAAATAAATTAGTTTTTTCCTTGAAACAAATACCGTAGAATCTCGATAACCCGAATAATTGATTACACACCTTAAAACGGTTATCGATATGTTCAGATTATTGAAGATGATATTTAGAAGATTCAAAATGCAAAATTTGGCATAATTAAAATATTTGTTTCAAATGAGCAATTCGTTATATAGAAACTAAGTTTTTTGAAAAAAAAAATCTCATTTTTTTGATTTCCCGTTAAATTAGTCAAGTATCACACTATATTGAACTTAATTTAAGCAAAGAGCTAATAAAATTTCTTATTTGTTCACAAAAAAAGGAAGACAAATCAATTTATGTAAAAGTTTGGAATTCTGAATAAAATTAGCTGAATAAATTTTTTGCACACTGCAATTATTGCTCCACCAAAAAACATACTCAGCGATGTCCAAGATTAATGACTCTTTTATACCCGTATGGTGAAACCAAAGGGTATATTAACTTTGCCTTACCGTTTGTAACGCCAAGATCCCGTCATCGCACAAAAAAATGAATTACACCAGTGTGTTTAGAATGATAAAAATATTCCGTCCGTCCGTCCTTCCGTCCGTCCGTCTGTCTGTCTGTCTGTGGCGCGGATTGTGGGCGCATGGATTGAGCTAGAGACTTGAAATTTTGCGCAGATCCGTTTTTCGTAAAATGCGAGGCTAAGTTCGTTAATGGGCAAAAATGGACCATTAGGGGGGGTACCCCCCATACGAACGAAAAGGTTTTTTGCGAATATCTCAAAAACGGTGCATGGACTCAAAAAAGTCTAAGAACAAAAGTTATTTAGGATATAATTCTACATAAAACTCCCATACATCAAAATCCAATTGAAATAAATTTTAAAAAATCCTATTGAAAAGTTTGACTTCTAAGAGGAATTTTGGTACAACTGTTCGAATTTTGATACGAGATACGAATGTCACCATACGGGTCTCCAATGATTGCCAGATAGGCAATTATAGCTTTTGTTATGTTTATTTGTTCATCTCTGTTCGATCGATAACTCATGTAAGCATTCAAGGGAGAAAGATAATTCCGCTCGCTCGAAGATTTGTGTAATGAAATCTCGTCAACACCGACGATTGATTCCCGGTGGCCACCGACGCGGGACCGACGACCATTTGACGTCCGAATAGAAATTTCGCCTTTGCGGACGTTTAGGTAGGCGCTGAGCGGACAGCTAAACTTTCCCCACTTTCGAATTCAATTCGAATTTACGTCGAATCCGATTCGAAATTTGTACCAACGTCACGACCTAATGGTAGCACTTTGCCGAAGCGTCGCCCACTTGACGCCCTATTAGGCTAGTTGAGGGTGTTGCTTCTATGTAAAATTCTTTTAAATTTATCTTATTGTTAGTGTGCCGCCAAATTTTTAAATTATTAAACGTGTACCGTGAGGAAAAAGGTTGAGAATCGCTGATGTAGGGCCTTAGATGGTCTAAATCCGTGTCTGCAGAACTTTTGGCACGAATACAATTTCGAAGCACAATATTTTATAGAAATCTTTATATGTCATAATTCACATTTCACTCGACTCAAACTTCCGAAATATTACAATAAAAAAAAAACAAATAACAATACGTGAAAAACCATTAAAAGTTCGTTCCATTTTGTATAGTTTAAAATTAAAATTCTTGTGTTGTCCCGGAAAAATTAAGGGCCAAATATTCAGAATAATTTTATCCAGTTTTTCTAAATCTGTATAATGTTAGAAAAGCAAATGATTAAGAACGCAGTTTATATAAAATATAGGTAAAGTTAATATATTTAAAATTAAAATACATATTTGTTATTTTAGTATATATTGTATTAAAATAATATATTAACGCAAAAATGTAAGTGCTAAACCATTTGATATAAATTGAATTTAAAAAGTTTAAAAAATACATACGGGAAGCGAGCGATTTGGACCAAGTCATTAGACAGACGGGAATAGAATAAACCAAAAACCTCGAATATTGGCAAATATGTTTTTCAAGTTTCCCAAAACGATTTTTCTTGTGTTGCCCTTGATAAGTCTTAACGCAAATTCTTTTTGTTAGAAAACGTACTAATTTGATAAAGATATTTCTGTGGATTTTAATTTCATAGAATAAAGCTTCAGTAAACCTTTACTAATCTGCTATTATCGCTTAAGCCACTTTCTACAATTTTGTCGCATTGCTCGTACAAAGTCTAAACTCTCAAGAATAAACATACATATCTTCTATAACGTCAAACAATTTTTTTTGTTACATTTTTAAGGTGACCTTTTTAAGATGAAGATTTGATTTTTTTACTCAATTTTAGTTTCGGTTCGAATAATTAGTGACTTAACAAAAATGAAAAATTGAAAAATATATGAAGCAAAAAATGTCATCTAAAACTTCTAAGTACAGGCAATGTTTCATTTTTAACGCACATGAAAAATATTTGTTCTTATCTACAAATAAAAGTTGTAACAAAAAACATTTTTTTTATTTCCTTAAATTCGTAAACAAGCTTTTCCGGTATGTTTTTTTTTTGAGATTCGATTGTTGCAATCTCGCGATTTGTGCGAAACGACAATTTTTCCTTTTTTTTTGTGATAACCAATTTGATTTTTTTTAATCAAATTTGATAGTAAATAGTTCAATAGTTGGAAATAAAAAATATTAGGTCAATATCTTTAAAAATGTGTCTTTGCGGAAGCATTGAAATAGAAACTTTTTTTAAATTTTGCCAAAAAGTAAATTTCTTGATTTTTTACCAACTTTAAGTGAACACAACTTTCACATTTTCTATGATTTTACATTCGTTTTGAGTGGATCTTTCCCTATAATTCTGAGTTAATTTGGAACCTGAACTATTTTTAAGTTAATTATAATTAAATATTTATTAGGAACACTTTATTCATATAAATTTGAAGTTTGAAAGATCATAACTTATGCCCGTCAACAGACATGAAGTCGAAGTTATTTCCAAGTTATAGCCACAACAATTACCTTTAATTCCATATAGGGTTTTGTTGCCGTAAGTACCCGTATTGAGGCGCTAGCGGCGTTTTAATTAATCTATATATATAAAAAAAAAACTTGAGAATCGTATTCAGCGAACCCCAAAACCCGCAGAATATATTTTTTCCCGGAACAATTGAGAAAAAGGATAATCACGTTATCCTTATAGGACCTTCCGTTGTCCTTACAGACTTTTTAACTTGAGAATCGTATTCAGCGACCCCAAAAACACCCTTGAGGATAAGTATAATGACGTTATCCTTTCAGGTCCGTCTCTTATCCTTACAATGACGAAGTTGGAGAAAATGTTAAATATTAAATTTTTCCAAAAAAAAAGTTGTTTTATCTTTTTAAAAATTTTCTATGTAATAATAATTTTTATATAAAAAAAAATTAAAACCTAATTATACAATGACAAAAAGCCGCCTACCGATATTTTGTATTTAGCTTGTATGTATATTTACATTTGTGTAGCGCTTGTCGTTGTATCCAATTTTCGGTATTTATAACAAGAGCACTATGGGATTCATATTCAACATTGGGCGAAGTCGTTCAATCCTAAATCCTATATGTTTGGTGGGCGGTAAAATCTCATACGCTCCATTTCAGCTAACGCATCATTGTTGCAAGGCTTAGTTCCGGTTAACTTGGAGCAGTCCAACTCATCAATTTGCAGACCATTGAGGGATCTAACTCTACTAAGTGCTACATATGCCTGACCATCTGCGAAGAGCTTAGAGCCTAAATATACTACACCGTGGTCTATAGTGCTACCTTGCATTTTATGCACTGTTGAGGCCCAGGACAATATCAGCGGAAGCATTCTTCTTTCTGCAGTACCGTAGCTGTATTTTGCCGGGAATTGTACCGATGTTGGTTGTATTAGGTAGATTCCGTCTCTACCAAAATCTACTCTAACTGAGGGGATGTCTGCATCATACAATTGTGCCCTGCGATAGTGCAGCCAGACGATTTCCGTTATATTTCCTATTGCACCGTTGACCAATCCTTTAGCGACATCGATGTTAAATCTCAGCATCACTTTGGCTCCCACAAATATCTCCAGCTCCTTTGGCAAGCCTCTAGTTTTGTTAATATCAGCTGATAAAAGAATGTTTAAGTCCACATTTCCAATGTTTCGTGTTGTATCTCCCAGTTTGTCCCGTGCTATAATTTTAAATATTTCGGCATTTTGTTCTCTGTAGTGTTGTAGGACTGCTTTGTTATGGTCATCTACTTGTTGATTTGTTGGGTAGATGCGCAGGGCCTTCTCTAATGAAAATTCGCCAGTTGCTTCATTGTTTACTTTGCCAAGTAACACCGCTAGATGCTCAGAACGAAGTTGTCCAACTCGTAGTGACTTAAGAATATCTGCAAATGCGGTGTCTTTGTGTTGCCTCATATTCTGCTTTAATTCAATCAATGTGAATAGCCTCCACAAGTTCGTTGCGGGAGCTAATCGAGCTGGTTGGTTGAACACTTGATTTCCTCTAACTGGCGGTAATTGCAACAAGTCACCGAAGAGGAGCACATTGATTCCTCCGAAAAGTTCTTCGCTATTTTTTACTTGTTTCAGACGTGAGTCTATCATGCATAACATCTCGTAGGGGACCATGGAGATCTCATCTATGAAGAGGAACTCAATGTTTTTCTATTGCATGCGCATCGTTCTGAGGAAGTTACCAGTCAGATGTGGCATGTTGACCAGTCTACCATCTTTCTGAACTGGCAACTTTAGCAGACTGTGCAATGTAGTTCCGCCTACTATTCGCGCTGCTACTCCAGTAAGGGCTCCAACTTTGACCGCTCGCTTTCCATAACATCGGTTGACTTGGTTCTTGAGAACGTTGAACACGAATGTCTTGCCGGTACCTGCTCCACCTGTGATGAACAGTCTCTGTCGATGGTAACTTCCGTGGATTTGTTCTTGTATGCTGCGGGTTACATTGATAAATATTTCTCGTTGGCCTAGATTCATCGCTTGTTGTGCGGTCTGGAACTGTTCATCACTCATTGCCTGATCCGGAAGTTCTTCTAATTCCTGTTCCATATCAATTGGTAGTACCTGGTCTAGGATCTCGAATGCATGTGCCTGGTTAAATGCATTCTCCAGTTGCCTATCTCGCTCTCTGAATTGCTCCATGAGCTTACTAATTTCTTTCAGGGGTTCCTCACGTGCAAGGAAGGCTTCTCTTGCTGTGCCGAAGTCTTCTTGGAGCTCATCTTCTAATCGATATGGCATGTATTGTACAAGGAGACTATAGTAGTAGTTCTCAGGATCTGCAGAAGCAACAAAGTGTGGTACTCGTATAACTGCTGGTGCATTTCTGATAGTCATTTTTGAATTATCTGTAAGCTGAATTAATTTCCTTCGTTGGCGTTGTTCAGGTTCGGAAGCATCTTCGTCCTCGTTCTCATATTGTTTATTGTAGTATGGTTCGAAGAGCATTGCAGCTCATGCTATGGAAATCATAATCTTCAGTCAAGCTCATGCTATGGAAATCATAATCTTCATGTTCCAGTGGACGTTTCTCATATCTCTCGAAGATGTTGCTACAGTATCCAGTAACTCTATTTAACTCATCAAGTATTCGCATACAGATTTTGAAAAGTTTTCTTGAAAGGTCTGACTCTTCCCGCTGTATGAGACGAATCGCTTGTGCTATGCTGGCGTTAAGTTCAGTAGGCTCTGACTTTGACATGTATTTGGCGATGTAGAATGCTGTAGCCTCGTTCGATCCACATGATTGGATATCCATATTACCTTTCCATAGCTTCAAGAGTTGTGGGTTGTAGTTGTTAACCCATCGAGCTTCCTTTCGACGTTTCAACAGGCATATTCGTCCTCCACTTCTTATGAAGTCATCTGATGAATGAGCGACGATACGGGTCTCAGAACATTCTTGACGGGGGAAGCTAAATCTGCAGGTTGATATTCCAGTCTTGTAACATGTATGTGTATGGTGATGAATCTGGCATTTTTTTACAATCTCCCGTAATTGTGTATCTTCTGGTGGCATCTCACACGAACACACTTTGTCAAGTTGTTGAATGCCCTCCACAGTGTCAAAGGATCTGTGATCCTTAATCCATGTTAACATGTGAAGATGTGGACTACCGCGATTTTGAAATTCTATTCTCCACCAGTAATCCTCCACTTGTCTTCCGAACACTTCATGATTGTTGTGGATAAACTTAATAAGGGCGTTGACTCTAATCATAAAATGGCGGCTTACAACGACAGGATATTGCTCAATTAGGGATTGCGTAGCTCGCACATCAAGTTCAGCGGGGTCATCATGAGGTCTTCCATCAGCTATAAGAAGAGCTTTTCTCATATCCAGCCAGTTGAGATCGTTACAGCTGAAGGTAGGTAGGTGGACCCAGACATCTTATTTGTGCTATTAACTCGTTCAGAGCCGTGCGCCAGTATGCTGATGATCCTCACAAATTCTTCATATAGAGGTGGACGTCTTCGATCCTTCCTTCTTGCCCTTCAATCTTCTTACCGCATGCTGCAATTGTGGATTTAGCTCTGTGATATTCAAACATGGATAACGCATAGAATAGATAGTCATTGCGTTCGAATCTTGTATCGCTACCCAATATTCTATATTGGAAGTAGTCAAGCGGTGATATATTTACAGATCTGTTTTCCTTCAAGCCATTTCTACCATAGGGGAAAAGGTAGAACCATGCAAACTCTTCAGCTTTCAATTCGTGTGCCTCATTCACGATATTATCCTTTGTCTTGCGGATGATTTCGTTGACATTCTCCGATATGGCAGCCATTTTTTTCTCGAGTTGATTACCAAGCCGAGTGGACGTATTTTTGCAGTGCTCTGTTACTGTAATACTGTTTTATTCAATTCTTTTAAAATAAAAGTTTGTGTTTTTGTTTGGAATTTGTTATTGGACCTTCCGTACCGTGGTATACAGATTTGAAGTTTATAATGGTACCACCTGTGACAAGGCTGACTTCTTCTAAGGAAAATCCAATTTCAAGTAAGACTATAAATTTGAGACATAGCTTGACTCCCGTCCAGTCGACTGAGATGGACTCAATTAAAATTCTCCGTTCACGGGTATCCACTCTTGAGAGCACTCTTGTCTCATTAATTGAAAATGTGAGATCGACAATATGTGCGGAAATCAATAAAATCAATGACATTATCAACTCGGAAATTTGCTTAAAAGTGACTTCACTGGAAAATCAGATTGCTGCGCTAAATGACAAACTGGTAAATGGACTTCCATTCGATGTTACTGGAGTTCAACGTCTGGCAAACAATGCCGCTTCCTCGCCCCCTGGGGCGAATGATAAGCCAAAGGACCGTAACACTAAATCCAGTACTAAAGTTCCTGTACTACTCTCCTCCGTAGTGTTGGATGTTGATAGCGTTCCGCCGCAATTACAGGCTAGTAAGTGGGAGCCAAATAAGTCAATATTTGTCTCGAAACTTGATGCGTCAACTACTCCTACTATAATATGTGAATGGCTTTGTTCTAAACGAATAATTTCGACTATTGATGCTCCGTCAGTTAAATGCTATGATCTTACAGCCAATGCAAGCTTGTCACGTGCTCCGCTGTATCGGTCATTTAAAATTGAAGTACCTGCTAAATACTTTGACACACTTCTAATGCCGAATTTATGGCCGGAAAATGTATTTGTGAAGGAGTTTACACCGAAACGCCGCCACCGGCAGTCAAACGTCCGGTTGTCAACAAATAAAAATCGTCATCGTCAACAGTCAAAAAACTGAAAATTTTCTACCAGAATGTTAATGGCCTTCGCACCAAAACGAATGACTTTTATCTATCTTCGGCACTTTGCGATTTTGGTGTGATCTGCTTGACCGAAACATGGCTACATGCTGGTATACTGGACAATGAAATTATATGCAATAATTTCACGCTTTTACGCAAAGATCGTCATTGCGATATTCTTCATGCCCCGATCGGAGGGGGCCTCATAATTGCAGTTCGCACGTATTTGTCAGCCAATTTAATTGTTGTTCCTGCATCTAGCAATTTTGAGATCTTATGTGCTCGGATCTCCTGTAGTAGTTTGAGTCTAGTCATTGCTGTAATTTATGTCCCGCCTGCTAGCGGATCTTCGGTTTATGATGAGCTATGTAAATCTATTGAATGGCTGGAGGAATTGTGCAATTGGAATGAAAGATTAATCCTGGTTGGCGATTTTAATCTTCCTCATCTTATTTGGGAACCATCGGAGGAGGATGTCACCCTAGTAGCGACTAATGTAAAAACTCGTACTGAAGTTTCAGTAGTGGACACTTTTTTGAGCTGTGGCTTACATCAGTTAAATCATGTCCAAAACTCCCTTCGCCGCACACTTCTTTATTGAACCATCGCCTGTCTGAGGTTGACTGGGTTTCATTGTTTAAAAATTGTACTGATATTAATGTAGCAGTTGATAAGTTTTATAATGTTATTTATGCTTTATTTGCCGAGCTTATACCTGTAGTAAAGAAGAGAGGGTCGAGATTTATGAGTCCGCCTTGGTTTGATAATAAATTACGTTGTTTGAGAAATAGTCGTAATTCGGCATGGAAAAAATACCACCATACTAAGTCTAAGTTTGATTATGAGGTATTTAGCTCCTTACGTAAAGAGTACAATATCTATGCAAAATTCTGCTACACTTCTTATTTGAACACCGTGAAGTGTAATATTAGAAAAAATCCCAAAACTTTCTGGAATTATATAAATTCTAAACGCAAATCGAATCAATACCCCAATGAATTTTTAATTGACGGTATATTGAGTGATGATCCGCAGCTAATTGCTAATTGTTTTGCATCTGATTTTAGTGATTCTTTTTCTTCAACTAACTGTGATATTGATGTTAATTATTTTAATTACTTGACAAATCTTCCCCAGATTGATGTTCCTTATATGCATTTTAGCCCTTTTGACATTTCTAATTCTATTTTGAAAATTTTTGACGACGATTTTTCGGATTGCTCTGATGGTGTACCTGCCGCGATTGTTCGTAATTGCCATCATAACTTGCTTGTGCCGTTGTCTTATTTATTTAACTTATCGTTCTCATCTGGTGTATTTCCAACTTGTTGGAAAAGTTACTATGTCATTCCAGTTCATAAGAAAGGACATAAGAATGTAGTCTCTAATTACAGACCAATAGCAAAACTTTCTCCAATACCTAAACTGTTTGAGTCCCTAGTCAATGATGTACTGTCTTTTAATTGCAAATTATTTTTATCTACCAGACAACATGGCTTTATTAAGGCTAGATCAACTTCAACGCAGTTAGTAGAATTTACTAGTGGTATTCTTAATAACATGGAAGCCGGCTATCAAACGGATTGCCTTTATACTGATTTCAGTAAAGCATTTGACAAAGTAAATCATTCTATCCTGTTATTCAAACTTGAAAAAGTTGGCTTTCATCCATCTATCATTACATGGATAAAGTCTTATTTGTCTGATAGAAGTTTTTCGGTGTTATATAATGGAGTCCTATCAGAATTGATCAACGTGTCTTCGGGAGTTCCCCAGGGTAGTCATTTGGGTCCCTTACTTTTTCTCCTATTTATCAATGATGTTTTTGCATTATTTGATAATTCTGAGATCCTCGGGTTTGCCGACGACCTTAAAATGTATAAATGTATTAAATCTTTACGTGACACTACTCTTTCAAAGTGATTTGTTTAAATTCAATCTTTGGTGTCGTAAGAATGGCCTAAAGCTTAATGTGGATAAATGTGTCCTTATTTCGTTTAGTAGAAAACGTAATCCGATAGTCACGTCATATAAATTGAATGGCGTGTCAGTTAGAGTGGTTTCACAGGTTGATGATTTGGGAATTATTCTTGATGAAAAATTGAACTTCGACCTCCATATTGATAAAGTGATATGTAGGGCTAATTCTACCTTGGGATTTATCAAGCGGTTTTCGAGAGAGATTAGTGATCCTTATGTGCTGAAGTCTATTTATTCAACATTTGTTCGTCCCCTGTTGGAATATGCTTGTGTTGTTTGGAATCCGTTTTATGCATGTCATGTTAAACGCATCGAAGGTGTTCAAAAAAGATTTTTGCGGTTTGCTCTTAAATCTCTCCCGTGGGATGATCACAGAATTTTGCCACCTTATTCAGAAAGGCTTAAACTCTTGAATATGAGTTCTTTAGAGGATAGACGTGTTATGCACCGAGTTGTATTTGTGTCGCAAATTTTATCAGGAGATTTAAATGTACCTGATTTATTGTCTAAGATTAATTTTAACGCTGGTTCTCATAGATCTCGACACTCTAAATTAATTTATACAAATAGTCATGTTACAAATTATGGTTTAAATCAGGCCTGGCCAACCCAAATCGTTCCACGGGCCAAGCTGATGATTCATTTTTTTTTGGCGGGCCGCACATGAAAAAATAGAATAACCGCCGTTTCTTAGTAAAATTTTCAAATAATATTTTATGTTGTTTTTTAACAGTCACTTGGTTTAAAAAAAAATTTAGAACAAAATGCAAAAAGTTGAGCATAACCCCACGACTCCATGGGCTTTTAAAAATCATGATTTTTTCCCCTACTCCATATTTTGGCGAATAAAGAAATCACCGCGTGGGCATCTTCAGTCATGATTTTTCATATTTATCGTGTCTCCATAGCGTACTTAGAAATGTCAACCAGGAGGTAATCAGGGCAGCCAACTAGAAATCAGCTAATTTGACTGAACAATTGTCAAAAAAAATCCTACTTTTCAGTAGCCGAAAAAATCATGACAGTAAGGAGATTTAAATCATGATGCAAGATTTTTTGAGTCTCCATTAGGCTTTTTCGTGATTGGATTTAAATCCAATCTGGAAAAGTGTCTAATGGAGTCGTGGGATAAGAATAAAATATTTGCTAAACAAATATATGTATAAATGGACTTATGTAAATGTAAATGTATATATACGAGTAGTACTTATGTAAAATAAAACATAACAAAAGCTAAAACTGCCAATCTGGCAATTATTGAAACCCCGTATGGTGATTTAAGTGAACGGCGAACAGGTATATCAAAATTCCACTTTGAAGTCAAACTGTCGAAGATGTTTTAAAATTTTTTCCAATCGGATTTTGAGGTATGGGAGTTTTATGTAGAATCATATCCTAAATAACTTTTGTTCTTGTACTTTTTAGATAAGAGGCACCGTTTTTGAGATATTCGCAAAAAACGTTTTCATTTGTTATGGGGGGTACCCCCTCTAATGGTCCGTTTTTGCCCATTAACGAACTTAGCCTCGCATTTTACGAAAAACGAATCTGCGTAAAATTTCAAGTCTGTAGCTCCGCGCCACAGACGGACAGACGGACGGACATGCACAAATTAATTTATTTTATCATTCTCAACGCATTGGCGCAATTCATTTTTGTGTGTAATGACGGGATCTTGGCGTTACAAACGATAAGGCTAAGTTAATATACGCTTTGGTTTCACCATACAGGTATAAAAATTAAATTGTAAAATTGCATATAAACTTTATGAGCAGTTTTAGTATTTTATATTTTATTAGTTACATATTTTTTTTTTTTTGTAAATTTCAAATCATTTGGCGGGCCGCATTTTTAAACGTCTCGGGCCGCATGCGGCCCGCGGGCCGCGGGTTGGCCACCACTGGTTTAAATGAACCTTTGACATCCATGTCAAATCTATACAATAATATTTTAAACTGTGATTTTAACTTATCTAAAGATTTTATTAAGAAAAATTATGCAGTTAGAGTACTTAAGTAAAAATTTATATATTAGTTAAGTAGAAATTTATATATATGTACATATAATTACACAAATAATCAGTTGGCTTTGTAATCCTGTTGATTCTCAATAAATAAATCACTGATGTTTGTGTTGGTATTGACTCCATTTGTTTTTGTACGGGAGCAGTTGGTGTTGCCTCTTGTTGTGGTACCGCCTCCCTGTCCAATTCCAAGTGTTGTCCTGTTGTGGTTATGTCAGTCTTCAGTTGCACATCAATGTAATCCAAGGTGTACTGAACATTGCGTGAACGCGTAGCTCGCTTACAAACTCTATGAAGCTCTTCGATGTTGTCGGATTCTATGATACATGCCTTTCCATTTGCTGCACTGGCGCCTTTTGGTCCGCATGAATGTGAATCGGTGAAGTAGTATTTGTTATCGTAATACAGTACTCCAAATGACTTTGATTCTGCTATTAGTATTCCTGCATTATGATTGGCAAATAGGACCCGCAAAGCTTCTCGTAGTGTGGTGCCAATGGTATGATTCTCAGAATCTTGAAGACTTCCATAGAGTGCTGGGTCTTCATTATAATCCATGGTGAATGTGGTGTGGAACATATTGAAGTCTCTCTTGATGACATCGAAGTTACGTGCGGCAAAGTATCCACTATGAGGAATAGGATAGGCATTAGGATTGTTGTTTGAGGCTGATTGTATGGCAGCGTACATTTCATCACCCTGGATAATGTTCCTATCCAAGATATCCCGGTTCCATAATCGTGGCGGAAGTATGATTGCTCGTACGATGTTCGATAATGCAATTACACAGCACTGCGCTCCAGCCCATCCCGATGTGAAGAAACTGTGTTGTGCTTGGTGCCATGAAGCGTGTATAATTCTGGATAAATCTCCAATTGACTTGTATGCGCTTTCTTGTTGTAGCGTATTGATTGCTTCATCTTCTGGTGGTGTATCAACAACTCGTATCAAATCTTGCTCATTAATTTGTACGTCTTGGTCGACAATGACATCTCGGTATAATGGGTTGTTAGCGATTAGCCACCGTAGCGCATACAGCAGTTTTGGCCTGCATATTGAGAACGCTCTTGTGATGTTTAGGTTCTCAAGATATTCGGTTATAACAACGATCCCAGAATTCTGTGTTGATCTTGTTGACCAAAAACCCCCAGAATAGATTTTTTTCCGGAAAATTTGGAGAAAAGTATAATCACGTTATCCTTACAGGACCTTCCGCTATCCTTACAGACTTTTTAATGACAGATTCGAATTCAGCGACCCCTAAAACCCCCAGAATAGATTTTTTCCGGAAAATTTGGAGAAAAGGATAATCACGTTATCCTTACAGGACCTTCCGTTATCCTTACAGACTTTTTAATGGCAGATTCGGATTCAGCGACCTCAAAAACCCCCGAATAGATTTTTTTTTCGGAAATTTTTTGAAGGACCTTCCCTTATCCTTACAAGGACGAAGTAGAGAAAATATTGTATTGTCATCGGACTTATATAAGTGTACAAAATTTCATGAAAATCGGATGACTGGAAGTGGGTCAAAATTTGATTGCAAGATTTTATCTGACAGGCAGACAAACAGACAGACACGAAGGCAAGCTAAATAAAAGCTTTTAAAAATGGAAGTTTGTTGGTTGGTTGGTCTGTTGGTTTGAGATTACAAAACTCAAAAACTACTGGACCGATTATTACGCTTTTTTTTGCAAAATGATCTGCGTTGCCAGGAGCAGGTTTTTAGCTATGTTAGATTTTTTAAATTCGAAACGGTAGGTCCTGTAAGGATAAGGTAAATATCCTTTTTCCCATTTTTCTTCACAAAAACTGGCTTTGGACGGTTTTCAGGGTCGCTGACTACTAATCCGGTATTAGATTTTCAAAATTCGAAACGAAAGGTCCTGTAAGGATAAAGCAAATATCCTTTTCCCGTTTTTCCCGGAAAAAATCTGCATAAGGGGGTTTCCGGGGTCACTGATCGCGAATCCGGTGTTAGATTTTTCAAATTCTAAACGGAAGGTCCTGTAAGGATATTGTTTTTTCCGAAAAGTTTTTCAGTTATTTGTTTTTTTTTGGCATTCTAAAATTTGTACAAAAAACTTTAACCTGGCAACGTAGGACATGCTAGTTTTATGTAAAAAACAGGAAAGCAAGTAGTGATATATTTTATTTAATACAATTTCGAAGTGTTATAAAATGCTGGCTGGTTAAAACCTGCTTTTAGACGTCAATCTTTGTATTTTTATAATTTTATGACCTACATTGAAGGTGTTATGACACACATATGGATTTCCCGAGAAAATTACAATCTCGAGATTCGGGATTTTCCGAAATGATGAAAATTCTCGAGATTCGGGATGGAAAATCTTGAAAATTTTTCGAGAAATCCCGTCGGGAAATTCCCGAACCGCAACTCTACACACATAAAAGTCATAGCCGAATGTTTCATCACATGCAGGTTTTTCATAGCTGACAGTTTTATGACATCTAGGTCTGCTACACAGGTGCACATAATATGTTGATTTGATAATTATTGTGCTGGAAATTTGATCCTTAATTACCCGTAACAAGGATAGCTTATGTACTATAAAGTCCACATATCTCTGCAAATAAATCGAGGGTTTTCCCCAAACATATATATATATATATAACAAGAATTACCCATGGAGAAATATGCCACAAACACTCCACAAAATATTATATCATGGCGAAGACATCATCAGAAATAATCAACTACCACTTGGAGATCTATCAGAAGAAGCTCAAGAAAAAAGGAATAAAGACTTCAGGTATTTCAGAGAACACAACACCAGGAAAATGTCAAGGAATAGCGCAAATGAAGACTTATTTAACATATTGCTCGTAACATCAGACCCATTCGTTTCGAGCATTAGACACCAATGGAAATCGCCACATTTGGAATTAGATGAAGAAGCTAAAAAGTTACTACATAATACAAACAACCCCTCTCAAATTATAGATGAAATACAAGAATTACCCCTAGACAAAATTTAATTAGCGATCGATGTTAATGAAATCTGTATGATAAACCAATTTTAGTTAAATTGTTATTTAATTTGGTGTTACTAATAAAATCTACTTTAACAATAAATATACTATGTTTAACTACTTATAGAATTTCACGAAAATTTAATAATAGTAACAAAAAATCATATTTTATGATATTTCAAAATTATTCAAATCAAAACAATTACTTTCCTACTAAAGAATGAACAGAACATAAAAAGTTGAGTTTTATTTGACAATATCGCAGAAACTAGTTATCCGATTTTGATGAAACTTTGTATCGCCACACGTTCAAATATGCGTCGTTTTAACGTACGACACGGTTCATAGTGTCGAAAGAATTGTCATTCCGCGAAATTTCAAGGTGCAGAGATGGCAAAGTTTTTGAATACAAATAAAATTTATTTCAGCCAAACCAAACATTTTTATTGGTTTAAGTTCGATTTTAATTGAAATGTGTCTGATGGTTTTGACGTTTCTGGAAAACAAAATAAACAAATAAAATTTATTAACAACGGAATGCTAGACTGGGCTCTATTGGTTGGTTGGTTGGTTTGATAGGAGGGGGCTCACAAGGGAACCCCGCGCACGTAGGCCTCAAGTTGGGCCCATTGTACACCTCCGATGTCCCTCGCTGGAGCAGATTGAGCTCAAGTACGGTTGTTTAGCCATCCCGCCAGTGCTATATATTTCCGAATCGTCTCCCAGCCCTGAGTTCCTGCCTCATGGAGTTCCTCTAGAAAGGATGGCCGAAGCATTTGACGCGAGTACTGGACAGTGACACAAGAAATGCTCCACCGTTTCCTGCTCTTCTCCGCAGCCCCTACATTGTGGATTATCCACCAGCCTCATTTGAAGGCCTGATCCTTCAGGAGGGAGTGCCCAGTTAGAATCCAAGTCGTTAGACGAAGAGGATTCTGTTACAGATTTAAGAGACTCTTAGTAAGATTTGCATTTAAGCCACCCCATAATTCCTTTGTTGTAGTGCCGATCTGGCACATGGACCAAAGTTGTTGGTTCTCCTGATCCAACCACTTCTTAAGTTGCAGTTTGAGGGTTTGAATCGAAAACCCAACAGAAATGGGTTGACTGTCCATACATGTACCCTTACGAGCAAGTTCATCTGCCTTCTCATTTCCAGGAATATGACCATGCCCAGGAACCCAAACCATTTTAAGGTGGTTGGTTTCGGAGAGTCTCTTTAGGTCTTCCTTACATGACTGCACAAGCTTAGATTTGACAGTGTGTGAATAAATCGCTTTGATAGCTGCTTGACTGTCTGAGCAGATGCCGATATCCTTTTCAGTCACTGCAAGGTCCAACAGAAGCAGACTCGCTTTTTTGATTGCCATTACTTCGGCTTGAAAGACCGTAGCATGGTTGTCTAATTCGATAGATCGCTCCACTCCGAGCTCCTCGCAGAACAGTCCAGCGTCAGTCAGGTTATCCATCTTGGAACCGTCTGTATATACCGTTATGTCCGCTTCCGGTGGTGTGACAACTCCTGGGCTCTATTTAAAATACCCAAAGACTCATTTACTATCGCTTCAATGACAAAGTGATTTTGATATCCACTGAACTAGATTTTTTGTGTGTGTCGTACTTACGCTGTGAACTGTCACGCAGCGCAACATTTTAGCGGCAGAGCCCAATGGCATCTTGTGAAGTAGTACAAGTGACATAATATAAAGTGGTATAAAGTTGGCAAAATTACAAAAATGGATAATCTTGAAGCGATAATTTGCTTTGTTGATCTTTATCTTTGTTATTTGCACTCAGTCTATCAATTTTTCCTCGAACGACATTTCCCCAACCTCACTTTATAAACTGTCAACGCAGAATTGCTGCGGCAAAATTAGAAGTTTGCAAACTTTTGCGTTGTAGGTGCGATCTCTGCCTTCACTGTGCTCACTTCAAATGATTTCTATGGAACAAACTTGTAAGTGACAGTTTTTGCGTTTTAGTTGCGTTCATTGGGCTCCAGGGGTAATACAGAGCTGCGGGTAACCTAAAGAATATTGAAGGACTGTTCAACTTAAACTTGTGCCTAACAAATTTTGCCTGCTGATAGCGGAATCGAAACAGCAATAACTGAAATTTTTGACGTGGATACGTTTGACGTGGATACGTTTGACGTGGTTATAGGGGTACAAATTAGAAAATCTGCCTTGCTGCCATGATAACAAATTTGCAATCGATGATACTCGATAGTTTGTGGTGATATCCGAACAGAAACTGTGTTATAAATTACGGCCTACATTAAAGCATTGTTTAGGGTATTTTGTTATGTTAAACTATGTTCAATTATTTTAAAAAAAATCAAAATCTTAATTTTCACTGTCGCTGTTATGCTGTATTTGCTGCTTGCAGTACAGATTTCACATTTATACTCTTTTTATGCTTTCTTTGTGTGTATTATTTTATGCTTTCTATTTCGTTCTCTAAAGAGAAATTTTGAGCTCCGCGGTACTTTTCGTAAGAGTCGGAACAATCGATGCACATTTCTCGTTCTAAATAAAAATTTATCCACGTCTTCTGGCCGTCTCTATGAGACAGGCATCTTCTTTTTTTTGTGTTTTTTGCATAAACTATTATTAAGCGACTAAAAACATGCTTGCATTCTAATAGCTCTAAATATATGTGCAGATTACATGTTATAAATGTACTAACCTTAATAGAAGTCATGTTGCATTTTTCTGTAAAGGAAGGGAAAAAATAATTAGTGTAAATGTATTATTCTTAACCCATTCGGTATTTTGATACCATATGGCATCATGCTAAAAAATTTGAATTGTCTTATTATTTATTTATTTTCAACACTCTATTCTCATTCAGTGCACCTTTAAGTGCATTTGTGACCCAATTTTGATTTTTTGAGTAAAAAGCTGGACTACAGTGGACGTATTTGTAAAAAATAAAAATTTTTATTTTTTTTTTTGTTTTAAATGAATACTAATAGCTTAAACATCATTAATTTGTATAGAGAGAATCTTTAACCCCCATAGAAAAAAACATGTACCGAACGGGTTAAGGTACATTCAGACGATATATTCACTGCTCAATTTTATCAACATACAAATGTGTCACTTTTAGCTTCAGATGCTCATATCCTCATACGGGATATGAAGGGTGTTCAGATAATATGAAGGCTGTGCTCGGATGACAAATATGAGCACCCATATCATCATATAAATACCAAATCTTTGACAGTTTGGACTCCGGGCTGTTTTACTGTTTCTGTACGTATTGCAATTTAATTGGAAACGCAACAACGTGGTAGCAGAAGATAATTACCTCACAGAAATGAGGACGACCAAGAGGAATTACCCCGA
Source organism: Chrysopilus asiliformis (assembly GCA_964034945.1). Lineage (NCBI taxonomy): Eukaryota > Metazoa > Arthropoda > Insecta > Diptera > Rhagionidae > Chrysopilus > Chrysopilus asiliformis. The sequence continues at coordinate 69,693,984 of OZ035961.1, read as the reverse complement.
AAACATAGTTCAGTTTGGAGAAAGAATTGCGTAAGGGCTCGCCACCGATATGGATTTTGTGCGAAATTGTACCGGAAATTGCGAACAGAAGAATCGCAATTGTAACCACAATTTCTTAAGATTGACAACCGTTGAATTCGACAATCTCCTTGCTTTGGTATCACCACGCATAGCAAAGCGAGATACTGTGGTGGTAACACAAAATAGAAGTGACTAAAAAAGCGTTTTAAGAGTTCCAGAGTCCAAAAAATTACATTTTAGCGATTTTTGTTTTTCCAATGGCGTACTGGTAGTTTTCAGGCGGTGACCGCCCTTTTGGCCTTTTTGACAGTTTTTTGATAATTTTTTCAATCATATAAAAGTTAGTAAATTCTTTAATAGCGAGTTTCTTTTTACCTTTCTTATATATAAGAAAGTTATTAAATCACTCCAAAAACCGAAATCATAACGGCACGTCCGCGGAACATATACTCATCGAATCAGTACAAGACGAAACACTCCAAACAGTTTAAAATTCGACAAAATAAAAGCTACAGATAATGGCAGACGAAAGATTAAGTGAAGTGTTAGACAAACTTTCTAGCGTTCTCCTGAATTTGCCAAAGTCGTTTGCCCCAAACCCAGCTACGAGCAGCCAGGTCCAGACCCAAAAGGGTGATTTACGTGGTTTACAATTGATGCCTTTCGATGAATCAAGTGAAAATTTCAATACTTACATTCAAAGACTCGATAATTATCTGGAATTGCGGGACTTATCAGATGCAACAGATGATGGTGACAGGAAGTGTGTGGGAATTTTGATAAACTGTCTTGGCCCAAAACTTTATTACACACTCACGTGCTTAACTGTACCAGATCCTCCAAAATCCCTTAAATACAAGGAATTGATATTACTTTTGAAGGCTCATTTGTGTCCCATTCCAAGTGAAATGGCTGAACAGCATAAATTTTCGCTACGAATCCAGCATGAAGTGAATCTATTTCAAATCTTCAAGCCGAATTAAAAAGTCTCTCAACAAATTGCAATTTTGTATGCGGTAGTTGTAAGAAGTTCACAAACGGAACACATTTACACTCCCAATTTGTACGTGGAATCCGTGACAACGACATCCGGGAGAGATTACTGCAACAAGATTCAACCAAAACATTCGAGGATGCTGTTAAATTGGCACGAAATGTGTAGCCCGGCTCTACACTACGTGGATAGGAATGCAAGCAACAAAAAGGAGAAGAAAAATGATCAGGACAAAAGCCAAGTCTTTCCAAAATCCAGTCCAAAGCTTTTCCATGCGAAACTGAAGCGGTTTCGGGGACAATGTTTGAAATGTGGAAAAGTAGACCACATAGCTAGTAACTGTAAGTCGAAAAATCTAAAATGCACAAACTGCCAAAAATCCGGTGACGTGCAAAGTGTATGTTTGTCCAGCAGGAAAAATCCTGTTGATCATAATGTCTTAGGGAGATGTCTCACTGGCGCATCAGCTCCTGCAGCTGACTGATCCCGACATCAGGTCGCGCAGCTGCATGAACTGATTCGATCAGTTGACATGACACACTGAACTGGGATCAGCTGACCTCAAACGTCAAAATGTCGGACTCGGAGGAAGAACTTCTCCTTATTTCTCTGCTAAAAAAACTGAATCTGTGCAATCGTACAAACATCTACCTTTTCCAACAGCTTGTACGATTCATGTGTTTAATTTTTCCTATTCGATGGACATCGTATTTATTTCCACTTGTTCAAAAGTTTATTAGTTAAACAGACTTGTCAAAATTTTATGATGTCCTCAACTAGTAATTGTAAAGTCAACATTATATGAAGTAGAGAGCCTATAACCTAGAGAGTGGCCATGCTACCTTTATAGACTGTGCCACTGATGACAATTATTACCGCCAGAAGAAAAAAATATTGAAAATTATCATTTTATTTTATTTAATCTAACAAAAATGACATTAGAAACTACCCGACATGTTCATGATATCAGCTACATTTAGATCAGTTCAAAAAAGTCAGCTTTGCGTCGCACACATGAAGCTGCACACTTTTTGCAGTGTGCCATGCGCCATTGGATTACATGTGCAACTGATATCGGGATCATTCAGCTGCAGCAGCTGATGGCCAGTGGGACACCTCGCTTAAACAACCTAACTGATGAAAGTTCAGCTGAATCTGACTCTGAAGACAATGTTTTAAACACTATTGCTAATTGTAATTCTATAAATACTGGTAAATATTACGTCAACGTTTCAATTAACAACAGAAATTGTAAAATGGAATATGATACGGGCGCAGCAGTTTCAACAATTTCAAGCCAAACCTTTCAGCATAACTGGCCCAACCATAAGTTGGAACCAACCTCTATAAAACTAAAGACTTATACAGGCGAAATCATTAAGCCAGCTGGCATGGCCAATGTAAAGGTGAATCATAACGGGAAAGAAATATGTGGAAGCCTTTATGTCCTAGAAATGAACGTTGACCCAATACTCGGTAGAGAATGGATTCGCAGTCTGAATATTGAAACTAGTTCGCTCCACCAAATCACAAATCAAGAGGTATCGGAGCAGGAATGTAAAGAACGACTAAACAAAATGATATCGGAATTCGACGACATGTTTACACAGGAACTTGGCAAAATTCCAAATTACAAGTGTGCACTAAAATTGAAGGACGGATGTGAGCCGGTATTTAGAAAACCACGTTTGATTCCTTCCTCATTGAAGGACAAAGTAAACGCTGAACTGGATCGCCTTGAGGCGGCGGGTGTTATTAAAAAAATCATATATTCCCAGTGGGGGACGCCGATCGTGCCGGTGATTAAGAAAAACGGGAAAATACGAATATGCGCGGATTACAAAGTCACCGTTGATTGAAGGCGACAATTACCCGAATGATTGAAGGCGACAATTACCCGATACCAAGGATCGAAGAAATCTTTTCTAACGCTCGATCTGCATCAGGCATATCTTCACATGGAAGTGGACGACGAAAGTTATTTGCTGCAGGCTATTAACACGCACCGCGAAAATTACAAAGTAAATCGATTGGTGTTCGGAATCAAGCCAGCACCTAAAAGATAGCAAAGATTTATGGACTCTGTCTTACAAGACTTGGATGGAGTTGCGTGTTTTTTCGACGATATAACAATTCAGGGTGACACATACATTCAATTGCTCACGCGGCTTCGATCTGTTTTTCAAAGATTGCGGTCTTATGATTTACATTTAAACAAGGCAAAATGTCAATTTTTGCTCGACTCAGTCGTCTATCTGGGACACATAATGGATAGGGAAGGAATTCGACCTTTGCCAGAAAAGGTAGAAGCAATTATAAAATGCGACCCCCCGAAAGATGTACAACTGTTAAGAGTATTTTTGGGGCTAATAAATTACTACCAAAAATTCTTACCAAATGTAGCAGGTCATCTTAAACCTTTACATCAACTACTCCAGAAAGATACAAAATATATTGGGTCAGATGAATGCGACAAAGTATTTAATCAATTAAAAAAGTACATTATAAGCACAAAGGTATTGGTTCCGTATAACCCCAAATTGCCACTGATTCTCGCGACTGATGCTTCGCCGCACGGCCTGGGAGCATTGGTTTCCCATTTGATGGATGACGGCACAGAACGTCTAATAGCATTAGCATCGATATCGTTGAGCAAATCGGAGAGAAACTACTCTCAACTAAACAAAGAAGCTACGGCTATCTATTGGGGACTCAAAAAGTTTTTCCAATGCTGTTATGGGCGAAAAATAACCCTAATAACGGACCACAAGCCCCTTACAGCTATTCTGAACCCAACCAAAGACCTTCCAACCACTTCAGCGATACGACTTCCCCGATATGCCAGTTTCATGTCCGGCTTCGATTATGACATCAAATATCGAGACACAAAAAGTCATGCGAATGCTGATTTTCTATCGAGGTTTCCACTAGACAGCAATGAAAATAGACGGGACGATTCAATTTTTCAAATTTCCCAAATAAATACATTGCCAGTGACGCTAAAACAAATACAGAAAGAAACTCTCAAAGACAGAGAATGCAAAGCGTATTTCAATGCATTGCAAACGGGTGATAATTTACCAAATAACGAAGCAACTTATAAATTTTCAATCGAAAATGGCTGCGTGTTCAACGGTATTCGAGTGATGATTCCTGAAATACTACAAAGGCGAATATTGGAACAACTACACGAGGCTCATACGGGTATTGTACGCATGAAGGCCCTAGTGCGTAGCTATGTATGGTGGAAAGCAAGGACTTCGCAAAATGATGTCGGAAAGCGGTGATTTAAATAATAAATAAACATAACAATTTTGTTAATCGTATAACGCCAGTTTTCAAAATTCAATTAAAAATTATTGCACTATCATTTTAGAAAACGAATTTAAAAATTCAATCATAACTTCATTTAGAAACTAATTTGCATTGTTTCTGTTACATTTTTTAGACCAATGTTTTCAGATTTTGAACAAAAAAATTTTTTTTTTTTGCAAAATATTGAAGGGGAGAAGTATTTTAAAGAAGCGATACAAACACTTCCATCGAGCAATTTAATTGGTTTGGAGTTTTGGTCTAAAAGGTCATCGAAAATCAATTATTTCTTTGCATATCATATTATTGTTGTCATTCATCGTTACAATTTCTCCTCAAAATTGTCAAATTAGATGTGGAAGAGAAATTAAAGTGAACGTCATGTTTTTCGGAGAGAAAAATAAACAGAAACAAAGGGGCGTATTTAAACTCGTTTTTAAACACAGTTTTTGTTTAATATGTGTTTAAATTGACAGTTAAAATGTGTTTAAATTGACAGTTAAACCTTAAAGGAGTGATTTTATGGAGAATTTCATGAAAAAAAATGTATGGATTACAGGGTGTCTAAGAAAAAGGGTACCATTGAAATGTGCATTTAAATATTAAATCGAAACTCTTAAACTAATAAACCGATTTTCTTCAAGTTATACTTTTTTAGAAGGTAATTGTATGGCCCATATATATATTCTTTGCAGAAACATCAGTCCGAAGATATTGGTCTCCAAAGTTAATTTTATATTTTTCCTTAAATGTCATTTTTTTCAAAGACTTTACTTTTTTGTAATTTTCTATATTGTTACCTACAAATCACCCATTCAAAATAAGTCTGTGTCAATAACGGTTTTCTAACTAAGCGACACCACAGAATAACAGAAGGGAAACAATCGAGAATTTCAATGTCGCATGGTAGATAGAAGAATCGGCGATAGAAAAAAATATCTTCAACTCGCTTTAAATTTTAGAATTTTCCGGAATTCCTTTTCTTGCCTTCATATTCAAACCGAACACGCAAAAGAGATAAAAAATATAACATGCGAAATTTGTTTTGCAGGGTTTGATACGGAATTTTTTTCATTATTCCAGCAATCGAAAAAATCTAACTTCTCGTCCAACAAAACACTTTTTAGAACATAAAACGCAATGCGGGATCGATAAAATGACAATTCGATCGAGTTTTGGTTTCATACATTCCAAGAAACTCATTTTCTGCCAAAATTCAAAATCAACCAAAAACGATTTCATTGCAACCCTGTTTGCATTTTTTCTTCTTTGCACACAAACGCATAACACTTGTAAACAAAACGACGTCGTTTTGTTTACATTTTTAGTTCAATTTTTCCGAGAAAGGTTGGAAGAACTATTTATTATGCCAAAATTGGAATTTTTAAAATGCCTCGTCAAGCAATGTTCCGCGGACAGCTTAAAAAATCCCGGAAGAACGTTTTTTAACCGACTTCCAAAAAAGGAGGAGGTTATCAATTCGTTTTGGTCCAACTTTATTTATTTATTTATTTATTTATTTATTTATTTATTTATTTTATATCTGTATGTTCACGCAGTACTTGGGTGCCGTTGCATGGATTTTGTTGAAACGTTGGTGGATGACAGAGTTCACTCCCTAGTTGGTCCCATTTTAATTTCCCCTCTCTCCGACGTTTCCCGGCCTTCCCCTCCCCTGTCAACTCCCAATCGGATGGTCCGATCGATCTGAAAATTTGTATGCGTACATTTTGGGGGACGGCTAGTGTTTTCCCCTTATCTATTTTCCCCTACCCCTTTCGCTTCTTAACCCCTCCCCTGTCAACTCCCAATCGGATGGTCCGATCGGTCTGAAAATTTGTATGCTCACATTTTGGGGGACGGCTAGTGTTTTCCCCTTATCTATTTTCCCCTACCCCTTTTGCTTCTTAACCCCTCCCCTATCAACTCCCAATCGGATGGTCCGATCGATCTGAAAATTTGTATGCTCACATTTTGGGGGACGGCTAGTGTTTTCCCCTTATCTATTTTCCCCTACCCCTTTCGCTTCTTAACCCCTCGCTTCTTAACCCCTCCCCTATCAACTCCCAATCGGATGGTCCGATCGATCTGAAAATTTGTATGCTCACATTTTGGGGGACGGCTAGTGTTTTCCCCTTATCTATTTTCCCCTACCCCTTTCGCTTCTTAACCCCTCCCCTATCAACTCCCAATCGGATGGTCCGATCGATCTGAAAATTTTTATGCGTATATTTTGGGGGGCAGCGAATCCTTCAACCCTCAAATTTCTAATGTTTAGAAGTCTGTAAGGTTAACGAAAGGTTTCTGTCGATCTAAAAAATGTTGGTGACCAAAATTTTTGCTGTCGACCTCTAAAATTTAGTTTACAACTTACTGTTGCCATCCCTAAAAATTCGCTGTTTGGAACGATTAAAGTTTTGCTCTACCCATTTCCTAACATTAAATAGGTATATCCTATAATATAATACTAGGACTGTCGTCCTTCTGTCTGTCAGTCTGTCTGTCTGCACAATGGATCTCGAAAACAGGCCTAACGATTTTCATGAAACTTGGGTGTTAGGGATTTTCGGGGACAAAAATACGATCTAGATAGGTATCCCCTCTGAGAAAATTCCCCTTCGACACTCCTCGCCTGGTATCTTCGAATTCGGTGGTCCGATCTTAATGAAGCTTTACAGTATTACTAAGAAGGCTAAGGGGTTTGATTTTCCACTACAAAACCTGACTTTTCCCTCCCCTCGATACCCCTCGCCTGGTATCTTCGAATTGGCTGGTCCGATCTTAATGAAACTTTCCAGTGTCACTAAGGGGGTTGAAGGCTATCGATTCGTAACGCCGTTTTCGCACGTGGGGCGCAGCTCTACCCATTTCCTAACATTAAATATATCTATATAATATGTATAATACCAAAAGTCACTAAAAATTATAAAATAAAAAACTTTTTTAAAAAAAAGTAAAAAAAACCGACTTAAAAATGCACTAAAAAGGAAAAAATAATTTTTTTTTTGGAAGTTGGTGCCAAAATAGAAACAAACAATTTGCTCTCTTTTATTGTACAATCTAAAAGTGCACTAAAAAGGAAAAAATATTTTTTTTGGAAGTTGGGGCCAAAATAGAAACTTAAAGAGGACTTCTATTCATATTTCTTGAGTGTTACTTTTACAGCTATCACCAATTCTATTACTGCTATCCAAATGAAAATATTTTATCTTTCGTGACGACATCTGACAAAAGAATATTTTTTTAATTTTAACGGAGCTTACCCAAAAACAAAAGAATATTTGTTAATGTTGACGTGGGTTAAGGGCAACGTGCCAAGTAAGGAACAATACCGCTGAAATTTTTATACCCGTATGGTATGGAATACCAAAGGGTATACTAACTTTGCCTTACCGTTTGTAACGCCAAGATCCCGTCATCACACACAAAAATGAATTACACCAGTGTGTTAGGAATGACAAAAGATTTTGATTTCCGCATGTCCGTCCGTCCGTCTGTCCGTCTGTCTGTGAACTCGATTGCGGACGCACGGATTGAGCTAGAGCCTTGAAATTTTGCGCAGATCCGTTTTTCGTAAAATTCGAGGCTAAGTTCGTTAATGGGCGAAAACGGTCCATTAGGGGGGGTACCCCCCATACGAACGAAATCGTTTTTTGCGAATATCTCAAAAACGGTGCATCTTATCAAAAAAGTGCAAGAACAAAAGTTATTTAGGATATGATTCTACATAAAACTTCCATACATCAAAATCCGATTGGAACAAATTTTAAAAAATCTCATTGGAAACTTTGACTTCAAAGTGTAATTTTGGTACAACTGTTCACTTAAATCACCATACGGGTTTTCAATAATTGCCAGATTGGCAAATATAGCTTTTGTTATGTTTATATTATGTAGGTAGGCTGTAAAAAAATAATGGTTTCAATCTCATCTCTGTGACTTATTAGAAAACAAAAACTTTTGGTACAATTCAATAAATAATAATTTTATTTATTAGAAATTTTTTAATTTTATATATTGTACAATAAAAGAGAGCAAATTGTTTGTTTCTATTTTGGCACCAACTTCCAAAAAAAAATTATTTTTTCCTTTTTAGTGCATTTTTAAGTCGGTTTTTTTTACTTTTTTTTAAAAAAGTTTTTTTAGGGTACCGAAAGCACCAGAAAGGTAAACTTTTTCGATTAGACACAAAAAAAGGGGGAAAATTTAGGAAACACTAAAATTTTCTCGTAATTCCGAGGAAATCAAATTTTTTTAAAATAATTACGTTATCCGCCGCTTCTCCGCGTATCACATAACGATAAACACGTCACAACATCCACGATTTTACACAATAAATCGGCATAAATTCAAAACGTTTCCGACATTTATCTCGATTTGTTTTTTTGTTCGGGTTGACAAACGTCAAACCTTGGTATTACCTGATTCAAGGTTTCGTAATTCAAAAACTGCAAAAGGCGCGTAGATTTGAATTTCAATAAATTTCTGAACTTTGAATTTCATCTTTTGGATTTGTAAGGGTTTTAAGTTCTCAACGAATTATTTGTCGGATCTAAAAGCTTAGTCTCAGAATAGGGTATTACAGTAGTGTCGATTACATTAACTTTTTAATAAAAAAAAGTTTTCACTAAAATCTGAGCGACGAGCATTAACGCTTCTTTAAAAAAATCAACGTAATTAATTCATACATTACTAACTGTTATTAAGGATATGAATTAAATTAAATTTCCGCGAATTTTCATTTTGTGATTTTAGCGGAATAAAATTATGTGCATCAACACATCTAATAGTTTAATTCTGGCAACCCCCTGGAATTTCATCCGCCATTTCTGGGCACACATATAAAGCAATTCGTGTGCTTACAAGGGAAATGAGATAGCTACATAAGGCTCAGAAAGTTCTTCGCACATCAAAAATTTTTGTTCCTCGATTTCCTTCTGTTATTCTGTGGCGACACTTACAATGCTTAAAAATACTCATTTTAGTCAGTTTCAATTGAAATTTATGTTATTTTTTTCAGTGTAAATTATGGGAGTACATAATCTTTATTAGATTTTCGAAGTGCCCCCCCCCCCCCCCCCCTGCTTGAATACAAACTCGTGCCCGCTTTTGAATAGCTGTACACCTAATTCTGTTTTTACACGATAGATACGTTCCCGAACAGTACGTGTAAAAAAAATCGTGTAAAAAAAGGCATTGCATATATGGAAAAATAGAAGATTGGTTCCGGACGATGGTTCCGGACCTAAAAAATTACCAAAACAGACGTCGCACCTTGTCCAGTGGCAAGACGATCTAAAATTTGAATTTTAATATTTAAAGAAATCGCTTTCCTTTTCTTGTTTGTTATAGGTGAATTATGTGACATTGTGTACGGGCTACTGAAAAATATTTCAGTTATAATTAATAAGAAAAAGATTTGAAAATTATGTATAACTTACTATTTACCAGCTTTCGACAAAATCAATAAATTTGTACGTGAACGAATGTAATTTTAATTTTTATACTCGTATGGTGAAACCAAAGGGTATATTAGATTTGCCTTAGCGTGTGTAACGCCAAGATCTCGTCATCATACAAAAAAATGAATTACACCAGTGTGTTTAGAATGATAAAAATATTTAATTTTTGCATGTCCGTCCGTCTGTCTGTCTGTCTGTCCGTCTGTCCGTCCGTCTGTGGCGCGGATTGCGGGCGCACGGATTGAGCTAGACTTGAAATTTTGCACAGGTCCGTTTTTCGTAAAATGCGAGGCTAAGTTCGTTCATGGGCAAAAATGGACCATTAGGGGGGGTACCCCCCATACGAACGAAATCGTTTTTGTGAATATCTCAAAAACGGTGCATCTTATCAAAAAAATCCAAGAACAAAAGTTATTTAGGATATGGTTCTACATAAAACTCCCATACATCAAAATCCGATTGGAATAAATTTAAAAAAATCTTTTTGGAAAGTTTGACTTAAAGTGGAATTTTGATACAACTGTTCGCAATCAAAGCTTTTGTTATGTTTATTAATTTGGCACCTGTGACTTTTAGCACCAAACTCGAAACGCAGGCAAAACGAATTGAGGTTATATAATTGAGGTTACATAACTCGGGGAATTCCCCACAAATAGAAATTACAAATGTAACGAGACGAATTGCGAAGCTGAGTGATGTTGGGGTTGGGAGAAAAATAATACATACGCAAAAAAAAATCTTAGAATTGGGGTCGTTCGTGTTAAATCAAAACTCGTGGAAAAAGAGAATCAATTTTTTTTTTCAATTCGTGTTAAATCAAAATCGTGTAAAAACAGAATTAGGTGTATTTACGATCATATTTGGTAACGCTGCCCTTTTTTCAGCTGGTTGTTCTATGCATTCCTTTAATTAATCGATATTTGAGATTTCTGTTGAATACATCAGTTCCTTCATGGTTCTCCATACAAAAAATTCTAATGCGGCCCCTAGATGTACAATATTTTTGTGCAATATTTTGTACAATATTATTGACATGCCCCTAGATCAGTGGTTCCCAAACTATTTTGGCCCACGGACCCCTTTTCATAGTCAAAACTTGCCCACGGACCCTGGGTGAAAAACTACATAAATGCATAATAGAAAAATTACAAATTTAACTTTAATGTCTTGAATGGTAAATGATGATGTAAAAATAAAATATAAATAAAACATTTTCTTGAAGAAGTGTTTATTGAATCTCCGCCGAAGACGCGGCATTTTATATTCGCGGCTCGTTTGCCAACGTTCCTGTATGTTCGGCCGAGGTCTCTAACGTTCTCGTGTGCAGATCTCAAACATTCTCGAAGCGTTCACGCCAGATCTCGAATAGGGATGCAACATCGTTCATAAAACCTCGATATATCGAAAATCGACGTTTTTTTTAAGGCGACATCGATGTCAAAAAACACCGTCCTGAAAACATTGTTTTTCCGATGTTTTGAAAAAGTTAAATTTAATAAATAATTTAGCCACCTGGCGGATGCTCTACTGTGGGTGGAGTGCACTCAGGTAGAATTAACACGGTTTTAATTCTTCTTATAAGTTGAACCACCAAAAACCCATTAGTTTTCGAGATATTCGCAAAAAAAATAATTTTTTTGAAATACCGGCATATCTTTATAACGGAGTTCTAGTAAAAGACATAAATGTAGCAAATTTTATTGTCTGCAAGTTTTGTAATACATAAGACTACTGGAAAATGGTTAGTTTCGGAATAAATCGCAAAAAACCGCATAGTTTTTAAAAAGCCGCCGTTTTGGTTACTTCCGATTAACGGATTTCCACATCAGGACCAAACTTCTCTGTAAAATTTCATGGCTAGCTCTGGTATTTTTTGTGAAATCTTGTAGAAAGATGGAACCGAAAATTGATACCAAAGAAAATTTAAACAAATCTTTGAGTGGCTATATTAAATCTATCTAAAAACTAGTCCCTCTAGTCCTAAAATTAGTTTCTCTACTAATTTTATAAAGAGTAATGTTCTAACATCGTGGATAACAACATCGATACCTCAGTATATCGGCCTGTTCAACATCGAGGTTAAAACTCGATATTTTTCAACGTTGGCATCCCTAATCTCGAATGTCCTTGCAACTTCTTACCCGTGGACCGTTACAATATCAAAAATTTTATTTGCAACAAACCACTGTTAATTATAATAAAAATTGAATGCTGCAATGTAACGCTCTCTTGAATTAATTATTTGAGATGTGAGGATAAAATTTCATGTAAATGTCACATATTGTGTAGGTACTCATTTTGTACCAATTAATTCACAACAGAATATAATAATACAGTAATGTAATGTAAGTACAGTAATTCCAAACATTCGCGGATTTGGTTATTCGCAGAAGTAAACAAATTAAACAAAAATATAAAATAGTAAGCTATAACTTTTAGGGTGCATTATATTAAATAATAAAACCCAATATGTCTAACTATAAATATTTTAATTAGGACGTAAAATTTATTCATTGTTATTTATTTTAACTTCCATATTAATAAAAATGTGACACAATTTTTTTATTTCATATTAAACCTTGCGCGGACCCCCTGACGTTGTTCAGGGACCCCCAAATCAATTTTAATTTTCCACGGACCCCCTGAATGATCCCGGGGACCCCGTCCGTAGGGACCACTTTGGGAACCACTGCCCTAGACGATGCAATGTTATTGCACAATAAATCATTTTACGTTTGATTCGTGAGCAGTCAACATGTCCCTAAATGACATTGAAGCTACACAGAAAATAAAAAGTATGTAAATATCACGAAAACGTTTGTTAATATAACGAAATCATTTGTCCCCATGGGCCGACAAAATATTTTGTTATCGGAACGATGTCAATTTTGTTAAATTTTTGTATTTCGTTTTTACAAAAATTTTGTTAATATTACAAATATTTTGTAAATATTACAAAAACAAATCTCTCTTGTTGATATGGAATCTCTTTCTGTTTCTTGCTCAGTGTGTGTTCATAGAATTTAATATATGCAACTAATGAGCGGAAATTGTTTTAGTGTGATGACTTTAAAAATTAAGAGATGCTTGTTTGTTTCTGATAGTTTCTATATTGAATATTCGTATGGAGGAAATGTTTTATGACGGCCAATATGATGCGAAATGAAAATAATTTATTTAGAATGATTTTTCTTACAAAAACTTCAAACGAATGAATTCTCTCGACGAATGTTGTTGTGTTACCTCGAAACAATACTATTCGCGTTTAGTATTTTTCGAAAATGGGAAAAAATTATCGAAATCTGAAAAAATTGGCATAAAAATATTTCAAAAAAGCATTCCAACTAATGTCTAAACTAAGAAATGCTTTCCAAAAACTGATTTTTTGTATCAGTTTTATGAAAAATTTCTGGAATCGCTTTAAAATCGAGTTTTTAGAACTGGCGAATCGACTAACAAAATCGTCGCCATTATTTCGTCATGCACAAGTGTGGCGCAGTTCTACTAATAGTCTAATTACCTGCTGCAGGCATCCAAACATGGGAATTGGGAATTGGATCCTTACAGTGGCTAATGAGACCACTAATAGAAAAGCTTGTGTATCGTAATGCCGCAATGATGCAAATCAGATTTGACAAAATGTACTTCGTAATATTAACAAATTTTAGTAACTATACGAAAAAATATTGGTTAATTTTTTCGTAGTATATACAAAATTTCAGTAATATTTACGAATTTTTTTTTGTTAGGCTTAACAAAACCCATTTTGTAAATAATACAAAACCCATTTTGTAAATAATACAAAACCCATTTTGTAAATAATACAAAATTATTTCTTTCTGTGTAGTTGTGTAGCCATTGCACTAAACTTCTGTAAACTTCAAAAAAATAGTTTAAAAAAAAGCACAGATGGATGAAGGAGTGGTTAAAAAAAGAAGTACCCATCAATATTTGTTGAATGACTTAAAAATAAGCCATGGTTAGGTGTACTCTCAGCGATATTTCATACGATACTGAGCCAATATTGTGCAATATCGCCCTCAGACTATACAATAAAATCTTATTGTGCAATAAAAATCAAACCGATTTTGATTCCTTCAATATATTGCACAACCGTTCAATATTACCCCTAGACGGTCAATATATCGGACAATATTGAAATATTGCACAATAATATTGTACGTCTAGGGGCCACATAAGACTGTTAAATTTGGTGATCAATATCTTCAGACTGGCGACTCTGAAATATGAGACTGCAATACTAAAATAAGGGTCATGCAATTACCTTTCAAAAAAGTATAACTTAAATAAAATCGGTTTATTAGTTTAATGGGCCTATTCTTAAAATGTAAGATTGCTCTGTATCTGTAACTTTACATTTTCAGTCCACTTTGCTATTCACAAACTGTAACTTTGACATTCTGTATCTGTAACTAGCTGTCAAATCATCTGTAAGTTTATGCCGAGAGAAAACTTATCCATAAGGTTACATTTTTTAAGAAAAATGCAAAATTTTAAGAATAAAGGAAATATGTCGGACTTAATATTGTTGTATAATGGATGGGAAGAAGATTCTGAGTAAGTTAAATAAAAATACTTAGAAAGAAATGTTTATACGATTTGTTATACAGTTCAGAAGAAGCAACTGTCAGGAATCCCTATTATTCAGTTACAGTTTGTGAATACCAATTTGGAATCTAATGTAAAATTAGTATGAATCATGTGGAACATGTAAAGTTACAGTTGCAGATACATTTACATTCGTGAATAGCCCCATAAGAGTTTCGATTTAATATTTAAATGCACATTTCATTGGCACGATGTGATTCCGTATGGGTGCAAGATAGACCACCACCTCCCATACAATTTTCTTCATGAAATTGTCCATAGATTCACCCCTTTCGGGATCAGCCTCTATGTCTGATAGACCCAGTACATATACACACCGCATTTATCTCGGAAACGGTGAGACAGAGGACAAAAACACTATTATCAGAAAACCGAATTATCAGAAAACTTTTTCCCCCTTGACCTCATGTGACCTTGAATCACCTTGAGTTTGGGTAAAAATCCAAAGTTGCAAATTTTTGACGTGGATACGTCTTGGATTTTGGTTATGGGGGTACAAATTAGAAAATTGGCTTGCTGCCATGATAACAAAGGTGCAACTCGATAGTTTGTGGTGACATCCGAACAGAAACTGTGTTATAAGATCCGGCCTACATTAAAGCATTGTTTAGGGTTTTTTGTTATGTTAAACTATGTCAAATTATTTTTTTAAAGATAAAAATCAAAATTTTCACTGCCGCTGCTATGCTGTGTTTGCTGCTTGTAGTGCAAATTTCACATTTATACTCTTTTTATGCTCCTCCTTTGTGTGTATTGAATCTGATGTATTGAATGTCATGTTATTTCGTTCTTTTCGCTCTTAACGGCAAAAGCGTTTGCTGTGGTTTCCGACTCTTGTTCTTGGGAACGAAAATGATTTCTATTTAAGTTGTCGCTTCTTGTTCAAAACGGTTTGTGGGTCTCGCATAAAAATGAATGAAAGCCTCGAGCGATGGCTGTTGGGTATGATGCACACACATAAATAAGTAAGGTATTTCATTAGTAAAGGTGGGTTTAGAAACACGAGCATTTTCATTTTTACTGGCAAAGTGAGTGAAATGCCAGATTTCTTATGACTTTTTCACCAAGTGGGAAAGGGACGGGAAACCACTCAGTAAAAATTTTACTGGAAATTTTGCTTGCATGTAGTGGTTTTACTATCCATAATTTTCGTCGACGATAGGAAAGTTATGGCAGTAAACAACAACAAACACATTGGACTTCCCCGCCCTGCCAGCAAAATGTTACCCCTGAATTATGGGGAATTATGGCAGCCAGCAAAAGTAAGGTTAAGTTCGATGTTTATTTGAAAGCTACGCATTTTAAATGGAAACGGGAGGTAATAATAATTATGTTATTAATTATAACATCACACAAAATGATTTTGTTAGGTGAAATTGAAGTGCTAACAAACGTATTGCTGCGAGAAGGTGATTTGCAGTGACAGTTCGCCATAAAGTGGAAGGGAAAGTACGTGTGAGACACTGATGTGATCGACTTTTTGCGCACGTAAATTTGAATTTCGCTATCCCGCTCACTTTGCCAGTAAAAATGAAAATGCTCGTGTTTCTAAACCCACCTTAAAGCTCGGTTTAGACGAGACAAGTAACTTGCGGCAAGTAGACGTAAATACACGCGATTTGACCTAGTGTGCGACGCTCGCATATGTGTGAGAATACTTGCCGCTCTCTCGAAAATAATAGAAAGCCATTCTATTTTTCTAGCAAGTAAAAACCAATACAACAACATGGAACCGTGTAGACAAGAGGTGGTTTTATGTGTGTGTGTTTCGGTTCATTTTATATTTGCTGCTTTGCCAGAAAACGTCGTAACATTTTAAGGAAAAAACGACACGGGCATAAAAAACTCGTCGGCAACAAACAGTTTCAAGTCGAAATTCGCAAATTTTTCCACAAAAAAGAGTCGTGATATTTTTTCTCAGAAAATTTTAGGTTATGTTTCCCTTCGGCTGTCATTCTACTTGCAACGATTTACTTGCGTCGTGTAAACGAAGCAAACTACTTGCCTCTCTTTACTTGCCGCAAGTTACTTGCTGTGTATAAACCCTGCTTAAGAGAGCAATATAGCATTAAAGTTCTGTTCAGGGTTGTGACTTTTGATTTTCGAAATCGTAGTAAATCGGCCGAAAAATAGTAGTAGAATCGATGAAATAGTAGTAAATTTATGTAAAACCTTCGTCATTATATATATAACTAATTTGAACGAAAGACTAGAAATGGGAGCGTTGATATTTATTTCATACTTCTCTTATCATAAAATTATTATACCCGTATGGTGAAACCGAATATCTCAAAAACGGTGCATCTTATCAAAAAAGTTCAAGAACAAAAGTTATTTAGGATATGATTCTACATAAAACTCCCATACATCAAGATCCGATTGGAAAAAATTCTAAAAAAATCTTATTAGAAAGTTTGACTCCAAACTGGAATTTTGATACAACTGTTCGCCGTTCACTTAAATCACCATACGGATTTTCAATAATTGCCAGATTGGCAATTATAGCTTTTGTTATGTTTTAAATAAAAATTTGTTTCCTTAATTTCCTTTTCACTAAAATTTCTTACTTAAATATCTATTGGCGATCGTTGTAGGCGAATCCACGTCTTCTGGCCGTCTCTACGAGACAGACACCTGCTTTTTAAAAGGAAAACTAATTGTCTGACATAGCCATTCGATAGCACTCAAGAAAATATACAACTGTTGCATAGAAAATTTTTCCTTTTGATGAGAGCTGTATTTTATTATTTTTTTTGAGGTGTTCACTCATAAAACGCAACTCTCATCAAAGCTTCTTATTTTATTCATATTTCAAAAACTACTACTTTTTCGACTCAAAAGTTGTCTATATCCTTGAGTGCTATCGAATGGCCATGTCAAAAATTTAGTTTTCCTTTTAAAAGGTCCCAACTTTGGATTTTAACCCAAACCCAAGGTCATTCAAGATCACTTGAGGTTATATTTTTCTGATTCGAAACCACTTTCTTATTTAGTGTTTTTGTCCTATCTCTCATCGTTTCCGGATGCACTTTTAAATGACTCACAAATATATTTAGATTGAGAAAATAGGCGCATATTTCTTTGTAGTTTAATGATAATTCCCAAAAAAACTTGTTAGCAAATAGATGAGACGGTAATTATGATGAAGTCACAATTTTCATCTTCGTCAAAACCACTGTCGACTCAAGTCGTTATTACTTTTGCACGCTGAATTAGCTTCTGTTATTTATACGACAGCTTAATAACTTTCACTTGTTTCTTAAAAAAAAGCATGCGGTTACAAAGAAAAAAACAAAAAAAACCTCGTTTACTTGTTAGTTGAATTGAAAATAATAAATTTGCCAAAGGTACTTCTCAATAGTATTTCTTTTTGCAAAAAAGGAGTAATGTTTGCGTTGCAGTTATCTAATTAAATTAAATATTCCCGGTGATAAAAACAATGTACTAATTTATATTAAAAATTCGTATTTTTTAATTATATTTTTAAAAAATATCTTCAGTTTCAATTTTTATCAATCAATATTTTATATAAGACACAAATTTTTAATGAAAAACACATAATATCTAACCAAACGGCTTTTTCATCTGGTAGCACATTTAGGGAATTTCATAAATTCTATGTGCGAAAATAAAAATAGCACAACTAATAACATATGTCCAGATTATACGTCCCATAAATAGCATAAATTTTAACATCTGATTCTTACGCAAATCCGCCTTCATACAAAAAACGACAATCCCGCTTTTAAATCTACAGCACCAACTGACTCAACTGCATTCATGCATTTATTTTTCTCAATTTTCCCCATTGCACTTAAGTTCATTCAACTTTACCGATCTGATCTGACAGCTTCACGCTTTGGTTAGATGAGTGCAATCATAGGCATGCATACAGAAAAACCTATTGAAACGGACATTTTTATTTTTTCAGCTTTTTTTAAAAATACCAAAAAGAATTTGTTGGAAAGACGAATTGGATTCCAATATAAAATACAATATTTTTAACAGGATTAAAATACCGGTTAAAATATCTTTCTTTGACATTGTGAAAAGTTTTCGCAAGTATTCACATTCAACAACATTTTGACGAATTCTTCATCAATTTTAGTAAGGTAATTAATCTAAAATGTTGTTTACATTATGAACTTTGTAAATCCACCGAATTTTCGCATTTTTTTCCACAATTGTTGAACCAGCGTTATTCCGCGCAAAATAGCGTCGGTAGGGAGAAGTGGTCCACGTTTGGTAGGGTGAAGTAATCCACCCTGTCAATAGCTGCTTTTTTTAATGATCCGGATAACAGATCCATATGGATCATTAAAAAAACGTAAGCGAGTTTATTGTGGGTTTAAATTGGTTTTTGTGCTATGTTGAAACAAGCCGTGGCATCATAGTAACCCATATGTTGTGGCAATAACTTTTAAAATCGCAAAACCCCTCAAAACCCATGTCATTACCAGCTAGAATAGATATAGTTATTTTCCTCGCCACCAGGTTTTTTCCCGTTTTAGGGAAAAACGTACTCAAATATCCATACACCTATGAAACCGCAAGACGCCAGCTGAAACATGCATCAAGGGAAATTTTTAATTTCCCATTAACTCAGAAAGCAAATCAGATCATGATCCCGATAAGACTTGGGTTACGAATTTGTATGAGAGTTAATCCGGATCTCTGATCGGATCATTAACCCTCTAGCCGGAATGCCCGCCTAAAGGCGGGCTTCAGGGAATTCGCTTGTTTATAACGGGTAACAATTTTAATCGCCGGAAATCGCCGGAAATCGCCGGAACGTGTTACACTGACTTTTGTAAGTTATCGCTTTACATGCTGGAAAAAATTTAGCCCTGTACGTTGCCTTGGTTACGGTCTGTCACAAGTTGAAAGTCATATTTTAGTGAATTTTTTTCGGCAATATTCCGGTTAGAGGGTTAAAAAAAACAGCTTTTGAGTGTTTCAAATCGTGGCCGAAAATCGATGCGAAGCTCGATAATAACTTCTCCCGAAAATCGAGCTGAATTAGAGAAGCAGAAAAAGCCGCGGGAAAGCGACGCTTAACAACTACACCGAAGAAACCAACACCAAAACAGACCAAACGCTCATTTGTTCATGATTATAAACTTCATGATTATACAGTGGAGTTTCGGTTACGTGAACACTCCATTATATGAACAATCCAGTAACATGAACCGCCTCACTGTCAACATTGAGTATCTTAAAACGTGAACAAACAAGAAAACTGGTACTCCATAACGTGAACAAAAATTACACTAACTGGAGTTACATACAGTGGCTCAATAAATTGAGCGTACACCTTAGATATTCTGGAACAACTACCATAAAAATCGTAACCTGCACATAAATAGATGGGGAAAAAATTGTGTATTTACTTATAATTATTTTGTTATCAAAATATTGAGTCTTGAGTTTTAAAACATAACCCTTCATCACAAAAAAAAAAGTTTTTGTAAAATGCTTCCTTCTGAGGGACAATTAATTGAGCGTACACCCTATTGAAATTGACTAATATCGAACGGTAAAATCATTTTTATATTTTTCCTTTATACGAGGAGCTCTAACGGGACTTTAGTATGTTCAAAACAATTGAATTTGGTAGTTCTGTTGCCATTTCATAGTGAAGAACTCAAAATGTCTGAGAAGCGAGTGCAAGTGGATATTAGTACAAGAAAATTAATAATTAAATTAATTTGTGAAGGAAAAAGTTTACGCGAAGTGGGAAAAACTGTTGGAAGAACACATAGTACAATTCAGAAAATTGTTAATAAGTGGAAATACGAAGGAACTTTAAAGAATAAGGCCGGTCGAGGACGAAAAAAAATTTTATCAACTGCAGATGAAAAATTTATTGTTAGGCAAATTCGTTGCAATCCTAAAAAAACTGTACGTGAGTTAACGTCAGAAGTGAGGGGAATGATTAATCAACCAATATGTGCCGAAACAATCAGAAAAACTTTAAGATCTGCTGGTTATAATGGACGAATTGCGAGAAAAAAACCATTCATATCCAAAGTCAACAAAACAAAACGGCTTGAATTTGCCAAAAAATATGTTAATATGCCGTTAGAGTTCTGGAAAAAAGTTATTTTCAGTGATGAGAGTAAATTTAATCTTTTTGGTTCGGATGGAAAACAAATTGTTTGGAGATTGCCGAATAAAGAGCTTGAAATAAAAAACCAATGTTCAACAATAAAGCATGGTGGTGGCTCTGTGATGGTTTGGGGGTGTTTCGCAAGCGGAGGAGTTGGTAACTTAGAATTCATCGACACCAGGATGGATAAATATCTGTACCTAAATATTTTGGACAAAAATTTAAAATCTTCAGCGCTTAAATTGCAAATGGGGGACGAATATTATTTTCAGCAAGATAACGATCCCAAGCATACGGCGCATATTGTAAGAGATTGGTTGGAACAGGAAATCCCAAATTTGTTGAAAACTCCTCCACAGTCACCAGATATCAACCCCATAGAGAATTTGTGGTGGGAATTGGACAGGAACATCCGAAAAAATCCCGTTACATCGAAATCAGCGTTCAAAAATCTCGTGTTACTGGAATGGAACAAAATACCAGTTAAAATTACTCAACATCTGGTGGAATCAATGCCAAGACGTCTGAGAGCTGTTATTAAAGCCAATGGAGGCCCAACAAAATATTAATTTATAATTTTTCATTTAAATTTTCTTGGTTTCATAAAAGTGTACCCTCAATTTATTGTATTTTGAATAAGAAGAATTTGTTAATTTTTTTTTTAATAGTTACACTTAACATACATATTTGCTTAAAAATAAAATATTATTAATAAAAAACATAATAACTAAAGACACACATTTTTTTCCGGCTGGTTTATGCAATGGATAGGATTAAAAACATGATTTTTCCAACAATTTTAAGGTGTACGCTCAATTTATTGAGCCACTGTATGTGTCGTTCATTGTAATAGTGAATTATCTCCTTAAAAGTAAATGTTGAAATAACAAGCTTTTTGTAAATAAATGTGTAGCAGTTTTAGTTTCATAAGTAAGCAAGTAACGGCATCTGTGGGATAACAGTACATTTTTTTAAGTTGTTTCACTTTTATAATGAAAGATATGACTTGATGTGATTCCATTATGCAAGAAAATAAATATTTCAAAATATGGAGTTACACCACTTTTACAATAAACGACACATATGCGGAATACAACTTCTTTTTCTTCTGTATATGTATGGAATATAAATGTAATGTATAGTTTCCGATTTTCGGGTTTTTAGAGTGATTCCGTTAGAGTTCGTTGAAAAAATTTACCGTTTTTTAACAAGAAATTTTAGTTTTAATTGGATTTCGTATTGATTCGCGGACAATTTATCGTGAACAATTTATCGTAAAACAATTTATCGTAAGAATAATTTATCGTAAGACAATTTATCGTAAGAACAATTTATCGTAAAGCTCGATCCAGACTACACGATGTACGGGGTACGAGGTTGGCACGTACCCCGAACATCGAGTGTTTGGATGGGAAATTTGCACATGGTTTCACCTAGTGAGTAAAATCGGAAGCTGTTTGATTGTCCTCGTACGTGGTAACCGCGTACACGAATGAGCAAAACCCTGTGCAGTGTGGATGCAGTTCCATGTACGAGGAAACCAAAAACCTCGTATCTCGTACCCCGTACATCGTGTAGTCTGGATCGAGCTTAAGACAATTTATTTATTTATTTATTTATTTCGTCATCAACAGGTTACAAAATAGTACCATCTGATTAAAAAAAACATTTAACTAAGTGTATATCGTATTTTTGAACTAAACAATTTTAATTATTACAATATCTTAATGCTAGTTTCAAAGATTTAAAATTAATATTGAAATCACATAAATGCTCAAATTTATTGTATAAAACTGACATAGAAGTCACTGGTTCATTTAATCCGTAGTTAGTGACATGGTGATTAACATAAAAAAAGTTAGAGTGACGAAGAACACGTGTACGAGTACTAACATTTAAAGTACCAAGTAGATTTGGAACATCTATCTCGCCCGATAATAATTGGGCGGCAAGCAACACACCTTGATTTTGACGCCTAGACTCTAAAGAATTCATATTCAACAGTGTAAGTCTATCAGAATAAGGAGGGAGACGTTTGTTGTCCTGCCATGGTAATGACCTTAAGGCAAATCGAAGGAAACGCTTTTGGACATTTTCAATACGTTGAATGTGACAGGCGTAAAAGGGCATCCAGACAACACAGCAGTATTCCAATATTGGACGAACGAATGCTGAATAGAGAACCTTCAACACGAAAGGATCATTGAATTCCTTGGAAAAACGCTTCACGAACCCTAACATGGAATTTGCCCTATTAATCATGTGACTAATATGGCAATTGAAATCTAATCTTGAGTCAAGAGTAATACCCAAGTCACATATTTCGGAAACTCTTAAGACAGCGGTTTCATTCAGTTTATAGGTAAAAGCAATGGGGTTACGTTTTCTACAAAATGTAATGCAACGACACTTTTCAATATTTAATTTAAGATCATTCTTTGAGCACCAAGTGGTAAACCTATCAATGTCAATTTGAAGTAGCGCGCAGTCATGAAAGGATCGAATAATTTTGTAAATTTTTAAATCGTCGGCGTAGCCCAATGCTGTTGAATTGGATAATAAACTGAACACGTCATTTATGAAAATGTTGAATAATAGAGGACCCAGGTGACTACCTTGCGGAACACCACTTCCAACGCCTACTACATCCGAGAGACAATTACAAAATTTAACACGAAAAGAACGTTCTGAGAGATACGAATAAATCCACTCAACAATAATAGGTTGAAAACCCAGACGTAAAAGTTTGAAAATTAATATCCTATGATTGACTCTGTCGAAAGCTTTAGAGAAGTCAGTATATAAACAATCCGCTTGGAAGCCATTTTCCATACCATTGAGGGCATCACTGGTAAACTGAACTAGTTGAGTGACTGAACTAGTTCATAAAACCAAATTGGTTAAAGGACAATATAGACCTACAGTTGAAGGTCAGAACTTCATTCACTAGGGCCTCAAACACTTTAGGTATGCCGGATAATTTTGAAATCGGCCTATAATTCGAAAATAAGTTTTTTTTCCCTTTTTTATATATCGGTACTACATAGGAAAGTTTCCAGCGAGAAGGGAATACACCACTACTAAGGGATGTGTTAAATAAGAACTGCAGTGGTTCCACCAAATTCGCGACGCAATTCCGAATAACGGCCGACGGAACACCATCAGGAGAATCAGAGTAATCATCGTCCAAGTTTTTTAAAATATAATTAGAAATATCGCGACACGTAAACAAAAATAATGGAATATTAGCCTGCGGAAGGCAGTTCAAGTAATTAAAATAGCTATGGTCTATATCACAGTTTAGTTCCGTAAAAGACTCCTTAAAATAACAGGCAAATCTGTTTGCTATCACAGAGGGATCAGTAACTGGCTCATTATCACCGTCAGAGAAGGATGTAGGGTAATGATTAGATTTACGTTTACCATTAACAAAACTCCAGAATGACTTGGGGTCTAGTTTTATACAAGATTTCATTGACTCGATATAAGAGTGATTTATCGTAAGAACAATTTATCGTAAGACAATTTATCGTAAACATTTTGTCGTAAGGAATATTATTTTTACAAATTCGGGCGCCCGAATATATAAAGGGTGGTTAAATTTTAAGGGCCGATGTTGAATGTGAACCACACCTAAACGTCAAGTTTTTTTCTGCATTTCATTTGACATTTCTCAATTTCAGACTAACTCAATTTGAACCATGGAAAGATACACAATCGAGCAACGCGTTAAAGTTATTCAGGCTTATTATGAAAATGGGCGTTCAAATCAAAATGCATATCGTGCCGATGATGCCGCCAGCCCATAAACCGCACCAAACAGTCACTCTTTGTGGGTGCATTGGTTTTTCGACAATCACTCTTGGATTATCATTCGCCCAAATGCGGCTGTTCTGCTTATTGACGAATCCACTGAGGTGAAAATGTGCCTCATCACTGAAGATGATTTTCTTCGAAAATTGATCGCCCATTTTCATAATAAGCCTGAATAACTTTAACGCGTTGCTCGATTGTGTATCTTTCCATGGTTCAAATTGAGTTAGTCTGAAATTGAGAAATGTCAAATGAAATGCAGAAAAAAACTTGACGTGTAGGTGTGGTTCACATTCAACATCGGCCCTTAAAATTTAACCACCCTTTAATTCGAATTGTGGGTACAGACATTAATTTTGAAGCGAAAATTTCAAGTTTCTTTAAAAATAATTGAATGTTGTCACATAGGTATATATAGGTACTTTTTGAATGCAGAAACATTATTACTTAATTTTAACTTGAAAATATATTTTTTTTGTCATTAACGGCCAATTTATTCACTAGGAGTTAAATCGCCTTAACTTACTTAACTCACCTTTAACATGGAAAATAACGTTAGCTAACTCCCTTAACTCACTAACTCGGCTTAACTCCTAGTGAATAAATTAGGGGTAAGACTGTTTTATTAAACAAAAGTATCCAATAATTCGAAAATCTCCG
Organism: Chrysopilus asiliformis; assembly: GCA_964034945.1. NCBI lineage: Eukaryota > Metazoa > Arthropoda > Insecta > Diptera > Rhagionidae > Chrysopilus > Chrysopilus asiliformis. Next base: position 69,668,984 of record OZ035961.1, on the reverse strand, counting down.
TGGTTCGAATTAAGTCTGGTTTCTATTGATTCGAATTACCGAATCTCTACTGTATACATATATAAATCATATGGAAGTATATTAGATTTATTTTGTGCTTAAACAGTGAGGGTATTCACAATCCTCTTCGGTATTCGGTATTCGGTATTTTCGGTAATATTAAAAGACTGAAAATATTCTGCTGTGAACATCCCACAGCACAGATTTGAGAACAGCGCTTTTATTTGATACGTGACCAAATCATGAACTGCAAATTTGATTGTAAAATATGTCACATACCTTTAAATCCATGTTTGATGTATTCTTTTGAATTTCTATTGTGGCAACGGCTATCAAAATTGAAAAAATTGCAGTCCGATGAGATAACCAGCGAAAAAATTTGACAACTAAAAACATTACTTGCGCCACTCGCGGTTGATTCTTGATACCGAATACCGAGGCTGAAAAACACGACTCGAGGCATGTATACAATTACCGAATCCGGTAATTCATTTTTACATGAACCAAGTTATCGTCTTGGTAAAAATCTGTTAAATTTGACTGAATTACCGAGCGGTAAATTTACCCGCATTTTAAAAGAGGACTGTGAATTCCCTCATTGAATCATTTCTGATTCATATTTTTTTAACAGTGTTGCACTTTCATTTTTTTGAAAAGTAATAAATTGACAAACTCGACCATAACCTTTTGATTTTTAAATTACGTGTGCTTGGCTTCCCTGAGAATTTAATACTGTGGATTTATTCGTATCTTACCGGACGGTCGCAACATGTGCAATTCAGGACAGTAATATCTGACGTAATATTAGTGTCATCGGGTGTTCCACAGGGTAGTCATATTGGTCCTCTTTTATTTATTTTATATGTAAATGATGTAAATGCTGTTTTGAAGTATTCTCGTATTTTAATGTATGCCGACGATTTTAAAATTTTTAAATCTATTGACAATACTATTGATGCTAACTTTTTACAGCTTGACCTTGACCATTTTTTTACGTGGTGCAATAAAAACTTCCTAGTCCTTAATTTAAGTAAATGTAATATTATTTTACTGTTGGTCATCCTTCGAGTGAATATTGATGTCGTTGACGGCGAATATTTGTTGCTCGATGTGTTAGAAAACAAAAATTTGTATTTTTACTTACAGTATGCTCTATTTTTTTGATAACCCAGCGATGCTGCATAATCCAAAATGGCGGAGGATAAAATGTTGTATGAATGTAATGGATGAATGTTGGAATAAATGAATTCTTGCATGCGATGTATGTATGATGAACGGGTTGATTGTTGATTAAGACTGCAAGCTGGTTGAATGATTCGAATGTGATGATTGATGAATGTTTAAATAGATGAAAGTAGCATGCGATGAACAACGTGTTAGAATGGAAAAAAAAGAATGCATGCGGTGATGAACGCAATTATACTGGATGAATTTATGAGATGATGGCGCGTCGTTGAAACAATTGGACTATCGGCACCCACGTGTCTTCACTATTAATGTTAGCTGTGACTATTTAACGGAACAGCACTGTGATATTTTGACCTGTGATATTTCTATCTGTGAGATTTTCATATATACTGTTTAGCGGAATTTTACACTGCACGTCTATTTTTGATTGTTTTACTTAGTTTTAGGCACCTCATTTTATAATAATAATAATAATAATAATTTAACTATTCGCGAACATTTTCTAGCGCTTCCACAAAAATTAAAAAAAACGTCTCATCGGACCGACAGTCGAGAAACAACCTCCTCCTTCTTTTCCGTTCGCTTCTCGTCAAATTTGCCTATTGTTAATACTTGCGTTAGCCGATCGCTCATTGGTCCACGTTATGACCAAAGGACTTCAAAATTTCTTTGATTTGCGTTCTTTAAAAGTGCTGTTGTTGCTAAGCTGTTTGAACGTTTGTTGGAATGGAATCAATCAAAAGTAGAAGTACTTTCGGGAATTGGTTATACCCCATATGATAGGAGGTTAATATAAATTGAGCGACCAAAGAAACAATCATCAACTAACATTTGACACATTCTTCTTGATCAGTCGATTTTAGAATTATAAAAATTATTCACCTGTCTAGAGTCGCATGTGTCTAGAGTATTTTAGAGTCGCATGTGTCAATTAAAGGGTCATACAAAAACGAAAAAGGCTTGAATGTCGAATTCTGTAGGTCCTCATCCATAGGGGTATATCTAAATTTTCTCATGGCAACAGTGCCGCAAGAATATAGAAATAAATTGGTTTTTTTAAAAGGACCATGTAGGAAAAGCAGGGATTCTTAACCTAACACCGTGGCTACTCGTTAGGCAATCACTACAGCCTGACGTTTCGAGCCTTGTTTTGGCTCATTTTTAATGTAACATTTTGACAAAGTTTTTACGGCTAAATATTAACAGTTATAACATAGTGCATTCAAATGATCGTTTAACGCCTCTGAAGATGAGCCAAAGCAAGTCTCGAAACGTCAGACTGGAAAATTAAAACACAACTTTTGTTGTTATTTCTTAAAATAGGACCACTAAGCCCGCCAAACTAATACAAAAAAATTACCGAAATTACCGGTATTTTTTTTTTAATTTACCGGTAATTTCGGTAAAAAAATTGGCCGGTAAAACCGATTACCGGTAATGCAGCCCCTACTCAAACCAACCAACCAACTTCCATTTTTATATATATAGATTTAATTTTATGTTTATGCGATTTCTGGAAAGTGTTTGAGGGTGGACCACTTCTCCCTACCATTTTGAAAAAATAGAAAAATCAAAGTTTTTGATAAATGCCTAAAAATTAAATTTTATGTGAATGCAGAAAGTTAGCTTAGGTCCTGCGCTTGCGATTTGACTTTATCATGCAAAAATTCCAATTTTTGACAATTTTATGGCCAATAATAAAAACTAGCCACCGACAGACGACGAATGTCATTTGTCGTAGGTAAAAAAAAAGTGAATTGTAAAAAATTGCGTTTTTAAAAAAATTGAATATAGACATTATTATTATTATTCATATTTCGAGACAAATGTTCTACGACTGCAACCTGTAACCAAAACATTTGACAGCGCTGTTCAACTGCTACCGCCGTCAACCACCGCCAACAGCGCCCTGCGACTTTTTATGGACAAGCGTCACCTTTACGCGATCTGTATAAATTTCATAAATGCTGGGTCGAAATTTCCAAGCAATTATCACATAAAGATGTAATAACTGTATGCTGTAAATGATTTTTGGAATGAGTTTTTCCTTCAATTACCTATATAATCTCTCAAAATTTGTTTGTCCTTGGATGCGTTTAGTCCGGTGCTAAGTTGGTGGTTTTTTCAGTGTAGCGCCGGTATAAATGCGTTCTACTTCAGCAATGGCAACTTAACAGCAGTATTTTGCAAAATTTACGTGTGTAACGCGTCGAACCAACACAAAAATTAATTACACTAAGGTGTTAGGGATGACAAAAGATTTTGATTTGCGCATATCCGTCTGTCTGTCCGTGAACACCATAACTTTGAGATCGTCTTGAAATTTTGTACAGCTGCGTTTTTCGTAAATAGCTAAGCTAAGTTCTTGACCGGGCAAAACTTGGACCATCCCTTGGGTGGTAGTAAAGGAAATTAGAGCACATTATTAGAAAAAACAAAAATACTAAATTTTTATTTCACCTTTCACTAAAAAAAAATCTTGTTCCTCGTCCAGCTGTGATGCCGCATCTGTCGGCCACTTCATAGAAATTTATTTTGCCTTTGTAGAAATTTTGTGATTTTTTTAGGTTATATGGTGAATTTATAAATAGGGTACACCCTAAATAGTTTGTGTGAATTCACATTAAATATTGTGGCAAAACTCATGTTTTGAGTATTTTCACACTTTTGATGCGTGATTTCCAAAAATCGCGTTAAATCTCAATTTTTGAGTAATCTCACTAAAAAATTTGTGTTATTTCCAACAATTAAAACTAAATATATGTTATTTCACACAAACGTGCGATTCCACACTAAATTTGTGTGAAATACGTCAATGCGGATAATAAAATCGTGTGATTTTACACTAATTTGTATCGTCAGCACCAAGAGGTGGTCTTATCACCCACTGCAGGCGACCAATAATATGGCGATATCGTTTTGTTAATCTTGTATCGCCTGTTTTGAAAATCCAGTTCACTATTCAATTGCTGGATTTTTGTGTGAAATGACTACTCATTATGTTGGAATTCAAGCTGATTTTTGTGTGAATTCACGCTATTTCTTCCAACCACAAATTTCAGTTGTTCAAGGAGTGGTACGAATGCTGATTGGCTGATTCATTTCCACTTATTACAAAAAAATCATTTACTCTGTGATCGTCGTAGAGTGCGTACATGTTGTTTAGCTAAAATTGGTTTATTCAATGGCAAACTGGAATAAAAGTCAGACAACGGCTTTGATTGAAGCATACGAGCAACACCCCGGTGTATCTGACACTCACAAACACGAAATTAAATACAAAAAAAAACTTTTCACAAACACGAAATTAAAAACAAAATTGCCCAATTTCCATTCGTTTCATTTTCGTTTGGGTTCAGCTCAACCTGTGTAATCACGAGAGGTTCAGTGTGGAAGCTCAGTGTGTCTGCGTCTAATCGTGGTCTTAGAGTGCACAATAAATTTACGAAACACTCCCGCTCCCCCATTCAAATGAAACAGTTTTTTGCAATTTCATCAAAAACGGTGAGTCGTATCGAAAAAGTTAAAAATACAAATTGTGTTTAGAACATGATTTTACATAACTCTTTTATGCACCAAAATCACATCAGACCACTCCTTTTACTCAGCTTATACAAATATACCTCGATTCTGACAGACGCGTTGTTTTCGGTATTACGTGTTTTTGTTGGTAGAAAAGCTGGTAGAAAACGTAAAACGACTTTTGTCGAAAACGACACGACTATCAGAATCGGAGTGTATATTCGGTCTGGCCTCATATAGTAGGTCTGTTCGATATGAGTCCTGGACTTACTCGGAGTAAATTTTTTTACTATTTTCTGTTCGATATAAAGGCTCAACTATAATCGACATAAGAACGCATATGTAAATGTCAAATTCCCAACGAATGTTGACATGCATAGCTGTCAACATAAAAGCCAACCATAATAGGCATAGACTGACATAAGTAAAGTTAAATTTTTCTCGATAGTAATTGACAAAGTTGAAAGAAAAAATGAGTGAATTGAAAAAAATTAAAGAAATATTTGAAATTGTGAAGTGCTTAAAAGAATTAAGTGACCTGAAAGATGAACTGGATGAATACGGCAGAAAAAAGCGTTCATGTTATGTACGAGAAATCAATCGCGACAGGAAAACGCACGGATACTACGTAGTCACCTTCTTAAAAGTAAAAAGGCTTGATCCGGATCAATTTTTTATTCACACGAGAATGACCACAAATGTCTTTGACTATCTGTTGTCCTGCTTGAGTCCCTTTTTGGAAAAATTTTAGGTTATGTTCACTATTTACATATGCCAGTTCCATTTGTATCGAATTATTCATGCTTAACGAATGTTTAACGAAGGTTTGAAAGTGGCAACACTCTTGACACATGTCTATTGTGGGTAATAACATTGACTTTCTTAACATTGATGCGTTCTTATGTCGATTATAGTTAAGCCTTAAGTCCTGGACTTACTCCGAACACATATCGAACAGAAAAGTGTAAGTCCAGGACAGTCCTGGACTTACTCTTGCTTTTAGCTGGAGTAAACTTTTGACAGCTGATATTTGTCAGACATAACCTCTCTTTTACAGTGTTTGGAAGAAGAAATGCAACAAAAGACATCATAAATTATTTCCAATATATATTCTTGAGTAGTTTCGGGTTTTATTTATTACTAGGGGCTGCGCCCCGAACCGCTTCGCGGTTCATCCCCCTTCCGCAGGTCGGCCTTCGGCCTCCCTGCCCCCGTCGGCCTACGGCCTCCACAACTACTCGGCCTTCGGCCTCGCCCCTCGCGCTTGAATTGTTGGAATTTGATGTATGGAGATGTTACGTAAAATTATTTAAATATATTTCAGCTCTCGCCTTCCTCTTTACTCGGCCTTCGGCCTCGACTCAAATGCAGATAATTAACCCAAAAAAGGGAAATTTTTTTAGAGACATTTTTCTTTGTGACCCAACGGTGTATTACAAAATCGTACTGTTTACTTACAATATATTCAATAACGGTAAAAGGTGGTTATCCACACGGGGAAAGACAATATGGTGGGAAATGTCATTCTTTTTAATTCATGTCATACATTGAAGCACCAAATCCCTTTAGAATTGCAGAAGATAGCAGGTGAGGGCTATACATAACGATGGTATCTTTGCATTCCTTTTTTTAATGAGTTTTTGGAGTAGCAGGTTACCCAATATAATAACGTTGTAGGAGGTAAAGTCATAAAGAAACAAACATACAACATTTTTTATTAGAGTCAAATTTTGCAATAAGAATTTCAAAAGGTGTTCCAATTGAATTTTCATGTATTGAGTATTTATGTAGAATTGGATTCTAAACACTGTTTGTTCTTGGAGTTTTGCAATAAAGTGAACCGTTTTCGAGAAATTTGCAAATAACTTTTTGGATTGTATGGGAGAGGGGGGAAGCTTAAGGGGTAGGTGCACCAAACTTCACAGAAACACCCTCTGTGCTAATCTAAAGTTTTCCTGAAAATTTGGTCAAAATCGGATCAGCGGCTTAGAAGTCTATAAGCCACATACATACATACATACATACATCCATTTTTATATATATAGATATTTGTTATATTTTATAATCTATAATTATAAACTCATAATATAGAGTTAGTGATTTATCTGAACTTACTCCAAGTTGTTCGATAAAAACAAATTCAGAGTAAGAAAATCCGCCATTTTGTGGAGTAAAGTGAAAATATTCGGAGTAAGTCCAGGACTTATATCGAACAGACCTAATATTTAACGATTGCAATTTTTCTTATTTTTGTAAAAATTTCGTATTCAAATATTTTCAGCATTATTTAACTTCAGGTATACATATGTTCATTTTTGACGCGCAATGCATAAATCCTACTGTATACAGTTCTAGTTCAGCACTGCCAAATTCGCAATGCCATATTAGCTCGGTCTAAACGCGCCCGCCCATTAAGCAAGCCAATATGTCATGTTAGCAACCAGGTTACACCGTCTGTAACGGAGTTGGCAACCAAGCCAGCAATATCAGTAGGCTTCAAACATTTGCGAAGTGAACTACTGGTATTTATGAAGTTATTATTTCAAAAATATGGCAAACGTACCAAACAATGATGCGTGGAGACTTTTTTGAAATTTATCACAACTTACCGGAGTTATGGAAAGTAAAATCAGATGTTTTTAATCCATCGGAAACACAAAATTATTGTATATCTACCATGACTCTGCATATAAACTGATGTTGCTGTTGAAGTTGCATCATCTGTGGCAAACGAGTTAGCAACTTGGTTGGGAACCAAGTTGCTCTCCTATGGCTCACTTTACCAACATTTCCATTGGAGTGTGTTCGGACACGCATTGATAGTCATAGTCGGCGATAGCTAATGACGTCAATATGTCATAGCTCGCCGTAGTGAAGTATTGTCATGTGTATCCCCGAACGACCGTAGTCACTTTTCGTTTGACAACTCAGTTTTTAAAATATCCATTTTTGCTCATTTTCCAATTTTCATATTCAGAAATGATTATTTGATTTTCCAGGTTTTTTTCTAACTGCGACGAGACTTGACATTCATTCTGTCAAACATTAATCACATACTATCTATGTGTGTGTTAAGGCCCCCATCCACAAGATACATGTATGACATACATTCTTTGTTTGCACATGCCAATTTGTGCATGCAAATATCCCATCCACTGTGCATACATCAGTTTGTCATAGGCCATCATTGAGTATGTTGTGTTTCCCGTAATATTTTGTAATTTCAAAAGACTGTGCCCTAAAAGAAAAACAAAAAGCAAGGTGTCTGTCTCGTAGAGACGGCCAGAAGACGTGGATCCGCCTACAACGATCGCCAATAGATCTTTAAGTAAGAAATTTTAGTGAAAAGGAAACTAAAGAAACAATTTGATTGACCGTAATGTTACGGGATTTGACTTTCCGTTTGGTGAATTTTGGCATCTTGTACCTAAAAATCATATTTCACTTGCAACACAACGAACAATGTTTAATAGGGCATTTTCATAAATGTACTCGGAACTTACGCAAATTGCACAAAACATTTTCTTCTTAAACTAAACGAATAACAAGTAAACTAAACGAATAACATAAACTGAGTTATTTATTAAGAAAAATCTTTTGTATTTTTTAATCAAAAATCTTTTTTTGCAGAACTTGAATTTATGAAAACGCCCATAGATAAAAAATAAATAAAAATAAAATAAAATTACACGATAAAAGCAACGAAGCAATCAATTTAGAGCAACTAAAAACAGTGTTCAAAACCATGGCCGAATTATACAAGGTCTGTTTGACAGCTCAGTTGCTTCTGGCTCTGACGTCATCGGCAAGAAATTCTTATACGATTCAATGGGAATTTTCCCTTTTTATATGAAATATTATTGAAATTAGCGCACACACAATCAACATTAGAAAGAATGCACCGATATTTCTTGCCGATGACGTAGCAAAATGGTGGCTGTTAAAAAGCAACCAGCAGACCTGTGTTTAATTCGGCCATCCGATCGATGCACATTTTTCCTTCTCCCCCCAAGTTAAGATCGAAATTGTTTCTCTTTAAGTTTTCCGCTCTTGTTCAAAGCGGTTTGTATGCTTTGCATAAAAATGAATGAAAGGTTCGAGCTATGGCTGCTGTTGGATATAAGTATGCATTTCATTAGTAAGAGAGCGATATCTCGGTCCCAGCATTAAAGTTGTGTTCTCAAAGCAAAATAAAACCATAATTTTTTCTCGTTCTTTGGAGCGTTTTACTGAAATTCTGAATTTCGTTTTCTCGAGAGTGATTTTTATTTTCAATTTTTTTCAATTCCTCCAAAGCGAATTGAACCGAAATAATATGAATAGCCAGAATCAGAACAACCCATTTAGAGAAGAGAAACAATCAAGTTCTATATGAGATTCAATACACACAAAGAAAGCATAAAAAGAGTATACATGTGAAATTTGTACTGCAAGCAGCAGACACAGCATAACAGCGGAATAAAAATTTTGATTTTGCTTTTTAAAAACATAATTGACCATAGTTTAACATAACAAAATACCCTATACAATGCTTTAATATAGCCCTCATCTTATAACACAGGTTTTGTTCCGATATCACCACAAACTATCGAGTTTCATCGATTGCAAATTTGTTATCATGGCAGCAAGCCGATTTTCTAATTTGTACCCCCATTACCAAAATCCAAGACGTATCCACGTCAAAAAATGAAAACTGGGTAAAACATTTCCTTGGCAAAACGACAGCGATTTTCACACCGCTCGAAAAATCGAGAAACGCAAAAATCGAGAAGATCGTAATACCATAGGGACGGCGTGTAAATGTCATCAACACCTGCTCCGGATTTTTTGCATGTTCCCACTTTTTTCAGCTCCCGCCTGTAGCTGCAGCGAATGCTATTTATTTTTCTGCAGACCATTTCCCGATCTACGTTCGATTCAATTTCTTTGAATTTTTCTACTAATTTTTCATATGCAGCATTTTTAAGTGATTTATTTTTATATGGTTCACTTTTCACTTTCCATAATTCCGGCAAATCTCTATATAATGCCAAAAACTCGCGCCAAAATACATTACTCCCGATCGAAGTTGTCATCTTGTCGGCAATCAGCAACGTACTAACCACGCCATGTATGCGCAAACATTGTCATCCACGAGAATTCATGTATGCGGTATGATCATGCTTTCAAAAACTTTTGATTTTGTCATACATGCATGCGCAATCAGGAATACTTGCCCATCCATCATCAAATTGGCGTGCGCAAACACCGATGTATGTCATACATGTATCTCGTGGATGGGGGCCTTTAGCTACTGTTGATTATTTCTGACTCTGCTCGCCGAGCATAGTTAGAAATAGTGAACTACCGTAGTCAACTATTGTCCTCCCTGAACGGTTAAAGTTGTAGCTACGTAGTCGACTACGACGCGACGTCCCCCAACGACCGACAGTCACAAATAGTCAACTATAGGAGTTTATTTTGCGTCCCCGAACACGGTCCTGGTGCTCTGAATGTGTTTTTACGATAAGGCATAATTGATGAAGATGACGTTTATATTAATGCAAAAAATAATTTGTAAAAAGAAAGTATTTTTTATTTTTGTTAACCGGTTTTTTTAAGATATGGGTCTTTTATTAGATATTTTTTTCAGTTTCGGTTAACGGTTCGCAAAATCTCGAAAATTATGGGTTACCGGTTAATTTTTAACTGGTTAGCAGCTCTGATTACAACATTATTTTGAAATCCCTATTTTGAAAAAACCAAATTTCTATACTTACAGTGTGAAATTCTTCTAAGATTGATAAAAATCCAACGCACCATAATACTTCTCAAAGCTTGTATATTTTCTAAATTGTAAATGAATATTGTCTTAAATTGTTAATACAGTAGAATCCCGATAATTCGTATATCCCGCTAATTCGTATGAATTTGCTGGTCCCTTGAAAAAAATCCCGATAATTCATACCCCGATAATTCGTATATCCCGCTAATTCGTATGAATTTGCCGGTCCCTTGAAATACCCTTGAATTATCGGGATTCTACTGTATTTATTAATATTTCACTGTATTAAGCCTCTCACATAATTAACTAGTGAGTAAGCTACCAACCACTTTGATGTTCACAAATCAAGCATTAATAGAAAATTTTCTTTTGCGAAAAATGATTAATGCGCTGAAAATTTGATTCTTTCAACATAAGAGACAATTTTTTTTTGTTTTTTGGTCACTTTATATCAAACGTAACTATTTGTAATTAAACTCCAATTTTTTTATCTAATAACATCGCGCTAATGTAGGTATAATTTACTCAAAAGTGAATATCAGATTTCAATATTCATTCAATAGAACCGATGACATTCTCATAAAAATTTGACCGTAAATGATCTTATTCCCCTGTTTTTTTTATTATTGCGCGCAAGTATGTCATTTTTTTTGTAAATTTACCACAGAAAACCCGGATGGCCTAGCATGAGATAGCTCTGCTAGTATTTCCAAATTATTTTTGCTAATTAGATACAATGTTAGATATATGTCATTGCAGATCACTGACCCACTGGTATTATAACCTGTTTATTGATATTTCACCTAACCACACCATGACACAATTTTAATTCAATAAAATTCGAATGATAGTTTCCTTTTATACACCATGGGCATGATACAAACAACAGAACGATACAATTAGAAAAGTTCCGTATTACCGTGATTCTGATTAATCTTTGAATTTATACTCTTGGCCGTGTTTACAGTCCAAAGGCTCCAAACAAACTAAACTGATGAACTTAAATTGAAATAATGACCTAGGCTGGCACAAGTCCCATCATCAAGCGTATTAAAATTGAAAAGTGGTGCGTCAGATGTTAAATCGAATACCCCACAAGAGATCATAGCACCAAATATCCAACTCACATCCTAACTAAACTATAAAAGCAACCGAACTAGTATGGCTTCGCGTAGTTTTCTCACCGCCCCTTTATTTATAATATTAAATGAATTTTACTTCAACTGTTCGACTTTATACGGGCTCAAACAGCATTCTATGCTGCCTTTTAACGTTTTTTATGTTCCGGACTTCACTGACGACTGCCTAATGTGCATTTTGTCTTGATGTTGGTCGCGGTTCCTATACAAGTCGATTATTTAGATTTCTTATCGGTTTTATTTTTAAGAATCTCAAAAAGTGAAGAATAAGAAACATGCAATAGAGCATAATATGTTGCTACTATATATATATGTGTATATATATATATATATATATATATATATATTTATTATATATACATATATTACTGAACAGTAGTAATTTTCGATAAGAAAAATAACTATATTAAGACCCGTAAATAGAAAATACAGGAAACCCTCGATTCACGTTTTTGGGCAGTAAAATTTCGTGGTTTTGAGTTGTGTATCGAAATATCTTATATTGAGGTGTTGTAAATCCAGGGTTTCGGGTTTTGTAGTTTCTTTACTAAACAAAAACCTCAGAATCAAAATACACCGATACATTTGGTCCTGGCAAGACCCTCTACATATAAAGCCATGCAAAAGTTTTTCTATGTGTGCACTAGTAGTGTCAAGTAGCAACCCTACTGTCAGAATCACATGGGAAACCGCACGTAAAGTTCGATTTGTTTTCTTTGTTATAAATAATTTTATCAAGTTTTCAGAGTTTAATCGGTGGAAATATATAAATTAAATGTGTGGAGTACTAACAATCGTTTGTGCTTTGTTTGATAATTGTGAATATAAAAAGAAATACTGCCGAAATCTTTCCTAACCTAAAAGAGGTTATTTAAGATTTTCAGTGCAACTTCAGCAACAAAAACAACTCAACAAGCTAAAATAAACGCCATTGGATTGGGCTGCGGGAAACGGATTGGAAAAGGCTGCTTATTACCAACAGATTGTATTGCACAGATAAGTATAAATTTATTTAAAAAAGGCAGGTTTTTTGCGTTTAATTTTAGGATTGATTGGCTGATCGAAGAATCCACTACAAGACTAGGAGCAGGGGCTGTGACAGGGGAAGCAACATGGGCTAGGAGACTCCTGAGACTTATTTACTGCACTTTTCTGCCAAGGGTATTTCGATTTTTGTAATATTCAATTTAACCTTTGTGGGCCAGGAAGTGAACAACAGTAAATCAATAACCATGACTTTTTTCGTTGAAAATGGTTCCAGAAAGCATTTAAAAAAAGACATGAACTAATTTAATAGAGGTGTAGTAAATTTTGTGATTCGTTCGTTTAATACGTGCCGTGCTGTAATTCGAAATACAAATCCACTTTGTCCGTTATTGTCATTCATTATTACAATAAAAAAGTGATTGTTTTAAATATCAGCTTAAAGTGAAATTGTGCTAAGTCCAAAATATCAAATTTTACAGAAGAGCAGAAAAATCTTGTTAAATCATTGTAATTTCCATTTCAAGATAACTGAGTTTCATTTAAAGAAAACTGAGCCTAATTTAAAAAAAAAACTCGGTTTTCCTTAAATGAGAATTAAAATGATTTAACAAGGTTTTTTTTGCTCAAGCATAATTTCGGTTTAAGCTGACGATATATTTTTGAATTCCATAGGTACTCAATTTTTTTTCCATTATATGTAAATTTGTTTTGATTTCAAATAAAAATCATAAAATAACGAAAATGCTTTTTGTTTTCATTTTCATTCCCTCCAAATTTATTTAAACGATAATATAGGAACCTAATTGATAAAGAACCGCAAAAAAATTCGGAAACTTCATGCCGGCACCATGTTAGACAATTCATCAGCGACCCTACTTGGCCATGTATATGTGGTAGTAACTCTCTTAGTGCATGGCTTTGTATGTAGAGGGTCTTGGTCCTGGGCAATCAGAATAATACAGCAGTGGTTCCCAAACTCTTTTGGCCCACGGACCCCTTTTCATAGTCAAAACTTGCCCACGGACCCTGGGTTTTCACCCATTTACTACATAAATGCATAATAGAACAATTACAAATTTAACTTTGATGTCTTGAATGGTAAATGGTGACGTAAAAATAAAATATAAATTAAACATTTTGTTGAAGAAGTCTTTATTGAAATTATAACTTTTGTTTTAAAATACAAAAAAAAAATAATGACTTGAATGAACCTGATGGGATGTTATGAGTGTATTTATGTTCGGCTCAATGTTTGTGAGTAGCAACCGCAAATCCCCACGAGTAGGGGAGAGCGGGGCCGAAAGTTCCCGTGGTAAGTTGTTCCGATCGAAATTGCGCCAATATGAAAAGAGATAGGTATACGTTTTAAAAACGTCATGTGATGTCAAGTAACTGTGCATCTTTGGCAGCTAGTTTAGTACCCACCACAACGTTGAGGGGGTGGCTGTGGTGAGTGAGGTGCTTATACGTCACGGAAGTAAATATTTTCATCTTCGCATGTTTTGGTCTTTTGTGATAATTATTGAAGCTACGACCATTGTGAAGTATTTTATAATAAATAATGAAAGTCATAAAACGTTGTGTAATGTGGTAGGGGCTTGTGTTATCATGCAAAGACAAAACTTTACATTGACATAATTTGGAAAAAATGGGGCTAGTTGATCCGTTTCTTTGGGGCTAGTTGTGACTAGGAAAAACAGAGCCCATAGTATTTCTTCTTACTATTTACACATAACAGTGTTGAAACCAAAAAAATAGTAGTCCAGAAGGCGCAAAACAAGTAGGAGCCATCGTTTCAGCAGAGCGTGGAACTTTAGTACCAATTGCCTTTCAGATACCTCTTCAAATGGGTCGCCTAACTAATGAAATCTGAATTTACCTGGTTTTTTTTTTATATTATTCAGTCATAATATTCTGAATTTTAATAAAAGACTGTAAAATCAAATAATAGCATTAGATGCTATGAAAAGAATAGTACCTATTTTATTTAAAGTTATTTGAATTCTATTTAAGTTTTTAAAATTTGGTTCAAGTCTTTTAATATAAGCTTGTTTTTTCTACATTTTTTGAAGATTGTTTGCTTTAGTTGATTTTTATAAATAAATGTACGAAATCAATAAAATAAATGGAGTTTTTTCAATTAAAAAAAATTGCACATTTCCCTTTAATATAGCTACATGATTAGTATGAACAATTTGCCCCAGCAGTAGAACAATTGACCCCAGATTGGGGCAAATTGTGCCTTTCCGACTTGCTTCACAAAAATTGTTGTGTACTAAAAAATAATAAAAATAAGGCCAAAATGACTTTAAATCCATAAACTATAGACTTTATAGTATTATTATTTCCACAAGTCAAATTGATTGCATTATGTTATATCGGTGTATTTTACAAGTTTTTCAAAATCGGAACTATCGGCCCCGCTCTCCCCTACTAATTTCTAGTCGGTTTCTTTTTTTTGTGATGAGGCTCATAACGGCACTGAACCTACGTTCTACCAAATAGGAAGACGGAAAAGCAATCAACAGTTTCTGTTATTTATTTTAACTTTCATATTAATAAAAATGTGTCACAATTTTTTTATTTTATTTTGTTCAGGGACCCCCAAATCAATTTTAATTTTCCACGGACCCCCTGAATGATCCCGGGGACCCCTGGGGGTCCGTAGGGACCACTTTGGGAACCACTGATACAGCAACCTAGTTAAGTTAAAGTTTGTAATATCCAGCCGAAAAAAAATACTTTCCACCAGAACGTTGATTCAGTTCAGTGTTGCCGGAGACCTCATGGAAAAAAAAATCTGAAATGAGGAAAAAAAATCTCAAAAGTTTCCCAAAATATAGACAAAAATCGCTAGTTTTGAGACATATTTTAACATATATTTTGTTTTTAAATCGCTTTTATTCTTTGTTTTTAACAATAATAAAATATAATAATAAAAAAAAACAACTTTGTCTTCTTAAAAAACGCAATGCACCTGCAGCAAAGCAAACAAAATTTAAAATAAATTTGACGTTTACTTGAGTTGAGTGATTCATGTATTTTCTTATAGGGGGATTCTGTGGTACTTATTTATATACATTTGGTAGGTTGTTGACCCAATAAGCATAAATGTAAAAAATTGTGAAAAGTATGATATTTATTAATAAAATTTTCAAAGTCCCCAAAAAAAAATCTCTAAAATCTCAAATCTCAACACGTGCTTTTTAAGGCATGAAAGTCGCTAGAAATGAGACAAGTCGCTGAAAATGGCAACACTGATTCAGTTTATGAAATTTTAAAGATTTGCTCTTAACCCTTCTATTATGTTCGGGTTTGCTCTTAACCCTTCTATTATGTTCATGACCCAACAAAATTTAAACCAAAATTTTCGTTATTAAAAATTCTATGAGTTCGAATTTCTTTTGAACAGTGGAGCACACAGTGAAACACTTATTCCGAAGATCATGTATGGTAAGTGCGGATATTGTGGACCACCGTTCCTATTTTTTACTCATATGAGGCAACTATAAGAATTTTTTAAAAAAACAGCAGTATGTTATTCTTTTAATGTAAAATTAAAAAATCCTGATCTGATGATTTTTTGTCTTTATAAATCGAAAAATGTGAAGATTGACGCAATCAGTCAATTTGGTTTTGGTGCAAGTAATGTGGACCAATGTTGTGTGCTCAGATCACACAAACCAATTTTCTTTGTCACTTAAAAAAACACGATTTTTCTGGCAATATGACCTTGCTCCAAAAAATTCTGAAGCTGAATGAGCTTTCAACGCAAACAATTGGTTTCACAGATCGCCTTTGGAGCACAATGAACGCAACCATCACGCATCCAAATGTCACTTACGAGTTTATTTCACAGAAATGCTTTTGAGTGAGCGCATTGAACGCAGCCATTCACGCAAAAGTTGCGAAACTTTGAACTTTAACGCAACAAGTCTGCGTTGACAGTTCATAAAGTGAGGTTGGGGAAATGTCGTTCGAGGGAAAATTGATAGCCTAAGTGCAATAACATACAAATAACAAAGATAAAGACCAACAAAGCAAATTATCGCTTCAAAATTATCCATTTTTTATATATTTTTCTACTTTAGTTCACTTTCAATTTTTCTGTGTTTGTCTCACAACGCAACAGACGACGCTTCTATTGTACTCAACCGCTCCTGAACTGCGTTGCGTGACAGTTCGAAGCGTCCTTAGTTGCGGCTTGGTTGCGTTCATTGTGCTCCAAGGGTCAAGTGTCGCCGGTGCATGTTTGAACATGAACTCAAATTAATTCTCTCGTACAGTTTCTGAGATATTCCAGTGGTCCACATTAGCCGCACTTACTCTATAAATTGTAATTTACGATTATTTTGTATGCATTATACGGGGAAATACTCGTGGGTCATTTTATGACCCCAAACATTCTATTTGTGTGAATTTTTTGAACATAATAGTAGAGTTAAAAAATATTGCAGTTTTACAAGTTTGGAATGTGAATATAAAAAAATAAAAAAAAAAATAAAACCGACTTTAGAAAAATAACTAAAAAGGAAAAAAAACACTAAAAAGAAAATAATAATTTAAAACTATGTCCATTAATAGCGTATTTAAAATTCTGCTTTTTGAAAGTGGCGTTAAATTTACACTAAATAAAATCGTTGTAAAATACATTCAGTCGTAACAAAAAAATCTAATTAAATACTTACTACGACTAATTCCTATTTACGATATTTGTAATGTTTTCGAAATCAGAATTTTTAGTATAACAAATTTTACCGCTTTTATTAATTTTTAGTAGCCGTTTAAAATTATTTATTATCTCGATTTATCTTTCATCTGTCACAAACATAGTGGTTTCACTTGAAATTATTTATTAAGTTTTTTTATTTCATTAAGTTTTCTATTGTCAAGTTTCGCACAAAATCAGTTTGTACACGGAGACAAAGAATATGATAGATTTCTACAAACAAAATAAAGATTTTGAAAAACCCCTGTTTAAAGAAAAACTCTAAAAAATTGAAAAACTCGTGAATAAAAAAAATCCTTTAAAAAGGATAAAATAATCATTACAGTGTGCGTCGGGAAAGCCTATTGGTCGTTGAATTTGTGGAGCAAGGTTGTCCTGATGCAAACCAATTTTAAATTTACTCCAATGATTATATTATTTTATCCTTTTTAAAGGATTTTTTATTATTATTAGGGTTGACCTCAGTAATTTAAATATTGAAAAGTTATGTCCCGAACAGATGAGGCGTCAACGTCGGCATTATGACACCAGCATGTGTGTATAGACCTCATAATATAGAGAGTGGACATCCGGACTAGAGCGACTAGACATGAATTTTTTTATTTATATTAAGTGATTTCCGTTATTTTGATAATGTGACAAAGAACGACATTTTTAAGGCTTTCCGCGCTCGTTTTTCAGCTCGGCGGCCATTTGTACAAGTCCGGATATCCACTCTCTATATTATAGGCTCTCTACACACATGATGGCGTGTCAACTACAACTTTCCAAATTTTGATATGGGTTTTTTTTTGATTGATATTAATCGATTTCAGTTATTTTACTAATTATTTGTGGCAAATGATTAAATTTTTAAAGCTCTTCTTAATGATTTTTCAGCTCGGCGACCATTTTTACACGTCCCATTGTTTATTCTCTAGATCAGGGGTCATCAAAGTAACTGTCGCTCCCTTTGCAATCAAAATTTATAACCACTACAAATTAAAATACAGTTCAATGAAACACAACCTTCCTCGGCAGTGGCTTGACACGAACTGATTTAAAATGAAATTCGTCATGCTAATAATGCACCGATTCCAACTCAAAGCACGATTCGTTTTATTCCTGCGATCCGAAGCCGCAACACACAAGCATTACAGGATTACAGCACACAATAAAAGGTCGATTATAGTGGCTACGCTGTTAAAGCCAATCTGTGTGATGAGCCAGCCGAGCCACTAACTGATGATGCCTGCTCTATAGTCCAAATCCACACAAATTCAACGACCAATAGGCTTTCCCGACGCACACAAATTTTAAATTTACTGTAATGATTACTTTATCCTTTGTAAAGGATTTTTTTTATTCAGGGGCTTTTCAACTTTTTAGTGTTT
Source organism: Chrysopilus asiliformis (assembly GCA_964034945.1). Lineage (NCBI taxonomy): Eukaryota > Metazoa > Arthropoda > Insecta > Diptera > Rhagionidae > Chrysopilus > Chrysopilus asiliformis. The sequence continues at coordinate 69,650,282 of OZ035961.1, read as the reverse complement.
TTCTGTTAGATAATACGTCCCATCCGACCCGACTTCCACCTATAGTCCTAAACTATACAATGACAACACGACTAATCACCACTCATTTTGTTTGTTCACATTGGGCGCATCCAACTACCAGAGCGGCTCTGGAGCGAAGCTCAGCTGTAAAAAAAAATGCTCAGTTGAGCAGCATTTGGTGTCCTGAATGCACCGCTCATTTATATATGAGCTGTCATTGAAAGAAATTATTGTTCAAGATGGACCGCGATGTAATTATCTCCGTAACGTTAAAAATTTGTGCTTCTGATACGATAAATCTGGAAGCTATTTCACTTTTGGTTGAAGAGTGTAATACTTCAGTTGAAGTCGCCCCAATCCGGAATGCGGCACCCGAAAGAAACCGGGATTATTTTGAGGTGACTATGCCGAAGTACACTCCCGAACTCTTTCGCCAACATTTTCCGCAACGCCGACTATTTCCATTCCCGTTTGCTCAGCAACAACTTCCACGAGGCTTCCCGTATTATAAATAACATAAATAACTATAAATATTATAAATAACACCATTTATGTATTTCCGTCGTCGTTTTTAGACATGAATTGAGGTTCTGTAATTCTTCATTTGACATTTGCTCAGCTACTGAGCGGAGTTCTTTTACGCTCAGAAAAAATGTGAGCTGCTCAGTTGAGCCGCTCTGTAGCGATTGCGTTCAGTAACTGAGCACCTTTTTCGCTCTAGAGCGATGCTGAGCCGCTCTGGTAGTTGGATGCGCCCATTGTCTACGATCGTCGCGTGTGCGGTCTACTTTTGCTAGTCGTTCATTTTCTGTAACGCTACCTTCAATATACTTATACCAATGATAAAAGAACTATAGATAAATCTCGAACCCAGTTTCTCGTGCACTCGCGGTAGGCAAAAGAGCAACACTATAGAAAACGAAGAGTTCAGGAAATCACACGAAATGGTAATCCCTTTTACTCCTTTACATCTAAATGAATTTCACGAATGAGACAAAAAAACTCTCGTTTTCGAAGATTCGTGCAGGGTCGATCAAAAGCAATTTCACTTGATACCAAAAACCAAAAACACCCACCAGAATCCATTGATACCCCTGCACAAGAATTCTGTCAAATGACACACACACACCATGAATACACGCCAGCGTTATGTTTACATTTTCGTAGAACATTGGAACGGGGCTGCATTGTGAGATTTTTTAACGCTGTTTTTATCAAAATATAATGCACTGAAATGCCTCGAAAAGAGTTTTTGGTTTGTTTAGTTAAGGAATGTTCCACAGATTCTACTAAAACTCCGGAAAGAACATTTTTTAGGCTTCCATCGTCGCTGGAAAGGTAACGTTTTTAGTTTAGTTTTTGCCTAAGAAATATTCGCCTCAAACGAATGTCAGGACGAAAAAAAAACACTTTTTATTGCACTGCTCTATAGGAGCCACTATTAACATAAAATTATTATGAGAATCAAATTGTGTAGCCTTAAAAAAAACAACGATATTTCAAATTCTAGTTTTTTTTTTATTTTTTTTTAAGCATTGCCAGCACATTTGTTTTTGATTTTAACTAGAGGCCCTTTATAATTGTCAACTCTTTAAAAATAATTGAATTATTTAAAACCTTTTTTGATGTTTTTAAATAATATCACGCATTTTTTGTGGTTTCAAAATTTTTTATAATGCTGTGCGAGCTGTATATACATAAATTATTTTGTAGAAAAAAAGTCTGGCTAAATCTCATTGGGCGGACGGATTTGTTAGAAAAAGACTATATAAAAGGAAATAACCGGGTCTGCCAAGTTCATTTTGAGCAATATATGTTTTCTTCGCCTAACCGCCTCCGACAAAATGCTGTTCCAGCCAGTTTAATACATAGAATTAGCGACGTAAGTTATTTAAAAATACATTTTTTTTACTGAATACAAAGATGTTTTCTTGTTGCTTATGATTATCAACTTTTAAGAGAACTGCTGAAAAATATTCTAAAATCACAATACAAAACCTGGTGAACAGTATTTTACATTGAAGAAAATAGTTTCAAGAATACTTAAATACATTTTATTGATCGATAACACTTATTTTCAATAAAAACTTTTGTGACACATTTAAAAAAATATTTAAAACACTAATCCGTTGAGTTTGAAAGTGGTATAAATCCAATTCGAATTTGATCGTTATGCGGTTTTCATTAAGGTCAAATCCGGATATTTTTGAAAATATACTTATGCCACTTTGAAAATGAACGGCTCGGCTCAACTGTTGAAAATACCTCTACATTTAATGTTATTTCCTGTAAAAGTTAATATCTAAACATTAAATATTTCTAGTTCCAAAGTCCATTAATATTTAGATTTCGACATTAGGGCTATAGGGAAGCAGATAATATCAATCGTGAATTAACTTTTTCTGATCAAGATATTGCGCAGCAAAATTCTGTTATACGAGATATTAATGGTCCTTGTACCAGTGCTCAAGCACAGTTTTTAGTAGGAAATAATGATGTAGGTCAGCAACCACCTCGAACTAAAGAATCATGGTCACAAACAAACGATTCCATTAACTCTCATACTGTCCTCGGGTCATTTCTGACCCAAATTCGATTTTAATTAAAAGCGTCTTCTCAACTACATGAAAAATGTTTGTATGGTGTAGGTCCAGTGAACAAATTTCTTTTGAATACCGAAAACAATAATCTATTTGTTCATATTTTAATCCATTGAAGAGCACTGATAATTGTGACGGGTGTAGTCTTCATGGGTCATAAATGACCCTAGTGTAAAAAAAACATGGATTGCTGCCGATAGTTCTTCAAATTTTTGTTTGAATTTTCAATTTTTTTTAGGAAATTCCAGCAACGATTTCCAAATCCGAAAAAGGACAGCCAGTGAGCGAAAGCGCTGTGATTTGTGTCCATCAAAAAAAGGTTTGTAAACAAAACGTTTGCCCAGAACACCGTACAACAGCTTATTACTGCCTGAAACATTCTAATTCATTTTTATTTCTCTATAGCGCAAAGACTTTTTGTAGTTCCACTCAAAGTGTAATAAAAAATCAATTTATTTAAGAGAAAACCTATTTTTATGTGAAAATATGTAGAGGGTCATTCTTGACCCACGAAGACATCATACGTCATTTTTTTAAGGACAGTATGAGGGTTAAACAATCAATGAAGAAAAAGGACCATGAAATCAGGATTCTTACAAATAGGTTAAGACAGAAAAACAAGAAACTCAAACACCTACAAAATGAAAATTCACTACAGTCCAGAAAACAGTTTCTTGGTGCGGTGAAAAGATTTTTTAATAAAGATTTGGCGGTTTTGGTAGAAAACCAATTACAGAACCAAAACAAATTCAAAAATACTCGAAGATATAACCTTGACATGAAACGGTTGGCCTTGTCTATTTATTTTTTATCTCCTAATGGGTATAAATATTTATCAAAAATAATAAATCTTCCTTCTTACAACACGCTAACAAGATTTACAAGAAATTGGCCCTCTACTCCTGGTATAAACTCTTTATATTTCAAGGCATTAAAATTAAAGATCGAAAATCTGCCTGACATTGCTTCACACTGCACCTTATGCCTAGATGAAATGTCTATAAAACGACATTTATTTTATGATAGATCGGCCAGCAAAATTATTGGTTTTGCGGACAACGGGACAATAAGAAAAAACATTCCCGCAAAATATGTTCTAGTGGTCATGGCGCAAGGAATCAGCGTTAAATGGAAACAACCCGTAGGATATTTCTTTAGTGAAACCGTGTGTAGTGCCCCAGAACTGAAAACTATTTTATTTGATGTTATAGCCCAATTATTAGAAAACGGAATTAAGCCTCATGCTGTTATTTCCGACCAAGGAAGTAATTTCACTGCATTATTTCAAGGGTTAGGAATGACAGAAGATAGTCCAGTTTTCTCTTATCATGGACAAAAATTGTGCTATATTTTTGACCCTCCAGATCTATTAAAATCAGTGAGGAATAATTTGTTAAAGTATGACCTCGCTTTTGACGAAAACAAAGTGGTATCATGGAATGTTATTCGTGACTTTTTTGAGTGGGATTCTACAAACACATTCAGGATGGCTCCTAAAATAGGTCCCATTCATATTAGTCCCGACGCATTTCAAAAAATGCGGGTCAAATATGCTAGTCAAGTTTTTAGCAAAACTTTGTCGAGTGCAATATACACATATTCAGTTGTAACCAAATCTGGCGAAAATATTATCGCGACAGCCGAATTTATAGATAAAATGGATATGTTGTTCGACATGTTTAATACAAGCAAACTGCTTGATCCTAAACCGGTTAAACGACCTTTCCGTGGTACTGAAAGCCAAATTCAGCTTTTCAAAGAATTTAAAGTTTTTTTTTTTAAATACAGGGTGCGCCATCTGTTCCTCCGGTATGAGAATGTTGAATAACTTTTTAAAGAAACAATAGATTGCAAAAATGGTGTTTTTTTATTTAGTTCAATCCTTTACAATTTATGTGGACTACTTTTTGAAAACAACATCGATCAAATGACCACCTTTATTGGCCACCGCAAACTGTGCTCTTTTTCGGGCATTTTCCATCACTTCTTCGAGCATCTCCGTCGGTATGGCAGCTATTTCGGCACGAATATTGGTCTTGAGCTCGTCAATGGTCTTCGGGTTGCTGGCGTAAACTTTACTCTTCAAATAACCCCACAAAAAGAAGTCTGGGGGGGTTAAATCAGGGGATCTTGGTGGCCAGTCAATATCGCCTCTTTTCGATATCACACGTCTAGGGAATTTTTGTTGCAAAAACCGTATTGTTTGGTCCGCTGTGTGGCATGGCGCCCCGTCTTGCTGAAACCAGAAGTCAGTCAGACCTTTTTCACGCATTTTCGGACACACAAAATGTGCCAACATCCACCGATATCGATTACCATTAACTGTTTCACCTTCATTGAAGAAAAATGGCCCAATGATGGTTTTTGCGCACACGCCGGCCCAAACAGTCACTTTTCGATCATGCAATGGTATTTCATGAATCTCGTGAGGATTTTCTGTCGCCCAAATGCGGCAATTTTGTTTATTAACACCGCCAGAGGGAGTGAAATGTGCCTCGTCGGTCATTAAAACTTGCATCCAAAATTGAACGACTATTTTCAATGTACATCGTCACTATTTCGGCGCGTTCTTTCGGTGTGAAGCGGTTCATGGTTAAAATTGTACTGGTTTGACGTTTCCAAAACGTGTCTAGGAAAGCAAATCGGTTGACAAATGGCGAAGTTATTCAATGTTTACATACCGGAGGAACAGATGGCGCACCCTGTATAAAAGTGGTAACTTGCCATGGAAATAAATCCAGTAAAAACATTCAATGCTTCAAGGGATGGACTGCAACTATAAATAGTTTAGAATTTTTATGGCAAGAACTGCAAGAAGTTGGTTTTGAATTTATATTTATTTTAATATTTTTATGACTAGGAATAGTATTGAAGAACTAATATACCTGGAATTAGAAAAAATTGATCTATATAAGTGTTGTAGTAATTTTAATAAGCAGTATTTTATTAAGCTTTTTATTCGAGTAAGAATATATTATATTTTAAAATTCTTTAACATGGAATTAAAAGAAAAAAAGTCACGTAATAAACTTTTAAGTGTGAGCCACATGTAGATTGATAGAAAATGTGCAATGAATTTGGATTATAGATTCTATTTTTTTTTTTTTTTTTGTTTTTGATTAAAATTTTCATGATGGTGCTATATTTTGGTTTGTGCCTTAGCTGAACACGTGGCGATGGGGTATTAAGTTTTTGATTGAAAAATTCATGCTTCTTCTAAAATGATTTGTTTGAGTTGAATCGTCTGTGTTATATATTGTTTTTGGTGAGGGTGAATTCTTACACTAAAATATTCCTTTCATTATTTACAAGGAAATGGCGGAAGCGGGATCGAAATCGGTTCAGTGGATCAGAAGATAGAAGGAGAGGGGATTTAAATTGAGGGGGGAGGGGGAACTCTTGTACACCAAATTATTCCTTTCATTATTTACAACCGAATGCCGGAAACGGGATCGAAATTTGATTAAGTGGATCAGAAGATACTAGGAGAGGGGGTTTAAATTGAGGGGGAAGGGGGAACTCTTGTATACCAAAATATGCCTTTGTTTTAAGACTTTCAAAATGTCCATGTAGATCAATTTAAAGACTCATTAATCACTTGTTTTTTGTTTTATGGCAAGAATCTTAAGACCTTAAGTTTTCTTCGCAATTGAAACGATAACTTAACAAAATGGCTGAAGCAACACTTTTCCGATATTCATAGATTTGAGCGAAAACAAGAAACATGAGAGCTTTAATTATACATTTTTCCGGACGTCACGTTCACATTAAAATGTCGTTTTTGCCAAATGGAGTCATTTTGACATAATTGTATTGAAAAAAAAATCGCGTGGTTTATTTGAATTATTTGAAATCATATATTCCTTTCATTATTTACAAGGAAATGGCGGAAGCGGGATCGAAATCGGTTCAGTGGATCAGAAGATAGAAGGAGAGGGGATTTAAATTGAGGGGGGAGGGGGAACTCTTGTACACCAAATTATTCCTTTCATTATTTACAACCGAATGCCGGAAACGGGATCGAAATTTGATTAAGTGGATCAGAAGATACTAGGAGAGGGGGTTTAAATTGAGGGGGAAGGGGGAACTCTTGTATACCAAAATATTCCTTTCATTATTTACAACCGAACGCCGAAAGCGGGATCGGAATCGGTTCAGTGGATCAGGAGATACAAGGAGAGGGGGTTTAAATTGAGGGGGGAAGGGGGAATTTTTAAACGCAGAACGGTTCGGCACCCATATCCAGCCGAATGCCAAAAACTGGACTGAAATCGGTTGAGTGGTTCAAAAGTTATGAGGCAAGGACGGACAAACTTCGAACCAAACGCATATAACATCTCCGTTCCATCGGGGGTAATTCTGATTTCATTACTGAAAAACCATGATATTTTTTTTTGACATTTCCGAATCCAAAATGGCGAAGAGTTAAATTATTCGACAGAAGTCATGAAATTAACTAACTTTTACAGGAAAAACTATTGTAGAGGCTTAGGATTTAGAAAAGGATTTAGGACTTTTTGCCTGCTCATTTTACTTCTTATGTTTTGCATCGATTGCAGTAGCTACGACGAGATATTAATTTAAGAAATTTCAAATATTCAATCATTCGGCAAAGGAAATCTTGTACAAATGAATAGAAAATTCGTTTCGAAAGAAGCAAATATTCGGCCCGATTCCAGAATCCGTCGTAGCTTTATTACGAAGAACTAACTACGTTACGAATACGAAGAAATCAGTATTCCACGATCCGAACGGAATTGAACTTAGTGGTGCCTGATTAAAATCTAATTTCGAAAAATGAATGGCTTGATAAAAAGGTCCCTATGCAAAACTCATAAGGAATAGATTTCTGACATGGAATAGTTTCGTAAAAAATGTCACTTTCTTGACTTAAAACGAAAATTTTTATTAATAATGGATTCTTCAGCGTTTGTAATTTTGTGTCTGGAAGAAGATTTATCGAAGCGAAGGACTTTAATAGTGAAACGAAAACGACAACAAATGACGGATACTTAGGAATACTCACATTGCTCTTTTTTCTAAAATAATTCCTCTTAATTTGTTAAAAGTTACACTTATACTAAATAAACAAATAAAAATGTTAAAATTGCTTTTTGTTGTACAATTCAGGCCATAAATTGAGCTAAAATAATAAGAAAACGAAGTTGCTACTCGATCTACGAAGCGAAAATTTTTCGTAGGTTTAGCTGTCAAAAGATCGATTCCGTCGGATTCTATGATACCAGATATTCCGATTCGTAATGTTTTCGAAATTAATTTAATTCCTTCGGATCGTGGAATACCATTTTCACGAATTCTCCGAAAATCGTAGCTACGACGGATCCTGGAATCGGGCCGATTATTCAAAATTAAGGTAAGTTCAAACGATATGATCAGTGCTCAGTTTTATGCACATATAAATATGATACTTTTTAGCCTCATATGCTCATATGGTTATACGACATATGAAAGGTGTTCACAGGATATCAACATTTTGTCCCAAAGCTTCAAATTTTTAGGTGTGTTCAAATGCATTGTGTTCATATTTTTTCTGCGCGTATGAACACTGTTCAGACGATATGAACGTTTTGTTCAAATTAAAGATATGTACAATTTTTAAGAATATTTGAGCACACAACACAACAAATTAAAACAAAACTGTCGAAAACTTTTTTTTTTAATGATATGCCAGGAGCTTGGAGGCAAAGACCAAACTGGTCCGTGTTTTAAGTTCATGAACAGAAAAGTTCTAAATTCGAATCGAATTATTTTACCCTGAGTGGGATTTGAACCACTGCTCATTGGATTACGAGGTAAGCACTAAGCTGACTGAACCATCCACGCCACAAATCTAAAACCTTTAGATTTGGGTCTAAATAAAAACCAAAAAACCTCAATTTACGTACAAATTTGACTCAAAATTTTACATTTGAACATGTTGAAAACTTAGCCCATGTTCAAATGTTACAGTGTGTTCATATCTGTGATCATACGTCCGAATTTTACAAACTGGGCTCATACGGTCCCAAAATAGTGTGCACACGGTATGAACAGGTCGTGTTCATACGTTTGCTCACGGCATGTTCAAATGTGTTCATAGGCCTTGTGTTCATACGTATGAACACAAAAATATGGTGTTCAGACGATATGAAGACGTTTGGGACCCTTTTTTGCTCAAAAATATGAACAGTGATCATATCGTGTGCACTTAACTTTACTGACCAATAAGCCTTTGTTTTAAGACTTTCAAAATGTCCATGTAGATCAATTTAAAGACTCATTAATCACTTGTTTTTTGTTTTATGGCAAGAATCTTAAGACCTTAAGTTTTCTTCGCAATTGAAACGATAACTTAACAAAATGGCTGAAGCAACACTTTTCCGATATTCATAGATTTGAGCGAAAACAAGAAACATGAGAGCTTTAATTATACATTTTTCCGGACGTCACGTTCACATTAAAATGTCGTTTTTGCCAAATGGAGTCATTTTGACATAATTGTATTGAAAAAAAAATCTTTTGTGCGTGGTTTATTTGAAATCATGATGAAAAATCTATAATAAATAAAAGTCACGAGAGGTCTTCAAAAAATGTACGCAAGGAGTCAAAATGACTCCATCGGGCATTCTAGTGTTAAATGTGTGGCGTGAAACATTTTTCAAACCGTCTGTCGTAAGTCCATGATCTGCAGGAGGACTTTAAGTGAGTGGGGTATATTCCATTTGTTATAAAGTTGCGAAAAACCAAATTGCACTTTACACGGATTTCTCCGATTATACTATAAAAAGAAAACTGAGAAGAGGCTCTTTAAAGCAAAGACCCAAAACAAAGGGTGAACAATGTACCATATACACAAACTAAGATTTATATACATAGTATTTACCTTGCAAGAGATTTATTCTGGTATCACAAATGCAGCAAATTAACAGTGCGACTGAGATAAGGCTCCCGCGGCTTTAGTACTTTATTCAATGAAAGTTAAGGAGAAATAGAAAAACTTCCAGTCATAGTTCACTAATCTCGCTTATTTTAAAGATGAGAATTCTGTGATGAAGTGGAAGATTTTATAAAGCTCTATGTAATATGGATCTGTTTGGTGTTTTACTTCCTTATATGTACATATTTTATAAATGGTATTATACTCACAAAAAAACTTAAAAAATCATTTTTGATTCCGTGAAAAATACAAGAAGTTTCAATAAAATTCTCAGTGGCAAACTGATGTCATATGAATACAGTGGACCAAAAAATTTTGATTTCAAATAAACTTTCGACATTTTTATTTTTACCTTTTTCGTAAGACCTCCCTAGTAGATCGTTCATGATGAGTTCATCGATGAACTCATGATCGCGAAGTGACGATACTCATGATGAGTTTTGCTCTAGGCCTGGGAAATATACTCCGCATTACTGCTAACTTATATACTCATTTGTAGCAATGAGTCTTTCGATGAGCTCTGCATGAGCCTCTCGATGAGTATCATGGCGACGTATTGATGATGTTCATGAGTAAACTCATTGGTAGCCGAATTGGCTACCTGATCAGTAAGCGTATTGATGAATTCATTATTTTGATGAATTCACCAGAATTAAAACCTAAAATGGAAGAACTTAAGCATACTAAAATTGATGAACTCATATTATTTGAACCTTCTGTCTTCAATTGCACTTTAACTTAGAATAAAAATAAATAATCGTTTTCAAGCATTTCAGTTCCAGATTTAACATTACATGACAACTCATCGAAGACTCATGATATGCTCATCGGAAGCGAAATTCAAAGCGGTTAAAAGCATTTACTTTGAAGTTTTTTTTAACGAATAATTTTGTATATACCCACACCAACTTATTTTCGCTAAACACAACTGAAAAACCATGTTACTGTGTGCGTTTTTCCTTTGACAGTGTAGAGTACTGATGAGCAAAATCTACTAGGGCTATTCTCGAATATGGATGTGTTTGGTCTCAGTGCGTAGTAAATCAGAAAGTGAATCAGTCAGTCTGGTGTGTTAAAGTTCTTAAATTTTTCGGTTATTATCACAAAGAACCATGCAGGATTCGACGATTTTTATGCCCCCGGGCTAACTTTTGAACCAGTTCGGGTTTCACTTTCGTAGTACATCCATTGGAAAGGTAATTTGCTCTAGTTTCATGGACATAAGCTCTTTTTTGGCGGGGAACTGCAGGGGAGTGGCCAGCTGCCATTTTTGGGGCACTGATTTTTTCATGCATTTTTCGACGATTTTTATGCCCCCGGGCTAACTTTTGAACCAGTTCGGGTTTCGCTTTCGTAGTACATCCATTGGAAAGGTAATTTGCTCTAGTTTCATGGACACAAGCTCTTTTTTGGCGGGGAACTGCACGGGGGTGGTCAGCTGCCATCTTAGGGGCACTGATTTTTTTATGCATTTTTGACGATTTTTATGCCTCCGGGCTAACTTCTGAACCAGTTCGGGTTTCACTTTCGTAGTACATCCATTGGAAAGGTAATTTGCTCTAGTTTCATGGACACAAGCTCTTTTTTGGCGGGGAACTGCAGGGAGATGGTCAGCTGCCATCTTAGGCGCAATGATTTTTTGATGGAAAAATCATTAAGCCTAAGATGGCAGCTGACCATCCTCCTGCAGTTCCCCGCCAAAAAAGAGCTTATGTCCATGAAACTAGAGCAAATCACCTTTCCAATGGATGTACTACGAAAGTGAAACCCGAACTGGTTCAGAAGTTAGCCCGGGGGCATAAAAATCGTCGAAAAATGCATGAAAAAATCAGTGCCCCAAAAATGGCAGCTGGCCACTCCCCTGCAGTTCCCCGCCAAAAAAAGAGCTTATGTCCATGAAACTAGAGCAAATTACCTTTCCAATGGATGTACTACGAAAGTGAAACCCGAACTGGTTCAGAAGTTAGCCCGGGGGCATAAAAATCGTCGAAAAATGCATAAAAAAGTCAGTGCCCCTAAGATGGCAGCTGACCACCCCCCTGCAGTTCCCCGCCAAAAAAGAGCTTATGTCCATGAAACTAGAGCAAATTACCTTTCCAATGGATGTACTACGAAAGTGAAACCCAAAAGTTAGTCAAGGGGCATTTTCGTGCATCGTTCTTTTAGCAAAAAAAAGTTTTAATCAATCATTTTAATAACCGTTTTCCCGGATTAAAGACTTTATAAGTTTTAAACAAAGAAAAAAATTGTGAAAGTTATGGCACCAGAAACTCGAGGTTCAACTAAGCCGATAACTAACGGAAATAGACCGCGTCCGAGTTTATCAGCATCTTCTATTGTTTTTCACTCACCGAATCAAAAATTATCGCTATCAGATTTAAACCAAAAAATTAAAAGCCTAGAAGAAACACTTGTAAACAAGATTGATAATATCCGGATAACAATTTGTGCAGAAATCAACAATATACATTCGTCTATCATCTCGGAACTAAGGTCGCAAGTTTCAGAGTTAGATAATAAAATAAATATTTTGCAATCAAAATTGTCCACTTTTGCCGAACTTGATTCTCGAAGTCAGCTGCCTTGTACAACGCCAATTGCGTCATCATCACCGCCATCCGTAACGGCTCACACAAAAATTACTCGAAATGCCAATTTCGACTCAAACCAACACCATCAAACTTCTGATACTAATCACAAAAATCCGCTGCCTAACTCACCGATCACTCTTTCGTCAGTCTCAGCTGATTGTATTGACAACCCAACATTACTGACGGCAGCCAGGAAACAACGGTATAAAATGTTATTTGTATCAAATCTTGCTCCAGACACAACATCACGAGACGTCTGTCAATGGCTTTTGTCAAAAAATGTTTTGTCCAGTGAGGACACAAACAAAATCAGCTGTCTTGATCTATTGGCTGGTCGGAAACTGAAGAAACCAACGGAGTACGCATCGTTCAAACTTAGTATGCCTGAACATTGTTTCGAATTGCTTTCAGCCCCGTCCCTATGGCCCTCGGATACCCTCATTAAGGAGTTCACACCTCGAAAACCGTTGGGGTTTCGAAAGCGAAACAGAAAGAATTGAGGATATTTTACCAAAACGTGAATGGATTAAGGACAAAAACGAATGATTTTCGTTTGAATGCTATTCTCTCTGACTACGACGTTATATGCTTGACAGAAACATGGTTACATGCGGGAATTTTTAACGCCGAACTTTTCGACGAAAATTTTGTAATTTTTCGACGTGATCGACATAGCGATGTAAATGCTCCAGTTGGAGGCGGCGTTTTAATTGCAGTAAAGTCGACTATATCATCGTGCGCAAATATTACCTACGAATCATCGCTGGAATTATTATGCGTTGAGGTCACAGTACCAGGTAAAAGGATTATTATAATCGTTATTTATATTGTGCCTGGTAGTCCAGTTGATGTATACACCAATGCATTAGCTACCATTGAAAAGATTATCCTGAGCTGCTCTGTGCACGACGAAGTAATACTTTTGGGTGATTTCAACCTCCCATATCTAAATTGGTTTCCGTCGGATGACATTTCATCATTCATATGCCACGCCACATCACCATGTGAAACTCTTTTTGTTGACTGCATCTCTTCGCTGGACTTTAAACAAGTTAACTCAATCTTTAACTCTCGCAACAGGATGCTCGATCTCGTCTTCTGCTTCAACTCACACGATATTAACGTTAATCAAGCTGTGGAGCCGTTGCTTAAAGAAGTTCCTGATCATCCAGCATTAGAAATAAATTTTGTTATGCACTCCAATATTTCTAACCATCTTGATAAAAATACTTTTATTTTTAATTTTAAAAAAGCAGATTTTATATCACTTAACCATTTTTTTAGCAATGTAGATTGGCAAACTTTGATTTATTGTGACAAAAATATTAATTCTGCCTCATTGGCGTTTTATAAAATGATCACTGAAGGCATAAACAAATACGTGCCCGTAATTAAAAAGAGGGGTAATTTTCTATCTACTTGGTGGTACGATGATACTCTTCGCGATTTGCGAAACCAACGAAATGCCGCTTGGCGAAAATTTAACATATCTAAGTGCAATATAGACTATGAGGGCTATTCTGAACTCCGCAAGCAATTCAATATTTATTACAAGTATCGTTATCAATGTTATTTAAATGATTGCAAAACAGATATTATAAATAATCCAAAACATTTCTGGAATTTTGTAAATTCGAAACGTAAATCTAGTCAATACCCCCCGGTTTTAAACTTTAATAATTCTGACAGTGATGATCCATCTCTGGTATCATGTATGTTTAGTGACTTCTTCTCAGAAGCTTTTAATTCCTCAAATCATGAAATAGACTATGATTATTTTAAATATTTGACGATTAATCCTAGTTGCCTTATAAATAATATAACACTTGACACCAATGATGTTTTGGATTGTTTATCGAAAATTGACAATGATTTTTCTGAAGTGCCCGATGGTGTACCTTCAGGTTTTCTGCTTAATTGTAAATTATCTGTAGCTGGTCCTTTAACGTACCTGTATAATCTGTCACTGTCAACTGGTGTTTTTCCACGAATGTGGAAACATTTTTATGTTATTCCTATTCACAAGAAAGGAAGTAAAAGCTCTATAAATAATTATAGACCAATTGCTAAACTTTCTCCTGTCGCAAAAATATTCGAGTCAATGGTTTGCGGATCGCTGAATTTTCAGTGTAAATCCATATTGAGTGAAAACCAACATGGTTTTATTAAAGGGAGATCTACTACAACTAACTTAGTAGAATTTACTAATGTATGCTTAACCGAAATGGAGGCTGGGAACCGCATTGACTGTGTTTACACTGACTTTTGCAAAGCATTTGATAAGTTACCTCACACTATATTATTATTCAAATTGAAATGTGCCGGTTTTCCGATAGCAATATTACGTTGGATAGAATCCTATCTCACTAACAGATCTTTTCAAGTACTATTTAAGTCATCGCTCTCCAACAGTGTTAATGTGTTGTCCGGTGTACCGCAAGGTAGTCACCTAGGTCCTTTATTGTTTAATTTATTCATTAACGATTTATTTTTACTGATAAATAATGTATCTGTTCTAGGTTTCGCTGACGACTTAAAACTTTTTAAGATTATTCGTGATGAACATGACACACTTGCTCTGCAAGAAAGCCTTTTTGCATTTTGTAAATGGTGTGATAAAAATGGGTTAACACTAAATGTGCCTAAATGTTCAGTAATCTCTTTTAGACGTAATGCTATCGAAAATGTACTTACAAACTATACCTTAAATGGCTCAATAATCACCCGTTCTAATAAAATCAATGACCTCGGGGTTTTACTTGACGAAAAGCTGAATTTTCAGTCACATATAAATAACATCATTATCCGTGCAAACTCAATGCTGGGTTTTGTGAAACGTTGGTCAAGGGAAATTAGCGATCCTTATGTTTTAAAAGTGTTGTTTTGTTCACTTGTCCGTCCCATACTTGAATACGCTTGCGTAGTTTGGACACCGTACTATAATAAACATATTTCACGCCTTGAATCGGTTCAGAAGCGATTTTTACGATTTGCTCTAAGATCTTTGCCATGGAATGATCGTCTAATTCTTCCACCTTATGAGGAAAGACTTAGACTTTTACATATGTCGTCACTTAGTCAACGTAGAGATATGTTAAGTGTTATTTTTATAAATGATTTATTGTCCGGTAATATCAACTCTTCGAACCTTTTATCTTTGCTGAATCTTCGATCAAGTTGTCGGGCTACCAGGGATAAACCACTTATTTATCTGGACATTCATAACACAAATTATGGTCACTTTAAACCAATGTCTGCCATGAGCAGGCTTTATAATAATTGCTCCAATAAAATTAATTTTAATCAATGTAAAAAAGCAATTAAAAATACTTTACAATCAAATATATAAGGATAATATTAAATCTTTACGTATTTTTGTTATATTCAGATAGTTAATATTATAATATGCTATATAAATTGTTATATTCAGATGGTTAATACTGTACCTGTTGAAATAAATAAATAAATAAACGTGTATCACATATATTGTTAGACTTGAGCGTGTTCAAAAAAGATTCCTTAAATTTGCTTTGCGAAAGCTACCGTGGCTTGACACATGGAAGTTACCTCCATACGAAAAAAGACTGTCACTGTTGGGTTTAGCAACTCTATCGAAGAGGTGCGAAATTCTTCAGTGCATGTTCATCTTCAAATTATTGCAAAATGAAGTTGATGCTCCTAATTTGTTGCCAGAATTAGACATTAATAAACTTTAATTTCTTCTACGTTAAATTCGCAAGGACATTCTATGGGAAAAACGCACCGTTATCATTAATGTGTCATGTACAGTGTGACCTCGGTAAACGCAACCCTCGAAGAACGCAACACCTCGGTTAACGCAACACCTAAAATTTTACACTGTTGACTCCATAAACGCAACTTCCAAATAAGGTTGACTCGATTAACGCAACTTTTTTATAATCTGATACTGTTTCCAAAAAAAGATTAAAAATAGTTACAGGAAATCTTTTATTGACTTTATTCTCTGTTCCTTGTTTTTATTTATTAAAGAATGGCTGTTACAAAACAAGTCTGTGCCAACAAAAAAACACACGAAAACTAAAATTGGCAGGCAATCGTACAATTTGTGTATGGCGAGATTATAAACTCTCAAAGTGGAATTTTTGAATTGGATCATAATATTCCAGTTGAATTTTTTTGAGGCCGACTGAACTTTGATTTATGAAAAACTTGGTGTAAATACTTTTACAGTACAATACTAAATAATTGTAAATAATTTTGCAGCGCGAAAACTATGTTACAAATGGTAGAGATTTTATCCTATTTTTGGAGCTGTTATATTGTTTAAGAACTTATGTTTCCCTTTTTGACAGATAATGTTGTGACTCGGTTAACGCAACTGACTCGGTTATTGCAACAGGCTCTGTCTACTATAGTTGCGTTTACCGAGGGCACACTGTATTTACAAATATTTCAATTTCATTGATTCCAACTGCTCGTCAAGTGCATTAAAGAATCAATTGCTCTTACAGTGATTATATAAATATTTTGTTTAACGATTAAAATGTCTATGAAGTTGCTCTGTAATGACTATATGTAAATAAATAAAAAGAGTCCACCCTGCCAGAATCTTAGAATAGAATAACAAAGCATTAAATAACGCTCATAATTTTTTTTTTTGCAAATATTAACACATTTAAAAGACTGAAATGTAAACACATGTCAAATTTGAGTGCCATTTAATGCTTTGACATTCTATTCCGAGGTTTTGGCAGGGTGGACTCTTTTCTTTCGGGATTTGTGAGAACAATTAATAAAATAAAACGAAAAAAGTAAAAATAAAAATTTTGTGGTCCACTCTGCTCATATGACATCAGCTTGCCACTGAGAACGTGAGTGAGCCGTTCTCTCAATTTTCTTTTTAAGAAACCGATACATTGCGAGTAGTGGTAATTCAACACATCTAAATTGGACATCGCTGGTGTGGACCATTGCATGGTTGCGCGTTTGTTCTCGCGTGCTGATTCTTTGCTTTTCAATCATTTTGTAGAGAAGCATTCAATCAAAGAATAAGTATCTGAAGAAGAGAAAGAAAGGACAAAATTTTTTGATGAGTGGGGAGTCCGTCCGATAAACGTATAGCTGTCGTCTTGTCTGCATAAGAACACGAAATTCAATGTATATGTGAGACAAGATGTCGGAATTGAGAGAAACATCATATGGGGGGTTGCCAGATGAACATTTGGCAAATTATAAATTTAAAAAATATTGAATCTAAATTCATGCTAAAAAAATTTAAATAATCTAACCAAGGCATAAATTAATATGTGATTTTCCACACCACCTTCAGCTAAATTCTCACTTCTTCATGCAGCAACCATAACTAATTTAATAAAAATCTATTGCTTGGCTTTTAGTTTTATAACAACTTGCAACAATATGTTTATTAAATGAATTAGTTTATAGTTCTATGAAGCTCTTACTCAATTTTTAGAAAAATCGCATGCTCGCCTTAAGTTTTTGAAGTGAAAACTTCTTTAACGGCGTTGTGAGTGATTTCAAACTCGATGAAACGACAGTAAAAAGAGATAGGATATTTTAGCCTACGAGAAAAAGAGATAGAATACAGATGGGTGCCAGTCAATTTATCGTAAACAAGATTGATGGGAAGGGAAAGGGGAGAAGTGATAGGAGGGAGGAAGCGGAGAGAGGAGGCGATAAATTATGTTTCGTCATAAATTGCAATATATACATATCTACTCGTATATAAATAAAAATGGATGTTTTATTGTTTGTCTGTCTGCCTGAGATTACAAAACTCAAAAACTACTGGACCGATTTTTATGCGGTTTTTTGCAAAATAATCTGTGTTGCCAGGAGCAGGTTTTTAGCTATGTAGATTTTCAAAATTCGAAACGGAAGGTCCTGTAAGGATAATGAAAATATCCTTTTTCCCATTTTTCCCCGGAAAAATTTGCATTTTAGGGTTTTTGGGGTCACTGATCACGAATCCGGTATTAGATTTTCAAAATTCGAAACGGAAGGTCCTGTAAGGATAAGGAAAATATCCTTTTTCCCATTTTGCCCCGGAAAAAATTGCATTTTAGGGTTTTTGGGGTCGCTGATCACGAATCCGGTATTAGATTTTCAAAATTCGAAACGGAAGGTCCTGTAAGGATAATGAAAATATCCTTTTTCCCATTTTTCCCTGGAAAAATAGGCACTATGGGGTTTTTGGGGTCGCTGATCACGAATCCAGTATTAGATTTTCAAAATTCGAAACGGAAGGTCCTGTAAGGATAATGAAAATATCCTTTTTCCCATTTTCCCCGGAAAAATTTGCATTTTAGGGTTTTTGGGGTCGCTGATCACGAATCCGGTATTAGATTTTCAATAAAAATATAATATGACTTTTGAACTTGGTACCAATATTATAATAAATAAACGCTATAACTATCCCACACCTGATACCGCATTCGTCTCATTCTCTCGCTGTTTAGTTTTCCTAAGGTTTCACTTCTACCGCGTGTGCACTGCACACACATGTTTTTTTTAATTTCGTTGGCATGTTTTTCTTGTAACTTTTTAAGGAACTCAGTAGTTTGTGTCGATGAATCTTTCATGTGCTTCTCTAAGCTTTCAGTCTGTGACGTAGAGTTCGTCGTTTTAAAACTTTTCCGAAATGTTAGAGATTGAGCTTCGCTACTAGTACATGGCTCATCGGGGTCAAACACGTTAGACAAATTAATATTTTCTTCACGAGATTTAAGGATAGAAAATATTCCTGCCTTTGAAATTTCGCTTTCTTGTATCTAGTTGTGATTTCAGCATTAGTTAAAGTAAAAAATATTACTAAAGATATCTTACTTCACTATTCGTATTTAAAGAAATGCCAGTAGTGGACAATGAAACCACAGGACAAGAATTTTTCCGAAGACGATTTGCGGAACAAAACATTCTTTTGTGGAAATGAAGTTCGCAAACACGATCAATGCAAGTGCCGTTTATGTTTATCAAATCTAGCCGATTTATCGAAGTTAGCCAAATTTTTTTCCTAAGATAAATTTAAGGATTTATTTTAAAGGAACATTATATTTTAGAAACCGAAATTATCAAATTTCATGTAATTAAAATAAAGCACAATAGTAAGGAATTGCCTTTTAAATTGTCGCGCTTAGTTTCAACTACAAAAGAAAACACCTGGCAATACTACTCAAATTCCGCTTTGACAGTTCAAAACAAACTCCGGTGTCGCGGAAACTTAGTAAATTTTATAGGTAAATATGTCGATTCCAAAACATAAAATTGTGATTTCACGTTGCGACGTATTTCAATTTGATGTAAGTGTTGTTTTTTTTCGCCAAGTGTTGTTTTTTTCGCCAAGTGTTGTTTTTTTATTGGCATTTTTAGAAGAAAATCAAAAAATTTACCTTTCCATCGGTATCGGAAGCCTGAAAATTTTTCTTTCTGGGTTTTTCTTGTTATTAGATAAACATTCGGTGACAATGCATTTCAAAAATTTTATTCGTGCCATTATTATTCAGTGCGGAAACCTATTTTGGCTCAGTGAAAAACATACGAAAAATGATTTCTTCAATGCCTCAACAAAACGTAAACAAATGGGGCCAGCCGCATTATGTTTGTGTTTGTGATGAGAGAAAATTTCGTGTTTAGGGTGAGCCAATAAGCTGCTGTTTATGTCACAGCAATTTAAGAAAAAAAAACAGCTTAAAGGTGGGTTTAGAAACACGGGCATTTTCATTTTTACTGGCAAAGTGAGCGGGATAGCGAAATTCAAATTTACGTGCGCAAAAAGTCGATCACATCAGTGTCTCACACGTACTTTCCTTCCACTTTATGGCGAACTGTCACTGCACATCACCTTCTCGCAGCAATACGTTTGTTATCACTTCAATTTCACCTAACAAAATCATTTTGTGTGATGTTATAATTAATAACATAATTATTATTACCTCCCGTTTCCATTTAAAATGCGTAGCTTTCAAATAAACATCGAACTTAACCTTACTTTTGCTGGCTGCCATAATTCCCCATAATTCAGGGGTAACATTTTGCTGGCAGGGCGGGGAAGTCCAATGTGTTTGTTGTTGTTTACTGCCATAACTTTCTTATCGTCGACGAAAATTATGGATAGTAAAACCACTACATGCAAGCAAAATTTCCAGTAAAATTTTTACTGAGTGGTTTCCCGTCCCTTTCCCACTTGGTGAAAAAGTCATAAGAAATCTGGCATTTCACTCACTTTGCCAGTAAAAATGAAAATGCTCGTGTTTCTAAACCCACCTTAACGCAGCTTTTTAACAAAAATTTCATTAAAAATGACTCGTGGACCTTCTTTGCTTATAGTTCGGTTACTAACAGTTTTTATGTAAAAAAAATGTGATTTTCGAATTTTTATCTCAAAATATTCGGTCATTTGGATCACCCTCTCACATTGCATAAACTCCATGAGTTTTTGTTTTTTTGCAGAGACCATTTAAGTGTGCATGACAGAAAGAGACTTACCTTTTGCCTGCACATTTAAAACGTTTTTTTTTTCTATATCGCATATGCTCACTCAAACGTGCGTTATGAGAATTTCGGTTTCTTTCGCTTCTTCAGATACTTATTCTTTGATTCAATTCAGTGTGTAATTAGTAGGGCTGCCAAAAATATGCACTCAAAAAGACAAAATATGCGCATATAATATGCAAAGAGCCTGTTTAGACGCGACGTGTTTTCGTTCGTTTCGTTAAAGTTGAATGGCGCGGGGTACTGTGGGAATGACGATAGGAAAAGACGAACGAAAACTAAAATTTCCACCGTGAAAATAAAGCGGAACAATGCCTGATTGGTTGTTAAGGTATTTCGTGACTATGCGTTTCGTTGCTATGGTTTTCAATATTTTGTCAACTGTAATTGTTGTTTGGTTTTTCGATTATAATTGTTTTAGCAGTGGAGATAATGGAATTCTATTTTCGCAAAATATCAGTTGTGGTCTACACAAAACTTTGTTCTACAAAATCTACGACCCTGTGCAATTTACGCTAGAGCCCTGTCGCGTTGTCAACCTAAGACGACCTCCCAATAAATTCTTGGTTCATCCAAACATATCAAAAACGTACAAAATTTGAGATAACTTGAGAACTGTAAAAAATATCAATTTACGGTAAATGGCAAAAATGTAGAAAATGTTAACATCTTTAATTATTCTTTTAACTGATTTGTCGAAAAACCGTTAGTTTGCAAAATATTCGCAAACATATGATTTTTTACATATTAATGAAAATATCTCAATAACGGTAAAAGATAACGGATAACGGTAAGAAACAAAATTGTGCAGAATGCCATTCTCATTAATTCACTTCATACATTCAGTCAGCAAAAACCCGTTAATTTTCGAGATAATCGCAAAAAACTGTTTTTTTGGAAATAACGGTTTATCTCGATAACAGGTTGAGATATCGAGTTATAGCTAAAGACAAAAGTGTGGGAAATTTCATTTTCACCAAGTTGTGTCATACTTAAGGCCACTAAAAAACGCGTAGTTTGGGAGTAAATCGAGAAAAACGAAATCGCGATTTTTGAAAAACCGCCATTTTGGATACTTCCGGTTAACGGGCTTCCACCAAAAGTTGATAGGATCGTCCCATTTTAGGACCTATAAAATTTCATGGCGCTAGCTCTATTAGTTTTTGAGAAATCTTGTACACAGACTGACAGACAGACTGACAGACAGACTGACAGACAGACTGACAGACAGACTGACAGACAGACTGACAGACAGACTGACAGACAGACTGACAGACAGACTGACAGACAGACTGACAGACAGACTGACAGACAGACTGACAGACAGACTGACAGACAGACTGACAGACAGACTGACAGACAGACTGACAGACAGACTGACAGACAGACTGACAGACAGACTGACAGACAGACTGACAGACAGACTGACAGACAGACTGACAGACAGACTGACAGACAGACTGACAGACAGACTGACAGACAGACTGACAGACAGACTGACAGACAGACTGACAGACAGACTGACAGACAGACTGACAGACAGACTGACAGACAGACTGACAGACAGACTGACAGACAGACTGACAGACAGACTGACAGACAGACTGACAGACAGACTGACAGACAGACTGACAGACAGACTGACAGACAGACTGACAGACAGACTGACAGACAGACTGACAGACAGACTGACAGACAGACTGACAGACAGACTGACAGACAGACTGACAGACAGACTGACAGACAGACTGACAGACAGACTGACAGACAGACTGACAGACAGACTGACAGACAGACTGACAGACAGACTGACAGACAGACTGACAGACAGACTGACAGACTGACAGACTGACAGACAGACTGACAGACAGACTGACAGACAGACTGACAGACAGACTGACAGACAGACTGACAGACAGACTGACAGACAGACTGACAGACAGACTGACAGACAGACTGACAGACAGACTGACAGACAGACTGACAGACTGACAGACAGACTGACAGACAGACTGACAGACAGACTGACAGACAGACTGACAGACAGACTGACAGACAGACTGACAGACAGACTGACAGACAGACTGACAGACAGACTGACAGACAGACTGACAGACAGACAGACAGACAGACAGACAGACAGACAGACAGACAGACAGACTGACAGACAGACTGACAGACAGACTGACTGACAGACTGACTGACAGACTGACTGACAGACAGACTGACAGACAGACTGACAGACAGACTGACAGACAGACTGACAGACAGACTGACAGACAGACTGACAGACAGACTGACTGACAGACAGACTGACAGACAGACTGACAGACAGACTGACAGACAGACTGACAGACAGACTGACAGACAGACTGACAGACAGACTGACAGACAGACTGACAGACAGACTGACAGACAGACTGACAGACAGACTGACAGACAGACTGACAGACAGACTGACAGACAGACTGACAGACAGACTGACAGACAGACTGACAGACAGACTGATAGACAGACTGACAGACAGACTGACAGACAGACTGACAGACAGACTGACAGACAGACTGACAGACAGACTGACAGACAGACTGACAGACAGACTGACAGACAGACTGACAGACAGACTGACAGACAGACTGACAGACAGACTGACAGACAGACTGACAGACAGACTGACAGACAGACTGACAGACAGACTGACAGACAGACTGACAGACAGACTGACAGACAGACTGACAGACAGACTGACAGACAGACTGACAGACAGACTGACAGACAGACTGACAGACAGACTGACAGACAGACTGACAGACAGACTGACAGACAGACTGACAGACAGACTGACAGACAGACTGACAGACAGACTGACAGACAGACTGACAGACAGACTGACAGACAGACTGACAGACAGACTGACAGACAGACTGACAGACAGACTGACAGACAGACTGACAGACAGACTGACAGACAGACTGACAGACAGACTGACAGACAGACTGACAGACAGACTGACAGACAGACTGACAGACAGACCGACAGACAGACTGACAGACAGACTGACAGACAGACTGACAGACAGACTGACAGACAGACTGACAGACAGACTGACAGACAGACTGACAGACAGACTGACAGACAGACTGACAGACAGACTGACAGACAGACTGACAGACAGACTGACAGACAGACTGACAGACAGACTGACAGACAGACTGACAGACAGACTGACAGACAGACTGACAGACAGACTGACAGACAGACTGACAGACAGACTGACAGACAGACTGACAGACAGACTGACAGACAGACTGACAGACAGACTGACAGACTGACAGACAGACTGACAGACAGACTGACAGACAGACTGACAGACAGACTGACAGACAGACTGACAGACAGACTGACAGACAGACTGACAGACAGACTGACAGACAGACTGACAGACAGACTGACAGACAGACTGACAGACAGACTGACAGACAGACTGACAGACAGACTGACAGACAGACTGACAGACAGACTGACAGACAGACTGACAGACAGACTGACAGACAGACTGACAGACAGACTGACAGACAGACTGACAGACAGACTGACAGACAGACTGACAGACAGACTGACAGACAGACTGACAGACAGACTGACAGACAGACTGACAGACAGACTGACAGACAGACTGACAGACAGACTGACAGACAGACTGACAGACAGACTGACAGACAGACTGACAGACAGACTGACAGACAGACTGACAGACAGACTGACAGACAGACTGACAGACAGACTGACAGACAGACTGACAGACAGACTGACAGACAGACTGACAGACAGACTGACAGACAGACTGACAGACAGACTGACAGACAGACTGACAGACAGACTGACAGACAGACTGACAGACAGACTGACAGACAGACTGACAGACAGACTGACAGACAGACTGACAGACAGACTGACAGACAGACTGACAGACAGACTGACAGACAGACTGACAGACAGACTGACAGACAGACTGACAGACAGACTGACAGACAGACTGACAGACAGACTGACAGACAGACTGACAGACAGACTGACAGACAGACTGACAGACAGACTGACAGACAGACTGACAGACAGACTGACAGACAGACTGACAGACAGACTGACAGACAGACTGACAGACAGACTGACAGACAGACTGACAGACAGACTGACAGACAGACTGACAGACAGACTGACAGACAGACTGACAGACAGACTGACAGACAGACTGACAGACAGACTGACAGACAGACTGACAGACAGACTGACAGACAGACTGACAGACAGACTGACAGACAGACTGACAGACAGACTGACAGACAGACTGACAGACAGACTGACTGACAGACAGACTGACAGACAGACTGACAGACAGACTGACAGACAGACTGACAGACAGACTGACAGACAGACTGACAGACAGACTGACAGACAGACTGACAGACAGACTGACAGACAGACTGACAGACAGACTGACAGACAGACCGACAGACAGACTGACAGACAGACTGACAGACAGACTGAGAGACAGACTGACAGACAGACTGACAGACAGACTGACAGACAGACTGACAGACAGACTGACAGACAGACTGACAGACAGACTGACAGACAGACTGACAGACAGACTGACAGACAGACTGACAGACAGACTGACAGACAGACTGACAGACAGACTGACAGACAGACTGACAGACAGACTGACAGACAGACTGACAGACAGACTGACAGACAGACTGACAGACAGACTGACAGACAGACTGACAGACAGACTGACAGACAGACTGACAGACAGACTGACAGACAGACTGACAGACAGACTGACAGACAGACTGACAGACAGACTGACAGACAGACTGACAGACAGACTGACAGACAGACTGACAGACAGACTGACAGACAGACTGACAGACAGACTGACAGACAGACTGACAGACTGACAGACAGACTGACAGACAGAAAGACATTTTTTTAATATGACTCCAATCGACTCAGGAGTGATCGGGAAATGTTTTTTAGGCAAAATTAAGAGGTCGAAATTTTTCATGAATACAATACTTTATTATACTCCGTAGAAGAAAGTAATAAAATATTATTGAATATTAGAAAAATTGAAAAAATAATAGTTTGTAAAAAAGATTGACATTTGGACAGACAAAAAAAATTTGACAGGAAAACTTGATTCTAAATTGCAACTGTTAAATTTTAAGATATTTCGAAAATATGTTCAATACTTCATTATTGTCTATGGTATAATCGGGGTTAAAACTTGTAGAAAAATCTCAGTTGTGGCTACCAAAACTTTCTTCCACAAAATGTACGACCCTGCGCAATTTACGCTATAGCCCTATCGTTTTGTCAACCAAAGACCTCAAAATGTACAAAATTTAAAATAACTTGAGAACGGTAAAAGGTAAAAATGTAGAAAATTTCATTGCCTTTAATTCGTTTTTCAAAAGTTTTTTTTTCGAAAAACTGTTAGTTTGCCAGTAATTCGCAAAAATATATTTTTTAGATTTTAATAAAAATATTTCAATAACGGTAAAATATCATGGATAATTGTAAAAGACAAAATTGTGCAGAATGCCATTCTCATTAATTCATTTCACATATACAGTAAGCAAAAAATCATTTTTTTCGAGATAATGGCAAAAAACTATTTTTTTTAAATAACGATGTATCTCGATAACAGTTTGAGATATCGAGTTCTAGCAAAAGACAAAAGTGTAGGAATTTTTATTTTCTCCAGGTTTTGTCATACTTAACACTACTAAAATGCGTAGTTTCGGAGTAAATTGAGAAAAACCAATTCGCGATTTTTAAAAAACCGCCGTTTTGGTTACTTCCGGTTAACGGATTTCCACCAAAAGTTGATAGGATCGTCCCATTCCAGGACGAAATATGACTATAAAATTTCATGGCTCTAGCTATATTAGTTTTTGAAAAATCTTGTACACAGACTGACAGACAGAAAGACATTTTTATAATATGACTTCAATCGACTAAGGAGTGATCGGGAAATGTTTTTTAGGCAAAATTATGAGGTTGAAATTTATCATCAATACAATACTTTTTTTTATATACTTCGTAGAAAGTAAAAACGCACATTTATTTATGTTTAATATTTATTCTAGCTGAAACAGTCGAATTATAATTTGAAGTATACAAAAAAAATTTTGGTTTTCATGAAAGTTGTATAATATGCAGATAGGGTAGGTTAGAGTGGCGGTCTTTCGACCCACTTAGACCAATGAGGTCCATTGTGATACCACCTGTGTGTTTTTTCTTCTCTACTCGAACCAACGTGAGCTTTTTACAAAGCCTAGGAGATTGTTGATGTTTACATCCTCCAATTCATTAGTATTTCCAAAGAAAAAGGATCCTAAAAATGATTTCCTTCTGCGAGCCATGCTGGGCAGGTGCAGAGCAGATGACCTACAGTCTCTTCCTCCTCTACATCTTTGCAGCTTCTACAAAAGTCGTTGGAGGGGACACCAAGTCTACTCGCATGTCTCCCTATGAGTCAGTGTCCTGTGATCACACCTACAATCATGGTAATATATTTTCGGTGCAGCAGAATCAGCTTGTATGTACGCTTTTTATCCAGCTTCGGCCAAATAAGTTTGGTAGCGTGACACGAGGTGCCTGAGGACCACCTTTGATTTGCGAGCCTGGCTGCTTCTTCCCGAATAAGTAATTTGCACGTTGTTAATGATGCACCCAGATACTCCTTTTCCGGCATGATTTGGAGTGTAGTGCCGTATTTAGCGAGTTCGTCCGCTTTGCAGTTACCCGGAATGTCCCTGTGTCCAGGTACCTAGAATAATTTGATATTGAAGAACTCAGCTAGCTCGTTTAGAGTTGCCAAGCACTCAATAGTCACTCTTGATGTTAGAGATGATGAGTCAAGTGACTTAATTGTCGGTTGACTGTCCGTGAAGATGCTGATATCCTTAACCGATATCACATTATTCTTCAGCCTGCTTAAGGCTTCTTTGATCGCCATAACCTCGGCTTGAAAGACGTAAAATATGCAACTAAATATGCATTTGTATCCAAATATGCACTAACGTGTCAAATATGCGAAATATACAACAACAAGTGACCTTCATTCGCTTCTAAACTTATTGATTCGGATGAATAAAAAACTCCCGAAGCCGAAATCATAACGAGAAGAAATATGCAAATGCATATTTTTGGCAGCCCTAGTTATAAGCAATAGTTGCACTTTTTAATGCACGATGTAACCTTTCTATCATTCCATTTGAGCAAGGATGATATTCTATATAGTTCTATGTTCAGCTCCCAAAAATTTTGAAAGTTTTTGAAATAATGATGATTCGAATTGTCTCCCTTGGCAAGCTAAATAGATGGCCAGTTCCTCTATTTAGTTACATGATCGACACATCCGCACTCAATGCATTTATTATCTATTTCACTTTATTTCCGAAATGGAATGCCAGTACTACCCATAAGCTTCGATTATTTCTGTATGTCCGGACCATAAAGCGTCCAACTTATGCAAAGAATATTTAAAACAACGTTA
Source organism: Chrysopilus asiliformis (assembly GCA_964034945.1). Taxonomy (NCBI): domain Eukaryota; kingdom Metazoa; phylum Arthropoda; class Insecta; order Diptera; family Rhagionidae; genus Chrysopilus; species Chrysopilus asiliformis. The sequence goes on along the minus strand of OZ035961.1, from coordinate 69,622,091 downwards.
GGTTCATTATTTTTTTATGATTATGATTACAAATTAACCCCCCAATTCTAGGTAACAGATATTAAGAGATATCTTAATTTATAATTAAGAGATTTTAAAAGGAATTAGTATTCTGCGTAAGAGATTTTGGTGGGTTCCGATTTTAGCAAATTAAGAGATTCACCACGATGTCTTCATCTGACAGCACTTACTCATAGACGTCAAATTTGACTGTTTATTGACCTTAGATTTTTTCTGAAATCATAAAGTTTTCAAAACTATGGAAATTATCCAAAAAATTGTGTAAAAAAGACATTGCGGATCTTGAAAAACATGTGAATAGTTTTGTATCTGTTAAGAATAGCTTTCTACGGTATTCAGACCGTTTGAAATGAAAATGATATAAAAAATATTACGTAAAAATTGAATCGACAGTTTTTAAGATACTCAATATCGTTTTTAAATGATTTTGTATAATTTCAGCAACGCGCAAACAAATTTATGGCTAAATAATGCATTGCACTCATATAAATATTTCATTTGATAGACATAAAATTAATGAAGTTGCGTTGATGTAATTCCAGCCAATAAAAAAATCGTTTTTTGTGTCATTAAAGGTAAACAATTCCACGAAGACACAATATTTCATGAGTTTTCCAGAAATACTATAAAAAATCTGGTTATTGCAGCTTTTTTCCTCGTCCTCCATGCAATGCAACTTTTTCTACAATTTTCTCCAAAACGGAGAATTTAATCGAAAACCTGTGACGTAAAAAACGTTCAGAATACACTATAATTGATTTAAGGCTTTCGCGGTTGCTTAATGCCATAATTAAGGACTTTCGGTTTAACCGCGTGAATTTTAAAAAAGAAGTAAAACTTACTTTTTATTTGCCGAGACGTTTCGGTTAGAGCATGTGCTAACCATGGTCGCTCGAGGACTGGTTCAAGCTTTGCGAAAAAGTGAAAACAGATCCTACCAAGAAAATTGTACGCAAAACAAATCAGCTGATACAGAAGCATATTGGGACGTTAAAAATGCTTAACAAAAAAGAAAAAACTCCTGCTTGCTGCATCCCTCCAAAACTATATGGATTGCCTAAAATACATAAGGAAAACGTACCGTTACGGCCGATAGTAAGCCAAATAAATTCGCCCACCTATAATTTGGCAAAATCCTTAATCGAGGTATTTAATCCACTGATAGGCATTTCCACAACTTATGTGCGAGACTCAGGTCATTTTGTCGAGTTGATAAAGGATCTGACTATTGGAGAGGATGAAATCATGGTGAGTTTCGATGTTGTTTCTCTTTTCACTAATGTCCCCATAGCCGATTCCATTGCGGTAATAAGAGATATGATCCAGGACTTAGATATAGATGAAAACTACCTGGAACTCTTAGAATTTTGTCTAACAACTGGATATTTTTTGTTCAATGGCGAATTCTACCTACAGAAAAACGGTGTGACCATGGGCTCGCCCATTGCGCCGATCGTAGCGGATCTGTGGATGCAAAACATTGAGCAGAAAGCACTTTCGAAAGCCACCTCAAAACCAAAAGTGTTTCTTAGGTATGTCGATGATACGTTTTGCATCATAAAAAGAGAATACCTAGACCCATTTTTAACACTTTTGAATTCGATTCACCCAAAGACAAAATTCACTATGGAATCGGAGTCCGAAGGTTCTTTAGCATTTTTGGATGTGCGGATCATTAGGAGAAGTGACGGTAAACTCGCACACACGGTTTATAGGAAAAACACCCACACGGACAAATACCTACATGCCAGTTCGCACCATTGTCCTGCGAATTTAAGATCAGTGGTTTCATCTCTAATTCACAGGGCGCATCGAATATGTGATCCCGACCACCTGGATGCCGAACTGAAACATGTAGATGAGGTGTTGAAGAATAATGGCTACAACAAGAAACAACGGAAACAAGCGCCTAAGAAACCACTACAGCCAGAGAGCGGAAATCCCGAAAAAGTGGCTTTTCTTCCATACTTACGTGGGGTGTCAGACAGGATCAGCAAGGTACTCAAAGCACAAGACATCAAAACAATCCAAATACCACCTACAAAAATTAAAGGGTACCTTAGATCTCCTAAAGATCGTATACCCTTAGAAAATTGCGGTGTCTATGAGGTACCTTGCAGTTGTGGCAGCTTCTACATAGGACAAACTAAACGGAATATTTCGGTGCGGTTGCAGGAACACCTCTCAGCCATAAAAAACAACAAGAAGGAGACATCGGCTATTGCTGAACATACCATGGATAATAGTCAAAATCACTGGATACGTTTTGACCAAGCACGTATCGTGGCCACAGAAAAACGATATTATCCACGTTTAGTTCGAGAAGCAATCGAAATTAAACGCAGGCCTACGTTTAATAGAGATGACAGCCTAAAATTATCCGAAACTTGGAATCCTGTGTTGAAATTGCTGCGACCGTTAAAGTCCATCGATAAACCGGACGACACAATCAGTACAGTTTGCCAACAAACGGTCAACAGGCACCGTTATAATTTGAGAAGCCGTCCAATGTTTTAAGCAAAGCTTGAACCAGTCCTCGAGCGACCATGGTTAGCACATGCTCTAACCGAAACGTCTCGGCAAATAAAAAGTAAGTTTTACTTCTTTTTTAAAATTCACGCGGTTAAACCGAAAGTCCTTAATTATGGTTCAGAATACAATTTTACACAACTTGTCTATACATAAAAAAATTGTTGGAGCCCTCCCCGACACTGATTTTTCGAGTTTTAAACGCAACACACAAGTTAAGAGGTCGTAAGAGGACATCGGCGAGGTCCTTTTAAATTAAGAGGTTTTTGAGGTTAGAACCGTCTGCTAACTTTTCCCCAGAATATGAAAACCGTTTACAAAAATTCACCACGAAAGTTAAGAGGTTGACATCTCTTAACTATTATCAGGAATACCAATTTCTATTAAATTTCCTCTTAAGTCCAGTTAGCAGTTAAGAGGCTCTTATCTATTATGCAGAATTGAGGGGTAAGTTTTTATACCTTAATTTTGTTAAAACGCTAACTTTGATTTAATTTTTTGCTCCAAAAAAATGTTGAAAGCATAGAGAAATTTACAAGGCAAAATTAAGGGTATTTTTTGAACGTAGTTTGAGAGTTAAGTTCTAGGCCAAATGTGGCCTATAACCAAAATTTGGTGTGGGGATTAATTTTTTTATTAAAAAAAACTAGTTTTCTGTACTTTTTGATCCACAAAGTGATTCATTTTGTATACTATATATATTAATTTATTTAGGCATACAGAGTAATCTCATAGACATTTATTTTAGATTAATTTAAAAAAAACGGAAGAAAATGAAAGGAAAGAAAAAAATCATAATCAACAATTGCTTTTTTTTATCACATCTGACGAGCGGTTAAAATCGATTAAGTAATAATATTTATTAAATCATGTACACATTAATATTTAATAGTAGTGCTGAATTTCTTCCATAACATGTCTCCGAAAATTTGACATAAAAAAATTAAAATTACGCTTCCTAGGCTTGGTGTTACCATATAATCCGAACAGTAAGTTACACGGTTAAAATTATTGGACTACCTTTTAATCCCATTTCTGGAATTCGGCATTTTTTAATACTTTTTCTATTAAATTTCAATCCTCTTAAATGATTAACTACATTTTTAATCAAACTTGTATTATTTTTCAATACTTTTTTAGAGTTTGATAGATTGTAATAAAAAAAGTACTACATTCAATTCCAACAGCATTTAATGGGTATATTTTTGATGCTTTTTGTATTAACTTTTAATCCCAGTTCTGATATTCAATATTTTTTAATAAAATTTTGTATTATTTTTCAATATTTTTCAAATTTTTCCTTCCGTTACAATACGCATATGCTCTGCAACATTCGATTTTATAAGACAAAAGGGAAGTATTAAAAAACGGAGGCAACAAAAGCAGTTTTTTTAATACTTCCCTTTTTCAATAAATCAAATTTTAATAACAATATTAAATTTGAAAAAAATTATTTTTTTTAATTAGCGCATTTGCATTACATTGTTTTTTTTTTTGAAACTAATGCCTGGAGTCCAATGAACGCAGCGCGAACGCACAAACTGTCACTTACAAGTTTGTTCCATAGAAATCATTTGAAGTGAGCACAGTGAACGCACCTACAACGCAAAAGTTTGCAAACTTTTAATTTTGCCGCAGAATTCTGCGTTGACAGTTCATAAAGAGAGGTTGGGGAAATGTCATTCGAGGAAAAATTGATAGTCTTAGTGCAATAACATACAAATAACAAAGATAAAGACCAACAAAGCAAATTATCGCTTTAAAATTATCCATTTTTGTAATTTTGTCAACTTTATAGCACTATATTATGTCACTTGTACTACTTCACAAGATACCATTGGGCTCTGCCGCTGAAACGTTGCGCTGCGTGACAGTTTGTGCGTTTTAGTTGCATTCGCGTTGCATTCATTGGGCTCCAGGGGTAAGACTTAACTAAAAAATTACGACTTTTTTCATCCAAATCCATTAACGCATTACGGGGCAATATTTTTTTTTAAATATAAAAGATTTTATTTTTTTTATCTCCAAAAGTACTGATTTTTGTGGACTGAAATTTTGGGAAATTATTTGTTGTAATCATGGCAACTTACGGAAAAAAATTCAAGTTTATATCTCCAGGGACACTTTTTTTCATAAAAAACTTATTTTTATGTAGTTAATAACAATGAATTTATAATGTCAGTAAAATTCACTTCTAGTCCATGAAAATAAACACCAGTGGCAATAATTAAAGTTTACTCAGTTCATTTAACTCTGAGGAATTCAATTGATTAGTTGAAAATGTTTAATCTCTCAGTAAATCAGTAGGCAAACAAATTATTCATTAAAGGTAAGCAGAAATTATCGAAATGAAAAAAATAATCACGTGTATCCATACCTGTTTGAATATTTTGAATTCCAGAAGATGACGTGTTCATGGTTAAAGCAATGACAAAACAAAAAAAATATATAAATAATCCGCTGTAAAATAAAAACTAATTTCAAGCTGTCATTATTTTAGCGAACTCCATTTATGTAAGATTCACTTTCTTAGCACGGTTTTTTACTAATAATTTATAACTCGTATTAAATGTACAAAAAGAACATTTTTCTTTTTTACACAAATTGTTTCTATTTTTATAATATGACTTTTTATTGATTAAAAGTTAATAAGACATTTTTAAAGAAAGTCTTGTTGAATTTTTTTTATTTGTCTGCTTAACTAAATGGTTTACCTACTTTATAAGTATTTTTATCTGCATTCTTCACATACTATTCAAAATTTTCTTTACACTGATATCAACAATTTTCTGTTATCTACATACGCAAAAAATAACTTTAAAATACGATTACATGATACCCATTTATAATTTAACAGGTTTGACTGCACCAAACCTGATAATCTACTCAACAGGTAAAATGAATGGTTCTAGCACAATGTAGATATACATATGTATGATTACCTTCATTTTCTAATGAATGTATTCGCAATTTATAAATTTTAATTTTAAATTTGTCAATTGTTTTTAGGATCCACTGTGTTTAATCAAATAAAAAAAACTTCACAGCTTCTAGTTTAATTGACGTATTTCTTTTCACTATAAGTGTGTTATTGCGATAGTGAAGAAAAGTAAACCGCAATCATGATTCAGTAGGAGAATACAGATGAAACAGATATAAGAAACTAGAGGTTTTGCAAATTAGTTCATGTCTATTTCATACGCAGGGCAAGTTTTGCCATGCCACATGTTTTGATGAAAAAGTAAGAAACCCATTACGCTTACGCGTTTCGAATGACGCAGTTCGGATTATCCGATAAGAATCACGCGCTCTAAGTTACGCACTTAGAATTATGGGATTTAAATTACGCGTTACGATTCGCACGTGTGCGCATTGCCTCCTCGTGGCGATCACGGGTAACTAGGTTCCTAGGCGAAAACGCGACGCTAAAGGAGCAAACCTTGACAAAAAAAACCCCAATCCAAGGTGGATCAGCATATGCCGATGGATGAATGGCTAGTGGGATACTAGTCGCGAATATGCGAACTCTGGATACCTGACGCCCTCCGGACATTCTTTCTCCTATACTCGTGGGACCAAAATAGAGCCTCTAACTTCTGCGGAGACAGACCCCTCCCGAACAGGGTCCACGGAGAAGGATCTCTCTGAAAAAATATCTAATTTCCCACATGTCGCGATGATGGCTATCACCAGGGACATGTCAAATTAGTAGCTTGTGCAAATCCCAGATCAGCCGAACTACTACGGACAGCTGTCTCCAGACTCGGGGAGGTTTGGCCGGGCGCGGATCTGGAAGTTGTTGCTAGGGATCAGATCCCGATTCCTGCTGAATCTTCCGATCCAACCACAATTTTGGAGATTGTGAAGGTCAGCAACCCTTCTCTGCCAACCCATAACTGGAAGGTAGCAAAGCTGGAAGAGCCAAGGGGTGATTCTCGAGTAGCCACTATTGTAGTGAATAAGAAGTCATTGGCTCCTATAGCGTAAATCGGAAGGGTGATTAGTTATGGCTTCGGCTCGATTACTCTGAAGGTCTACCAGAAGGACAAAGCGGAGGCAGAGAAGACTTGTCCGAAAATGCCCGAAACAGCAGTAACGGAAACGGCTGCTTGCACCTTGAGCCTCAAATCTTTCCAGCTGGAAGATGGCTAACAGTCATCGAGCTCAGGAATGGCTGAAGAACTCAGGGGTCTCCTTCTGTTGGAGTCGGAGTCAGAAGAAGACACAAATTCAACAGTGGTGGAGATGTCTGGGGCTTGTAGTTCTAATGCTACGGCTAATGCAGATAAATCTCCACCACTCTAAAATGACATCCACTTCCTTACTTCTCCGCCTGACTACAGGAGGGGAAGACATTGTGTTGATCCAGGAACCATGGGTGGCGAGGAACATGGTTTGTGGACTCAACTCATCGGGCTATAAGCTCATATACGATAGGAACAAAGATAATCCAAGATCTTGCATATTGGTAAAAAATAACCTTAACGCATTTCTACTCCCAATTTACAGCGATAGAGATACGGTAACGATCAGGCTGCAGCTGGCCTCGACCAGCTTCTGGCTAACTTCGGCCTATCTCGCCCACGACCAGGAAGGACCCCTACCACCGCATATTCTGGGGAGGCTTGTCGCCGACACTGGTCTACATAAAACCGGGCTTCTTATCGGAGGTGATGTTAATGCGCATCACACAGTCTGGGGAAGTACGGACATAAACGACAGAGGTGAGTCACTTTTTGAATACATTCTAAGTACTAATCTAAATATCTGTAACGTTGGCAATGAACCCACCTTCGTTACTACTAACAGACAAGAGGTTCTAGATATCACCCTAGTCTCTGACTCCATCTACTGCATGGTTAAGGACTGAAGGATTTCGAAGGAACACTCTTTCTCATATCACAGATATATGCAGCTCAGGAAGTGCATTCTATGGTGGAGAATCTAACTAAAGCATTTAATGAAGCAATGGACTTATCTTGCCCGAAGAGTAAGCCCAAGGGCAAAAAGAGACCGCCATGGTGGTCCCCGGAGCTTATGACTCTCAGGAAGGAAAGTCGCAGGCTCTTCAACAAAGCTAAAAGCACCAGACTGCAGCAGGATTGGGACTCTTACAAAGGGATGTTGAGAGTCCTGAAAAAAGAGGAGGAAAGCCCAGCGTAAGTCCTGGGGACTTTTCTGTGGCAAGATAGAAGAGTCCTCTGAAGCAGCTGGGCTGCGGAAAATCCTAACCAAAAATTACCTGGGCAATTAAGTTTTAAACCGTTTAAGTCATCCGGACCCGACTGTATAATACCAGCTAAAATTCAGAAGGTTTCAGACTTATCCCTCCCCTAGCTCGAAACAATTTTCCAAGCCTGCATTAACCTAGTTATTAACGAAAAACACGTATTAATTATTTATTGTATTTATTTTACTATTATTTCTATTATATATGATTTTACGGACAAATATTTATTTTGATATGCAATCTATTAGACTGTTGAAAGTACAATGAATAAAAAAAACTGTATATAATGACAAATTACAATTCAAAAGTTACTATGAATAAATTTTACATATTTTTTTTATTTTTAAAGTGAATTACTTTGTCCGTTTGTCGACAAAACTCCCCCCGGTGTTGACTCTATCTCTTCGTCAACACGAAAATTCAATAACTCGACGAACAGAACGATTATAAATTCCAACTGTAGTTTTTACGTCCAAAATTCGTACTACTCCGTCCTTGTCTGGATATGTTCGAATAATTATTCCTAGTGGCCAATTTGCTCTAGTCTGTTTATTAAAATCCTTAAGTAATACAACATCGCCAATTTGGACATTTTTTTCTTGATTAATCCATTTTTGTCTATCTCTTAAAGTAGTTATATATCCATTCAGTAAATTTTTCCAAAACATATTTGTTATAAATTGTGAAATTCTCCATTGTTTCTTTGAAAATGTATCATTTTCACAAAATTTTCCTGGCACATAAATTTCTTCAGAATATCCATGCAATATATCATTAGGTGTGATACTTCTAAAATCTTCTGAATCGCTACTAACATATGTTAATGGGCGAGAATTAACAATCCATTCAGTTTCAGCAATTAACGTTGAAAGCATCTCATCTGTTAATTTTTTTCCCTGTAGAGCTGAATTCATAGCTTTTTTAAAAATTCCAATCATTCTTTCCTATGCTCCCCCCATTTCAGGACTGTTTTCTGGAATAAATTTCCAGTGAATTTTTTTATTAGCCATCTCGTTTACAACTTCTCCATCATCCAGTTGTTCTAAAGCTTTTAACAGTTCATTATTTGCACCTCTAAGATTTGTTCCATTATCACGCCATATAGTTTTGACATTACCACGACGGGCTATGAAACGCCTTAAAACCATTATGCATGAATCAGTTGACAAACTCTGAGCAATTTCAACATGAATCGCCCTTGATGTTAAACATGTGAACAAAACTCCATATCTAGGAACTAAACTTCTTTTACAGGTTACAGAAAATGGACCAGTACTACTTTTGCGAACGAAATTTCGCACAGCGAATTTTTTTTGGAATTTTATATGGGATTTGACATTTCGTTTTCGTTTCGCTGTGTTACAGTACTAGCCTTTAGGTAAAAAACCCATAATAGGTTGAATTGGTTTTCCTTTATTTCGTCGACACTGTGTACAACGTGAAAATACTTTTTTTACAATTGATCGTAAATTTGGTATCCAAAATTGTTTTCGTACTTCATTAATTACTGTTTCAATGCCTTGATGACCAAACCATTTATGAAAGTGAACTATCATAAGCTGAGTGTATGGATGATTCCCATCCAAAATTATAGGATTTCTAATTTTTATGCATATATTTTCCATGTTTTCAATTCTGCTTCGTAATTTTATGAGATCGTTATTATCCAAAGTTATATAAAATTTTGATAATCTTCCTTTTTTATTTAAAATACTTTGCATATTGGTTTCTTGACGCAACTTTAAAATTTTTTTATCCTCTGGAAAGCATTCTTCTTGAACTACACGCCACCACATTTGTTCAGCCCATGAAATTTCATCTGGAGTTACAGGTGTTATAATTCTTTCTTCAATTTTTAATTTAAAATTTGTTAAAGCACGTTTAACTCTTGCTGTAATTCTTAACAATTTGACCCAAGAATAAATTGTTTTTGTTTTAGGTAAGAATTCAATTAACTTTGATGAAGTAGAATTGTCAGATACAATCATTATTTGATATTCATCTTCTGAATTATTCTCAATATTGTTATTAAATTTCAAATGATTTTTCGCTGAGTACAAAAATTTTGGACCCGTAAACCAACGATGCTCAATATTCAAATCCATCGCCAAATCTCGAGTACAATCGTCTGCAACATTTTCTTCAGTTTTGACCCAGTTCCAATCTTCAGCATTGCTCAATTCTAATATTTTTCCCAACACATGAGGCAACAAAGCTTAATAATTTCTTTTCCGAATAAATCCATTGTAAAACTGTCGTAGAATCTGTCCAATAAGTTTTCTTTAATTTTGGTATTTCAAGAAATTTTGTAATTTTATCCGCCAATCTCGCCCCAAGCAAAGCAGCACATAACTCAAATTTTGGTACTGTTTGAGTTTTAAGTGAGGCAACTCTAGCTTTAGAAGCCAAAAGAACAACATTAATTTCTTGGCCTTTGATTATCTTTAAGTATAAAACTGCTGCAAATGCTTTTTCGCTAGCATCACAAAATACGTGCAATTGAATTTCGTCAGCATTTAAATAGTTAATGGAATAATATCTTGATATTTTAATAATTTTTACATTTTTTAATTCAAAAAGCCAAATTTTCCAAACTTTAAACATAGTTTGAGTTATAGTATCATCCCATCCTAATTTTTCCCGCCATATTTGTTGAAGAAGAATTCGTCCCTTGATAACTATTGGTGTCAGATAACCAACAGGATCAAAAATTGACATTACTGTCTTCAATACTTCTCGTTTCGTGGGTATTTTTGTAGCTTCTATTATATTTGTCGAAATTTTGTTCAAATTAATGGGAAATGTAAAACAATCTTCTTCCACATTCCACATAATTCCTAATATTCTTTGATGTCCCAAACCTTCACTCACATCTTTGATCAGCCTGTCCGAAATCCAACTTGAAGGTAATTCATTAAGAATGGATCTAGAATTACTCATAAAACCTCGTAATTCATAACCAGCATTTTTTTGTATTGCAACGACATCTTTGATTAATTGAACTGCTCCTTCAACTGAGTTTTCGCCTCCAAGATAATCATCAACATAAGTATTCTCGATGATTCCTTTCACAGCCTTAGGAAACTGGTCACGAAAATACTCAGCATTTGTATTTTTAACATACTGAGCCATGAATGGAGATGAAGCCAGACCAAAAAGCATCGATTTTAACTGGACTACTTCTATTGGTGCATTTACGTCTAATTTTCTCTATAAGAAGCATTGAGCAGCAGCATCTTGATCTGAAATTGAAACTTGGGTGAACATTTCTCGAATATCAGCACAGAATGCGAAAGGATACTGAAAGAATTTTATAAGGCATCCCACAAGGCCAGCCATCCAATCTGGTCCAGTGAGTAATACATCATTGAGAGACACACCATCTACTTTGGCAGCAGCATCCCAAACAATTCGTACTTTATGCGGTTTGTTTGGATTTAATACGGCGAAATGCGGCAAAAACCATTTTGACGTGGATACGTCTTGGATTTTGGTAATGGGGGTACAAATTAGAAAATCGGCTTGCTGCCATGATAACAAATTTGCAATCGATGAAACTCGATAGTTTGTGGTGATATCTGAACAAAACCTGTGTTATAAGATGAGGGCTACATTAAAGCATTGTATAGGGTATTTGGTTATGTTAAACTATGTTCAATTATGTTTTTAAAAAGCAAAATCAAAATTTTTACTCCGCTGTTATGCTGTGTTTGCTGCTTGCAGTACAGATTTCACATTTATACTCTTTTTATGCTCCTCCTTTGTGTGTATTGAATCTGTTGTATTGAATGCATAGATAGATCGCTCGATTTGCTGTCTCAAATAGTCTCATTTCAATACAATTCAGTGTATCAAAACGACTCAAGTAAGAGCAAGATAACCGTATGAAAATAAATATAGCCGTCTCGTTTAAACCGTGAGCTGTCAAAGGAAAATAGACTTTCGGAATGGTGTTGGCGGCTAAAGTTATTTGTTTGCGCCTATAGTTAGTGTCAAACTTCTGAAATTTGAATTTCGCGGCAAACTAAATTTGAATTTCGCGACCTTATACAGTTCAGTGGATGCGTTAAAGTACGATAAAGAGGGAAATACTTTTGGGACCATTTTTCAGCAGAGCTTTGTATGGTGACAGTTGTTCTATGTTATATAGTTCTGTGATTGAATGTCATGTTATTTCGTTCTTTTTGCTATTAACGGCAAAAGCGTTTGCTGTGGTTTCCGACTCTCGTTCTTGGGAACGAAAATGATTTCTATTTAAGTTTTCGCTTCTTGTTCAAAGCGGTTTGTGAGCCTCGCATAAAAATGAATGAAAGCCTCGAGCGATGGCTGTTGGGTATGATGCACACACGCATATAAGTATGGATTTTACTACTGAGAGAACGATATTTCGCTCCCAGCATTAAAGTTTTGTTCAGGGTTGTGACTTTTGATTTTCGAAATCGTAGTAAATCGGCCGAAAAATAGTAGTAGAATTGATGAAATAGTAATAAAATGTAAAACCTTCGTCACAGTATACAGTAAACAAACTTCATACATTAAATGTAAAAATAACCTGTGTAACCGAAAACGAATAACCCAGAAATACCCAAATCTAGGCATTCTAATTGGTTAGAAAAATCTTAAATTTTTGGGGTACAAAGAATGAACAAGCAATATGACCACAAAGGAATCTAATAAAAGTGAAACAGAGAAAGAAATATACTGTTAAAGCTGAGAGCCGCAACGACGTTACCAGATTAGTCAGTTGCGAAATGTATTTTTTGCCTTAGAAATTAAATACAATTCTAAAAAGTTGCAAATTATGTTCGTTTGAATATAGAAAATTAGAAATTCAGTCCAAACTGGTACTGCATTTTTTATCAAACGTCATTATTGCTTTGAAATTAGCATCACGTCGTTTGTAAAATGATTTTGACGGACCGAAGATTTGATATTAATTGCTTTTTTACTATATCCTGACAATTTAAATTTTCTATCCAAATTTTCAACCTAAAATGAAGAATATTTGTACTTTTATAAGAAATGGTGGTCAAAACAGATTTCAATTTTTAAATTTCCCTCCTCTGAAATATAAAATTAACAGCAGAAAAATCAGATACGGCAATGCCGTTGGCAATTGTTTCTTTCAGTTGCTCTGATTTGATGGGAAACGAGTCGGGTGGATTTCGGTTTCATTATTTTTCTCAATTTCCTGTGAAATAAAGTGAGTGATTTAAACAGAAAGTTTATAAATTAGTATGTTTCCATACTATTTCGTGTATTCCGCTGATATTTTATTTAGCTTTTAATCTTTATGCCGACTAAATTTGACGCAAAACACATTGCGAAATGCAAAAGATACCGATCAGCTGTGTCGCTTTTGTTTACAAATTTTCGGTTACACGCATATATGACTGTGCTGTTTGCTCTCGTGTTTTCTGCCTATGAATATAGTATGTTCTTTTTACTCTTACATAGTAAATTGGATTATTTTCGAGTTTGCTTACTGTATACTGTGCCTTCGTCATTATATATATAACTAACTTGATCGAAAGACTAGAAATGGGAGTGTTTTGAGAACTGTATGTATGATATTTATTTCACACTTCTCTTATCATAAACCAAATATAAATAAAATTATTATACCCGTATGGTGAAACCGAATATCTCAAAAACGGTGCATCTTATCAAAAAAGTGCAAGAACAAAAGTTATTTAGGATATGATTCTACATAAAACTCCCATACATCAAACTCCGATTGGAATAAATTTTAAAAAAATCTGATTAGAAAGTTTGACTTCAAACTGGAATTTTGATACAACTGTTCGCCGTTCACTTAAATCACCACACGGATTTTCAATAATTGCCAGATTGGTTTCCTTAATTTCCTTTTCACTAAATTTTTTTACTTAAATATCTATTGGCGATCGTTGTAGGCGGATCCACGTCTTCTGGCCGTCTCTACGAGACAGACACCTTGCTTTTTTTGTTTGATGATCGAATTTCTTTTAGATTGAGACGTCTTTCATATCCTTTTATGAAAAGCTGGTCAATTTCTTCACAATATCGTTTTCCAAATTCTGGATTTTTTAATAACTTTCTTTCTAGGCAAAATAATCTGCTCTTAGCTAAAGCGTAGCTATCTGGCAATTGAATGTCGTCATTTTTCCAGGGTAATCCAAGTTCATAGCCTTTATCACATTTTTTGACACTTGAATTTAGAATTTGTAAAGCTCTGTGGTCTTCAGTTGATCTTTGGCTGTCTTCTTTAGTTCTGCAGGCTCCGAAACTTTCTAATTTGAAATAATCTTTCACTGTATCATGTAGACGATCATCTGAATTTTGACAGCATGTCATCACAACTCCGATCATATTCGCTGTATCTTTATTATCGATTGGCCCATGAATTTTCCATCCCAAAACAGTTTTAGACAAAATCGGTGAATTTGGACTTGGACTAATGACTTCTCTACTCACAATAAGGTGACCATTATTTTGTCCAATTAAAAGCAATGGTTGGCAATTTAATGTAGTTAAATTAACTTCTTTAACCCTAGTCCTACGTTGGTGTAGAAAACTACATTTTTGGTTTTTCATTTTTTAATATATTTGGAACTGTAAAATAAAATTTTGGGAGCCGATTCTCCGTGACTTTATTTGTTCCATGGAAATCTACCACAACCAAATAATTTTAATATCTCCATAGTAGTAGAAGCCAACATTTTTTTAAATTTAAAAAAAAAATTTTAAATGAATTTTTTCTCAACGTAGGACTACGGTTAACATATGGAAATTTTTTAGCTATGTCATCTAAATTTACATTTTGTTTTGGTAAATTCAAATCTCGAACAGTATGTACATTATTCAAGACATATTTATTATTTAAATTATCAACGGTTTGTATTTCTACCTTCACACATTTAGACCGTTCTTCAATTCTGGAGATTTCACCTGTCCATTTGAAACAAAAAGAAGATTCTTCTCCTTTTAGACCAATAACCTCTGCAATTGAGTTATCCATGAGAGTCAAATTACTTCCTTCATCCAAAAAAGCAACAATTTCAATACATCCTTTTGGATCAAAAACCTTCACAGGAACCATTTTTACTAAAGTTTTCGCTTCTGAAATATTCATGCAATTTATACTTGGTTCAGTTGAATTTTTAATTAATTGGTTATTATTAGCATTGTATTGTGACTTATGCAATAATTTATTATGGAATCTTTTACATCCATACCACATGGTTCAAGACTTTTACATTTGCCTGGACCATGTTTCAAAAGACATCTATAACAATATTGTCCTTTTTCGGCAAATCTCCATCTTTGCTTAACATCAGCTTCGATAAACTTAGAACATCTTTCCAAAATGTGACTGCCTGAATTACAAATGGAACAATTTTTACTTGTAAAGTTATTAAATTTGTTTTCTTGGACATTGATATTGTTTTGATCATTATAGGGATTCTGAGGGAACTGTCGATAATTATCGACAAGCGACTTATGTGCACATATTCAACTTTCTTTTAATTGTGTTGGTGGATACAGCACACTAATGCAGGTTCGACTTCCAATGCGATTTCCTTCACTCGGGTAACACTAATGGTTTGACGTCTGGAAAGCTATTCCACATTTCCAACGTTTTTATCGACATTTCCAAGGGATATCGCTTGCTTTATGAGGTAGTGATAAGAGTGCGTTTGCGTATAAGTTTAGCGCACACAAAACACGAAGAGCAGGCGATATTAAAGTTCGATTGGGCCCCACTTCAGTCGTGTGCGGAGTCAACTTTTCAATTATTTCCACGGTTAGCAAAATTGGTGTAATTTTGATAAAAAAATGTATGCATAAAAATCCATCGGATTTTTTTATCATTTTGATATATTTGCTATTTATCAAAACAAATGTATGGAATAAATGCGAAATTTTGTATCATTTCTACTTGATAAATCGTGGATTTATCAAAACGATAAGACTTTTTGTATTCAGTAATGTGATATAGAAAATTTGAGGGTAATTTAAAGCAATTTATACCACGATTTCCAACCGTGTATATATTTCAATAAACCTACAAAACACATAAATTTAAAGTTTTTAACCATACATAAATTACGCTTTTTTACCTTTCTTCGGGTATCGGAAAAGGATCTGACGCGTCCCGTAGATTTCGTCTCATTATTCGCATTTGATTCCGAATAATGAGACGAAATCTTACTAAAGTAATAATAAACGGGTACTGCGGAATTCATTGTCTTTGGTAAATTAATAAAAACACTATCTAAAGTTTTTCGCGGTACATTTGCGGCTGTCAAATTCAGAATTTTTGGGTTGCTTCTTACACTTGCAACTGATAAAATTCACATCGGGCAGGTAAAAAATTCTTCATCGCTGCGGATCTTCAAGAAAATTTCCTAACTTTAAAAAAATTCCCTCTTATCGACATTCCACTGGCGATAAGTATCGATTATGCTCAGAATCGGTGTACATATGAGGAAAAATTTTGTTCATATGATGTTGTTGTAAAAAAATTATTTGCGCTCATTGCTTCCGCCATTTTCTCCGAGAATCTAGCAAAGGCCAACAACTTTAATTTATACGAATTGTTTTCTTCTGTTGGATGATCATTTAGTGATGAGGAAAACCACGCCGATAACAGATGATCAGGCAATTTCTTTAAAATTTCAGTAAGAATATTTTTAATATTTATCACAATATCTAGAGATTCTACAGCTGCTGTAACATTTCTAACCTCATCATTAAAATTTTTGAATTCAAGTAAGTTCCTTACTACAGGTAATTTTTGAACCCTTTTTACTAACTCGAGAGAAATGAAGTCGTTATTTCCATAAATTTTATTTAAAATTGATAAAATTTGTTCTGGATCTCTTGCTGCTAACAATACCAAATCAATTTTCAATCGAGATTTACCTTGTATTTTTTCGTTTAATCGATTTAGATTTTCTTCGTTGGTAAATTTGCATAATTGTGTTGTTCTCCTATAATTTTCCAGAAACACTGGCCACTGCAAACCATTTGAACCATCGAAAACTGGAAGACTATTTCCGATTGTTTGTCGCGCCAACATACATTTGATGTCTGATTCTAATTCTTGTATTTTTGAATTATCTTCAACAATTTTCTGACTCTGAACTTCATTGTATAGAGTTTGAATTCGTGATCGTCCTGGCACACAAATGTTGCGATGTTGTTCTCCCGCGGGTTGATCTGGGCCATCTCCACAATCCATATTATTAAGCCAAAGATTTACTTTCGATCTTGAAGAAATAGTAGAACCACCTTTGCTTCGAATTTCTGCTAGTCTTGCGCCTAATTCAGTAATTCTGTCTTGTTCCAAAATCTCGAATTCAGCCTTTTGTAATTCCAGCTCTATTTTTTTCCTTTTTAGCTCTGCTAGTTTATTTTCGTTAACAAGCTTTTCCTGGATATTAGAAGTTACTACAGACCGTACCGAATTTTTTCGAGAATATCTTGAACCTTTTTCTTGAATTTCTGGGATCCTTTGATACCTACTGGGCGAAAGCACATTTGCTTCAAAATTACTACCACAGGGTTCTGGTACTTCTTCACATTGTCTCATATATTTGTCCGAAACTTCGAAAAGTGTATTTAAAATTTCCATAGCCAAATTGTTCTCATTAGGATTTGTCGTAGTTTCGATGTTTAAAAATCTACAAATAACTAATAAATGATTTATACCAATTTGTTGCAGACTTCGTAATTTTTCCTCATATCCATGGGATCCTTTTTCGAACTTAAATTTTTTGAAGTTATTGAGGTGAGTCTTCACTAAATTGTGTTCTGGTTGGTTTCCAAATACAGCGAAGTACAGCCATTTCAAATCCTCTTGTTCTGCTTCCAGAATTTTGCTTTTCAAGACATCAGAAAATAACGTCATGTTGATTTTTTATATTATTTTGAACTTTTCACTTTTCTTTAATTTCACAATTCAGAATTTTACTGTTTTTCCCGGGACTTGTATATCCGGCTCGAAGGACCAATTTTATTAACGAAAAACACGTATTAATTATTTATTGTTTTTATTTTACTATTATTTCTATTATATATGATTTTACGGACAAATAATTATTTTGATATGCAATCTATTAGACTGTTGAAAGTACAATGAATAAAAAAACTGTGTATAATGACAAATTACAATTCAAAAGTTACTATGAATAAATTTTACATATTTTTTTATTTTTAAAGTGAATTACTTTGTCCGTTCGTCGACACTAGTCTATATTCCTTTAAAATGGACAGAGGTCAACGTCGTTTTTATCCCCAAGGCAGGGAAAAACTCACATAGCTCACCTAAAGATCTCAGACCGGTCAGCCTCTCACAATTCAGAATTTTAGAGGTTTCTCGTCTTTTCTCCTGAAGAAACTAGAAAGATTGTTAGATACTCATATACATCAAAAAATTGACCCAAATAAGCTATCTACATCCCAACACGCATACTGCAAAGGCAAGTCCGTGAAGACAGCTATGCACACTCTGGTTCACACAATAGAAAAATCACTGGACCTCAATGAATACACAATGGTTACCTTTCTACATATTGAACAATGTCGTACCTGGGGCTACCATAGGAGCATTACAGTATCTTGGAGTAGAGGTTTCTTTAAGCGAACTGATAAATCTAATGCTAAAAGGCAGGATAAATCTAATGCTAATGCTAAAAGGCAGGATTATCAACTCAAAGCTGGAGAACTTACCTGCAAGAAGATATGTAACTTCTTTGGATACTAGCAATTAACGAATTGCTTCAAACCCTAGAAGCGGAGGGGTGCAAAGTGATAGCTTATGCGGACGACATTGCCATAGCTTTTTCAGGAAAGTATCCTACAATCTTGAAAGAGCTAACACAGAATGCTCTCTCTAAACTATCTATTTGGACAAACAAATGCCGTTTAGCGGTCCACCCGCATAAAACCGAAATAGTCCTCTTCACCAGGAAATATAAAGTTCCTCAAATCTACCCACCCTCCATAAATGGCACCAGCCTAGTCTGGATAGACAGGGCTAAATACCTAGGTATTATTCTGGATAGGAAGCTAGACTGGAAACTTAATACTCAGGAAAGGGTTAAAAAAGCCTCAGTGGCACTCTACTCGTGTAAACGAACCATTGGATCAAAATGGGCAATGAAACCATACATGGTTTACTGGCTCTACACGTCCGTTATCAGACCCATACTTATGTACGGGGTAATCGTCTGGTGGACAGCTTTAGACAAAGCCGCACCCCGAAGTTTGCTAGGAAAAATACAAAAAATGGTTTCAGTGTGTATAAGTGGAGCACTGAGAACGACCCCTACAAAGGCACTGGAAACTCTACTACTTTGCAAGCAGATGGCGGCATGTGCAGCTATGAGCCTGTTCACATTGGTTGAAATAGTCCGCCTAAATAGGACGGTTGAAATATTGCTCGTGTTCAGATTGAGACTATTTGAACCAGTAGCTGTGAGCAATCAGACTGGCGTGAAACATTTGGGAAACGGAACATTTCTAAAGAATTGCAAGTAATACGTGGCTGCCTTTTGCTCTGCGACGTGTTGCATCGACGACGACCGAAACAATAATGACAATGGAACACATTCAGTGTGGCAGCCAACCAATCAGAGCACGACAGGCGGAACTCTGAGAATGGAGTTTTTAGTTTTGAGGATGATTTTCCTATCAGCAGTCCCACTTCCTCACCTTGCCCTACTGTTGCCAGTTTCTGTCCTATTTAGGCGGACTATTTCAACCAATGTGAACAGGCTCTTACTAATGAAATACCTTACTTATTTATGTGTGTGCATCATACCCAACAGCCATCGCTCGAGGCTTTCATTCATTTTTATGCGAGACCCACAACCCGCTTTGAACAAGAAGCGAAAACTTAAATAGAAATCATTTTCGTTCCCAAGAACGAGAGTCGGAAACCACAGCAAACAATTTTGCCGTTAAGAGCGACACTTTTCAGAGCGAAAAGAACGAAATAACATGGCATTCAATACATCAGATTCAATACACATAAAGGAGAAGCATAAAAACAGTATAAATGTGAAATCTGTACTACAAGCAGCAAACACAGCATAACAGCGGCAGTGAAAATTTAGATTTTGATTCTTAAAAAGATAATTGAACATAGTTTAACATAACAAAATACCCTAAACAATGCTTTAATGTAGGCTGGATCTTATAACACAGTTTCTGTTCGGATGTCACCACAAACTATCGAGTTGCACCGATTGCAAATTTCTTATCATGGCAGCAAGCCGATTTTCTAATTTGTACCCCCATAACCAAAATCCAAGACGTATCCACGTCAAAACAGTATATTTCACCTAAAAATTTAAAAAAGCAGTAAGTTGATTTGAAAAAACAGTATTTTTCGCAGTATAAATTTTATTCAATGAAAATTTGTGTCTTTGCTCTTAATTTCGACATTTTTAATCTTTTAAATTAACAATGGAAAGCAAAATCAAAGTAACGCGTTCTGAAGAAGAATGAATAATGCCAAGACAGTAATCGATGGGGAAAGGAAGAAGCGAATCTATATGACATGTTGCCATCAATACTTCGCTGTTCGTCGTTTGAATGTATTTACACTTGCCATGTGTTGCCACTGTTTTGTGTTGCCACTGACGTTTTGCATTGCTATTAATAAATTTGAATTTGGAAACGTTAAAGAATTAAAGTTTTCTGAGTATTTAAATACAGTATTTTGGGGAAAAAAGCAGTAATGCAGTATTGGAGTCTGAAAAACAATATAATACTGCGAAAAACAGTATAGATACCATCGTTATGTATAGCCTTCACCTGCTATATTTTGCAATTCTAAAGGGATTTGGTGCTTCAATGTATGACATGAATTAAAAAGAATAACATTTCCCACAATATTGTCTTTCCCCGTGTGGATAACCACCTTTTACCGTTATTGAATATATTGTAAGTAAACAGTACGATTTTGTAATACACCGTTGGGTCACAAAGAAAAATGTCTCTAAAAAAATTTCCCTTTTTTGGGTTAACTACATATGCATTTGACTCGAGGCCGAAGGCCGAGTAAAGAGGAAGGCGAGAGCTGAAATATATTTAAATAATTTTACGTAGCATCTCCATACATCAAATTGCAACAATTCAAGCGTGAGGGGCGAGGCCGTAGGCCGACGGGGGCAGGGAGGCCGAAGGCCGACTGAGGAAGGGGGATGAACCGCGAAGCGGTTCGGGGCGCAGCCCCTAGTAGATATTTAAGTAAGAAATTTTAGTGAAAAGGAAACTAAATAAACAATTTGATTGACTGTAATGTTACGTTTACGGGATGTGCCTTTCCGTTTGGTGAATTTTGGCATCTTGTACCTAAAAATCAAATTTCACTTGCAACACAACGAACAAATGTTTAATTTTAACCCTTTCACTCGGCGCGTACACAATTGTGTACATCATATTTAACTCGTATTTCTAAGAGAATTAGAAGGGAGAGGGACAATTATTGACAATTTATGTACACAAATGAGTACATAATCAAAAAGAGACTTCTAAAAAGATATTTAAATTTTTTAAATTTTGAAATATATTTTGTTGCTATATATTATTATTGAAAAAAGCAAAAAAAAAATTTTGTTGTTTTTTTTTAATAATAATATATATTTTTATATATTATTATTGAAAAAAGCAACAACATATTTTTTTTGCTATTAGAAATAAATGCCGAGTGAAAGGGTTAAAATGTTATAGGGCATTTTCATAAATATACTCGGACAAAACATTTTCTTCCATCTCCCTGTAATACTTAGTTGTTCAGTAATTTGCGAAAGTAAACTAACTAAACGAATAACATATAACTGGGTTTATTATTACCAAAATCTTTTGTGTTATTTGCAGAACTTGCATTCATGAAAACGCCCATAGATGAAAAACAAATAAAAATCAAAATAAAATAAAATTACACGATAAAAACAACCAAGCAATTTCAATTTACAGCAGGCCTGGGCACCATGTATGTAGTGATTTACTATTACTCGAAGAAATTTTATGTTTCTTCATATACTATAACACGAAATGAGAAAACGCATCTTTTTCATTTTTTACGCTCTTTCGCTTTTGATAGAGACGTTTAGGAACAGTGGACTACACAATTTATCATGATGCGATTACAAAAAAATAATAAGTTCCGTCGTGCAAAAAAACTTGTGAGGACGTATTTCCGATTCTGTGCTTCGAAAAAACATGCGCTAAATTGCATTATGTTACCTGATAGGACAGCTGTTGTAATGGCGTTGTAGATTGAATTTTTTATTCGACATGTAACTGCAAACCAGACATAGCCGGTTATCATTATTTCTGGTTATTAAATATTTGTTTTCCCAATCACACGACATAGTATTTGAATTTGAATATGAGCGCTTCATAATGGAAAAGGAAAACTAAAAAAATCAAATTTCTGAAAAAATTTCGTACATCAGTGTTCTTTGGGAAGCAATTATAATTTTGGAGAGCAAATGTATACACCCGTACGCATCAACAGCAGAAATCATACTGAATGACTGTCGTAGCGTAGGCTCGCTCCATCGATTGTTAGTCAATCGTTTGATTTCGGCTGCCGAAGTGGCCGTCGTCTACCAACACGTATCATTGCGTTGGAGAGTCGAGTAAAAATGTTCATACATTGATTGTATTCTCGTAAAATTTGAATAAAAATGTTATCGTTGTGAGGAGCCAGACGAGCCAAGGAGTGCCCAGGCTTGATTTACAGCAACTAAAATCTTAAACACAAACCGCCTGCTCACACAACTCATATACAGAAATTAAAGAAAACACTGGGCAATCAAGAGAAACAATCAAGTAAAATGAATTTCCAGAACCAGAACAACCCATATATAGAAGAGAAACAATCAAGAGTAAAAGCTTTTACTCAACCTCAACCAGTGTTGCCGGAGACCTCAAGCTCAAAATCGGTGAAATGAGGAAAAAAAATCTCAAAAGTCTCCGAAATTATAGACAAAAATCGCTAGTTTTGAGACTTTTTTTAATGCATATTTAAACATATCTGTGGCAACAAGTCATAAGGGCCTAACACCGCGTCTTGATTAACAATTTTTCATCCCAAGAAATATCTCACCGCAATGAGGTTTTTTTGACAGCTGGGCCGAAAATCTCTTGAAATTTTATTTCTCAAATTGGCAATGAAAAAAAAACACCTAGTCGCCGCTCTCGTAATTAATGCAATACGTGAAATTGAAAAGGCTAAAACAGAAGAACAGACGAAAAGAAAAACCTCTTAATGTTATATATTCTCTTCCGAAGCTTTTTGTATCGTATTGTTTGTAAAAATTAGTTATTTTCGCAATTACTTGTCGGGAGAATTTAGATTCCGCCATCTTGAATTGTGAAATTCCAAGAAATTTTGCTATTGCAAGATTTCTTGAAATTTATCTCTGGGATTTTTTATCGCCGTCAACTCGAGCTCTGATTGGTCAATCAAAAATCTCTGCGATGAAAAATCCCAAATCAAGACGCGGTGTAAGTTTGTTTTTAGGCAAAGCCAAATTGCTCTGTCTATTAAAGTAAATACAGATCTTTTTATCTTGATCTGAAATTCGACTTAGGCTCTTATGACTTGTTGCCACAGATATATCTTGTTTTCAAATCGCTTTTATTCTTTGTTTTTAACAATAATAAAATATAATAATAAAAAAAACAACTTTGTCTTCTTAAAAAACACACTGCACCTGCAGCAAAGCAAACTTGACATTTACTTAAGTTGAGTGATTCATGTATTTTCTTATAGGGGGATTCTGTGGTACTTATTTATATACATTTGGTAGGTTGTTGACCCAATAAGCATAGATGTAAAAAATTGTGAAAAGTATGATATTTATTAGTAAAATTTTTAACAAAGTTTTTTTTTCTTAAGAAACTTTTGAAAATCGCTGAAAATCTCCGAAAAGTCCACAAAAGACCACTAAAATCTCAAATCTCAACACGTGCTTTTAAAGGCATGAAAGTCGCTAGAAATGAGACAAGTCGCTGAAAATGGCAACACTGCTCAACATACTTCGTCGTGTTCTCTTTCCTGTGCCTCTTTCAAATATTCAATACCACAAAGAAAACATTAAAAGAGTATCAATGTGAAATCTGTACTACAAGCAGCAAACACAGCATAACAGCGGCAGTGAAAATTTAGATTTTGATTCTTAAAAAGATAATTGAACCAGTGGCGGCTTTATAGGGGAGGCAACGGAGGCATTGCCTCCTCATAACATTTTATAAAAATGTTTTTCTAACGTATGCCTTTAATTTTTTATACCATAATGGACTGAATAAAAATCTGTATGTTCAGAAAATAATAATTTAAAAGAAAATCCTATTCTCTAATGTTGAATTCTCTAAAACATAAACTACAAATTCCCTTCATAGAGGCTAGCCTCCGATTCGTACAAATACTTTCATACAGCTTTTGCTAAGAACAAGCATAGCCACATATAGAATACGAACACCAATCTCCGTAAAAAATTCTCTTCATAGAGGCTAGCCTCCGATTCGTTCTTGGCAAAAGCTGTATGAAAGTATTTGTACGAATCGGAGGCTAGCCTCTATGAAGAGATTTTTTTACGGCGCCTAAAGTTAGTTAAAACTAAAGTTAGTTTTTGATGCCTAAAGTTAGTCTCAAAACTTGTGAAATTTGAATTTCGCGGCAAACGAAATTTGAATTTCGCGACCTTATACAGTTCAGTGAATGCGTTCAAGTACAATAAAGAGGGAAATATTTTTGGGAGCATTTTTCAGCAGAGCTTTGTATGGTGACAGTTGTTCTATGTTATATAGTTCTGTGGTCGTATCATAAAAAAATTTATAGAACTAAAAAAAACTTTGCCTCCTCATTTCAAATATACACGAGCCGCCACTGAATTGAACATATGTGTTTAACCATTGAACCATTTCTGATTCATGGTTTTCTTGACCTTCTATCAATGAATAATCCTATTGGAATTTCTTGGCTCATAGGTCTGCAAAAACAAAAAATAATATAACAAAAATATTATATTATTTCTGTGGATGTTTTCACATCCAATTTCCCCCCAATAGGTCAGGCATATTTGCCCTCAAAACTCATCAGGAGCCTGTTTCTGAAAACCCGTCAGGAGCCTGGTAAAGTAGGCTCTGATGACGGTGAGCCAGCTTCTATACCAGAAACAGGCTCCTGATGGGTTTTCAGGGCAAACATGCCTGGCCTATTGGGGGGAAATTGGATGTGAAAACATCCACAAAAATAATATAATATTTTTGTTATATAATTGAACATAGTTTAATATAACAAAATACCTAAACAATGCTTTAATGTAGGCCGGATCTTATAACACAGTTTCTGTTCGGATGTCACCACAAACTATCGAGTATCATCGATTGTAAATTTGTTATCATGGCAGCAAGCCGATTTTCTAATTTGTACCCCCATAACCAAAATCCAAGACGTATCCACGTCAAAAGTGACATGCATGGTAGGAGGAGCGCTATGGCATTTTATATACAGTAATTCGGCATTTTATATACAGTAATTTGAACCCCGTGCACATTTTTAAGAATTCCATTTATTAGTTATCGCCTAACTGCAACCCGCTTAACAGCAAAACCCCTATTATTGCAATAGTCTTCAAAAAAGTTTCTCCAATAGTCTTCAAATAAGTTTCTCCTTTGATAAGTGCCCAAGTGCTTTTTTAGCCGACTCCCAAAAAGTAAAAGGTTCTAAATTCGACTCCTATGTATTTTTTAAATATGTTCACACATAAATTTTTACTGGGTTGATCAATTTTGGTCATTCAAAAGAGAAAATTGTAGAGAAAGTTCCTGGTTGGGTGGCGCTGTAAGTTTTCCCCCGTGGCGCTATGCCTTCATAACCCCTCTAGACCGTTTGAGATATCCAGTTGAAATGTTTTGTGTTGTGTTCAATACAACACCAGGAAGGTTCTTTTATATACTCTTCCCCTTTGACCCACCCCCTCAAACCCCCTAGATTCTACATCATTTGAAACATCGAGTTGAAATCTTTTGTGTTGTACTCAGTACAGTAGAACGCGCTTAAATGCAACACGCGTAAATGCAAAACTCGTGTAATTGCACACAAAATTTGTGCATAGAGGATTTTTAAGCATTTTTCATATAAATATACACGGATAAATGAAACACGCTTAATTGCAATACTTGCTTAAATGCAACCATTTTCACATCCGCAAAAGTATAAATTATATAAAATTTTACACGCTTAAATGCACATGTGCAAAAATGAAATGTAATTACACAAAAAAAAGTGATTATTGTTATTTTTATTTGATAAAATGAATTCTTAATTAGGTTCTTTGTTTTTGTGTAGCCTTGTTGAATTTAAATGTTTATTACAGGAATATTAAAGTTGCATGTTTATCTTTTACTCGCATAATTGCACATTAATGTACATTTATCCGTGCTTCCGTGCTACGTATGAATGCAAAACACAGATAAATGCACATAAAATTCTGCGAAATTCGATGTGCATTTAAGCGTGTTCTACTGTACAACAACAGGAAGGACATTTGATTTATTTCCCTCTGTGGTTCGATCCCCTCAAAAGCTAGATGCTACATCATTAGCCGTTTTTTCAAAGTTTGAGGCTTTTTTGTGGAAAAATGCTTATATATTTATTCTTCAAAAATTGTCCATCACTATCCACAACTTTTTCCCATCTTTCTGGCAGCATACAGATTCCGCGTCGAAAAAACTGCTCGTCTGTTAAGGCGATCCACAAATCGGTCTCTCATTAACTACTGATCCACACCTGCCATGAATGCCGTCAGTGTCGCTGTCACGTCTGATGTTATGTCTAGTGAAGATTGAAATGTCAGCTGTTACGACATAAAAGTCTAACATTTTTTGTTGACATCTTTGCTAACAGAATTCGTAACAGAAATGGAATTTAAGATGGCGGATTCTAATTTTTCACGTGCAGAGTGGCTCCGTGTTATAAACGAATACTGTTTAAAAGTAATTTTTACAAAGAAATGATTTGAAAAATGCATCGTGGGGGCAGCAGGAGGCCGAATTTCATTTTAGTGCGGAGATTTTAAAGAAAAAAGTGAAATCACAGATCGTCATATTTACTACTCTGAGTTGTTTATTGCTCAACGCATTGCTGGAACTGAAATGTCATGCCAGAATCAGCAGCCCACCTACGTCACAACAGACTTTTCTAATGACATTTCTGCTAACATTTATGTCAGAGTTTCCGGCAGGTCTGGATGGCGTGTAAGAACGGAAGTGCTGCTCAACCAGCCCATGCGTCATCGATCGGAATCGGTGGTAGTCAGAAGGGGCGATATTTGGAGAATACGGCGGGTGGGGTAGTGACGCCCTGATTCAGTGTTTCCAGGTCGATTTTAACGACATTAACAACATGTGGCCGAGCGTTGTGCTGCAAAATCACTTTGTCATGTCTTTGCTCGAATTGTGGCCGTTTTGTCGACAGACGACGGACATGCTAAATTCAACTTTTTTTATCATTCTGAACACACTGGTGTAATTCATTTTTATACCCGTATGGTGAAACCTTACCGTTTGTAACGCCAAGATCCCGTCATCACACAAAAAAATGAATTATACCAGTGTGTTTAGAACAGGGCCAGGAAAGCTTTCAAAGTTCTCGGGCATCCACTACCACTGACAAGCGATTTACTTGTTTATATGGCTTGCTCTCCGAGCCTAGTTCAAACTTTGTTGAAAGCTCTTTCTCATTATTTTTGGTTTTGACACACTGTTAATTGTTTTACTTTACGTTAAAAAAAGTTTTGATAATGAAAATCTTTTATATGAAATTTCCGAATTACAATCGGAAAATAAAAATAATTTCATAAAACCAGAAACATTAATTTGATCAATTGATATTTTATGAAACGACTTAAAATGCCTATTTAAATTGTATTTTTTTATTGTTTTAATTTCCTGAAATCATAGTAAACATTGCATTGTGTTATCACACCGAATAAGAAAACAATCATGTCCAAAATTCGTGTCGTCTTTTGAGACAGAACGCTTCATGATTTTCAGCAGTGTTAAATTTTTCATGATTTTCAGCAGTATGAAATACACCACTGCTTCAGTCAATGTCCTAATGACAACTGAGCTAATAAAAATCTCTCGCATAAATGGCCTCACTTAGAACTCAGCAAAGCTCCATGATAAGCAAAATGCCCAAGTGGAAGCAGAACGGGTTATATGCAAAGTGAAACAGATTATTTCTTTCATATGCGTATGTATATATATATATATAATAATAAGTTTTATTTAGCGAAATAGTTAACAAAACCATAGACAATGGTAGAAACCGTCTGTCGAGTTGGCAATAACAATAATTCATTATACATATCTTTATATAAAAACTTATACATATGCGTATGTATGCAGTTTTCGTACAAGCCAGAATGAAACGGGTAGCATGAAGAATCGATGTATAACAGGGCAATTTGAGCTGCGAAAATGCCCTTGGTGCACATGGCCGAAGCCCGCTGGTTTAGAATGATAAAAAAATTAAAAAAAAAATTTAAAAAAAAGCTTTTATTAAAAAAGAATGCACTAAAAAGAAAAAAATAATTTTCTGGACGCTGTGTATCACAAATATAAAAGCTTTTTAAAAGCGAGATAAATTTTTATTTTATTGTTTTATGCTTTATCTCGCTTTTTAAAAGCTTTTATATTTGTGATACACAGCGTCCAGAAAATTATTTTTTTCTTTTTAGTGCATTCTTTTTTAATAAAAGCTTTTTTTTTAAAAAAAAATTTTTTATTTTTTTTATTTAGTTCTTTTTAGTCTTCGAATATATATCCTTACATTTGAAATGTCCTTACAGGCTTTTTAACTTGAGAATCGCATTCAGCGACCCCAAAAACCCCCAGAATAGATTTTTTTCCGGAAAATTTGGAGAAAGGGATAATCACGTTATCCTTGCAGGACCTTCCGTTATCCTTACTGACTTTTTAATGACAGATTCGGATTTAGCGACCTCAAAAACCCCCAGAATAGATTTTTTTTCCGGAAAATTTGGAGAAAAGGATAATCACGTTATCCTTACAGGACCTTCCGTTATCCTTACAGACTTTTTAATGACAGATTCGGATTCAGCGACCTCAAAAACCCCCAGAATAGATTTTTTTCCGGAAAATTTGGAGAAAAGGATAATCACGTTATCCTTACAGGACCTTCCGTTATCCTTAAAAGGACGAAGTAGTGAAAATATTGTATTGTCATCGGACTTATATAAGTGTGCAAAATTTCAAGTCAATCGGACAAGTGGAAGTGGGTCAAAATTGGGTTGCAAGATTTGATCTGACAGACAAACAGGACAAACAGACAAACAGACACGAAGGCAAGCTAAATAAAAGCTTTTAAAAAAATTGATTTTCGCATGTCCATCCATCCGTCCGTCCGTCTATGGCGCGTATTGCGGGCGCACGGATTGAGCTAGAGACTTGAAATTTTGCGCAGATCCGTTTTTCGTAAAATGTGAGGCTAAGTTCGTTTTTCGTAAAACGTGAGGCTAAGTTCGTTAATGGGCACAAATGGACCATTAGGGGGGGTACCCCCCATACGAACGAAAAGGTTTTTTGTGAATATCTCAAAAACGGTGCATCTTATTAAAAAAGTGCAAGAACAAAAGTTATTTAGGATATGATTCCACATAAAACTCCCATACATCAAAATCCGATTGGAATAAATTTTAAAAATTCTTATTGGAAAATTTGACTTAAAAGTGGAATTTTGATATAACGGTTCGCCGTTCACTTAAATCACCATACGGGTTTTCGTATACGGGCGAGATTGGCAATTATAGCTTTTGTTATGTTTTTGTGTGATAACGGGATCTTGGCGTTACAAACGGTAAGGTAAGTCTAATATACCCTTTGGTTTCACCATACGGGTATAATAACTAATTTTTGCATGTCCGTCCGTCTGGCTCACGGATTGAGCTACAGACTTGAAATTTTGCGTAGGTTCGTTTTTCGTAAAATGCGAAGTTCGTTCATGGGCAAAAATGGACCATTAGAAGGGTACCCCCCATACGAACATAACAAAAGCTATAATTGCCAGATTGGCAATTATAGCTTTGGTTATGTTTATCATTCTAAACACACTGGTGCAATTCATTTTTGTGTGTGATGACGCGTTACAAACGTTAAGGCAAAGTTAATATACCCTTTGGTTTCACCATACGGGTATAACAAGCTGTCCTTTGAGTCTGTGGCAGCACTGTTAGTACCACACACCATTGTAATCAGAGTCTTTAATACGATCGCGTTTGAACAAGTCACGCTAAACTTTTGTGTCTCCGAATATCAATTAATAAATTAGATATAGTAGTAATTAACGATCTTTTAATACTGTCCTTGACACCTGTAACCATAATTGGTGACCACCGACGTGATTTTTGAAAAAAAAACAATAATTTAATTGTGTTCTAAGCGCCGGGAAGAGTTTTCGCGAACAAAGAAAAAAAAAGAAGCTCGGCGAACATTAATGGTGAACAGTGTTTGAGGACAACGAATGTAATTACAGCGGATTGAATTACAGCGGTTGTAATTCTAAAAAAGAACCGATTTTTTTTTGTGGTTGCAGCCTTATTAAATTTCGGACGAATACGACAACGACCAATTATCGGGAATTAAACGGTAGCTTGTTCGAATTTAGCCATTAAAATGTCTCTCGAAGGGGAGCAAGCGCGAGTGACGGAGGATGAAACGAGGAGAAAGGCCAGCAATGCAGAAGTCGCGCGATTGGCGATCAGAATTCCGCCATTCTGGGCTGATAGTCCAGAAATCTGGTTTGCACAAATCGAGGCCCAGTTTGCCACCGGAAGTATTACGACCGATTCCGCCAAGTTTTCAATGATTGTGGGTAACATGGAGAGCAAGTTATTGACTCAAGTTTCCGAAGCCGTTTTAAAACCACCGGCAAACAATAAATACGAGAACCTAAAAAGGGCAATTATTGGTGCATTTGGGGATTCTGAGCAAGGAAAAATGAAAAAGCTTTTATCGGCAACCGAACTTGGCGACAGGAAGCCGACGCAGCTCCTCAACGAAATGCTGAAATTAGGTGGCGAGAATATAGGCGACGAATTCTAAAAAGTCATCTGGTTGGATAAACTGCCACAGCAGGTGCGGGCAATTCTGTCAACAAGTGACGTGGAACTCAAGGCATTGGCATCTTTGGCCGATAGGATAATCGACACAGCCGGAATTTCGACTATTGGTACAATCAACGAAACCACATCAACATCGAGAGTTCCTGACATATCCTCAAACGAAAGGTTGGCCAAACAGATCGCCGATCTTACTAAGGAAGTGCGAATGTTGAAGACGCGACAGGGAAGAGAACGAAGCCGACAGTGTAAAAGATCAAATACTCCTTCACGTCAACGAAAGGAAGACAACCCGGATGCTTTGTGTTGGTATCACAGAAGCTACGGAAACGACGCGACGAAGTGCCGTGAACCTTGTTCAAGGGGATTGGCAAACGACAAGAACGCAAAAAACTAATTTGCCAGCTGCCGGGAGCGGGCAACGCTGGTCCATCAGTAGCACGACTTACCGTTACTGATTCCAACACAAATTACAAGTTTTTGGTCGACACGGGAGCCGACGTTTCGGTTATTCCGCCGACATACGACGAACGACGAAATTTATCAAAAGTACAATCATTATTCGCAGCAAACGGAACACCAATCAAAACTTACGGTACGAAACGACTGAATATATCTTTGGGACTGCGACGAAGTTTTTTGTGGAATTTCATCATAGCAGACGTAAATTCGGCAATTTTGGGAGCTGATTTTCTGACCCAGTTTGGTCTTTTAGTCGACATGAAAAATCAACGCTTGGTCGACGGCATTACCAAGTTGTCAATCGGGATGATCCATGAGAAGACGGGTGAGAACGTTATCAAGTCCTACGACACTAATTCAATTTTTGCAGATCTCCTGAAAGAATTCGTCGAAGTGACCATTTTCAGGAATAAAGAGGGCATAAAAAGAAAAACCACGCATCACATCAAAACAAAAGGATCACCGTGCTGTGCTAAAGCTAGGAAACTATCACCGGAGAAGTTGAAGGCTGCCAAGGCTGAATTCGAGTATCTTTTGCATCAGGGCATAATACGACCATTGAAGTCTAATTGGTCAAATCCACTTCACCTCGTGACGAAGTCAAATGGAGAATTTAGAGCCTGCGGTGATTATCGGGCGCTAAACGCCAAAACAGTACGAGATAATTACCCTGTACCACTGATCCAAGATTTCACGCATTTTCTCGCCGGCAAGACGATATTTACAGTACTTGATTTGCGGCGAGCTTATCATCAGATTCCAATTGAGCCGGAGGATATACCAAAGACAGCTGTAATAACACCATTCGGATTGTTCGAATACGTTTACATGGCTTTTGGATTGTGTGGAGCTGGACAAACATTTCAACGTTTCATATATGAGGTGTTGCGCTTTTTGGATATATCGATGACATTTTTATTGCATCACGAGACATCGAAGAACATAAAAGCCATATCAGAGTGATACTGCAGCGACTTCTCGAGCGTGGTTTGACCATCAACGTTTCCAAATGTCAGTGGGCGAAATCTGAAGTGAAGTTTCTTGGGCACCGGGTAACACCATCGGGAATCGCACCCTTGCCGGAACGTATCGAGGTGATTCGAAACTTTAAATTTCCGAAAACGGCGAAGGAACTTAAGAGGTTCTTAGGCATGATCAACTTCTACAGGAGATTTGTGCCAAAAGCTGCTATTAATCAAATGATTCTTCAAAAATTGATCATTGGCAATAAGAAAAACGACACAACCCAGATCATTTGGAGCGACGAAGCTAAATTAGCATTTGAAAAATGCAAAAGCGAATTAGTGGAAGCGATCTTATTGGCCCATCCGAAGCCTGAGGCGCAAATAGCATTGTGTGTCGACGCATCCGATTTCGCAGTGGGCGCTGTGTTACAACAATATGTGCAAGCCGAAGAAGCCGAACCATTGGGTTTTTATTCAAAAAAACTTACTGAAACCCAAAAGAGATATAGTACATACGACAGGGAACTACTTGCCATGTACCAAGGCGTAAAGCATTTCCAACATATGCTCGAGGGTCGAGATTTCTGCATATTCACAGATCACAAGCCGCTGACGTATATGTTCAATCAAAGGCTGGACAAAACATCGCCGCGCCAAACACGACAAATCGATTACATTGGTCAATTCTCAACGAAAATAAAGTACATTGCGGGAAAGGACAACACTATAGCAGACCTGTTGTCCCGGATAGAAGAAATTACCAGTGTCACCATCGACTTTGACGAAATGGCAAAAGAACAGCGAACAGACGAAGAATTGAATACCCTTTTAAATTCAGGTAATATATCTGCACATCTCGTTTTTAAATCTTTTGTCGTTCCAGAAGCAATTGAATCATTGATTTGTGAAACGTCTCATGACAAGATTCGACCATATGTACCCAGGGGTTTCCGAAACAAGGTATTGATGAAGATCCACGGTTATGCACATCCCGGTACGCGATCAACAAGTAAAATACTTAGAGAAAGGTATTTCTGCCCTGGCATGAACAAGGATTGTGTCGAATTTGTGCGAAGCTGTATAGCATGTCAACGTGCAAAAGTGCCCCCCCCCCTTCCAATAAGTCTTCAGTTGGGAATTTGACCTTTAGGATTTGGAACCTTTAGGAGTTGGGAAGGTCTCAAGTCAACTTGGCATAGAAGCAGAGAACGATTTTGAGCGACATCATAGATGAAGGGTGGCTCCTAAGCGAGTAGATGAATCACGCGACGAGGAGGCTCACTTCACTTTGAAGTCATTTTTTCGTAAAGAGTTTAAGTGTGTCCTAGATACATTAACTTCTCTGCTACAATCTAATGGCAGTGCTTGCCTCAATAGCATGAAGCCTCTCTTTGACATCTTTCCATTTCTAGTTTCAGAAAGCGTTTTGACAATAGCTAATTTGAAGAAGGTAGTGGAGATGATTCCTTCCCATGACCAGAGACCAGATGTCTATGCTTTACAGGCTGAGATGGAAATTCTGTTTCGGGATTGTAAAGAAGCAAAAAACATGGTAGAGATTGTTAAGCGAGCACGCGAAATGAAAGGGGTACTTAAATTAGCATTTCAGGTAATAACTTTTGTTCTAACTGCCAGTTTCTCCGTAGCTACGAATGAGCGCAAATTCAGCCAGCTAAAACTGGTGAAAAACGTTCTAAGGTCGACTATGGGAGACGTTCTTTAATGATACTACACAGCGAAAAAGACTTAACTGATACAATTGACCTTACGAAATTTGTTTCGGCATGGGCAAAGTTAAAGGAAAGACGAATCCATGTACTATAAATTAGATATGTACAGACTCTAGTTGAAGTCATCTTCAACGGTTATCTTTTCTCTCAAGGGTCGCATAAGATTATTAGTGTTTACCCTTTATTTAATTGTATGTGAAAAATAAAAAAAATTACAATATGTTAACATAACCATTATTCTTTATTATAATTTCTGGTCAGAGATTCTGGGCAAGGAAAAGGAATTTTTATTAGGTACATCCTAGTTAGGAATAATTAGATGTTCGATTTGGGAAAATTGACATGTCTCCCCCCCAATCCAGAGCCTTCGATACGGCCCTGTACGTATTGTATTAGCTGCACGTGCACTTTTTTTTGTCAATACTGGCTAATATTCGCGCCTCCCCTTAGACTAGTCCACGCCTCCCAGTTTGAAAAACGCTGCCTTAGAGTGTGTGTTTGTTCACTTAAGTCGTAAATACCGCAATTTGTTCGTTCATTGCCTGTATATTCCACCGAACTCACCTTTGTCTTTATATACAAATCATATTACTCGATTTTTGTCGCTTTAATCAGTTGCACAATTTTGGTACCATCGTGAAGCATTTGTTACGATAAAAGTATTACATCGCGTATAAGAGTTAAGATCAAAACCTGTAACAGTTAAGACCAAACTTTAACATTAATTTTTGGGCGAATCTATATATATAAAAATGAATCGTGGTCCGTTTGACTATCCATAACTCGGCTGAATATAATCCGATTTGCATGGGGTTTTTTTGTTGGATTCGTATTGCAACAGGTAAAAACACTACGGAGCCGAAAATTGGAAATTTCTACCGGAAAAGTTGGAAAATCTTGAAAAACCGAAATTGCATACTTTCGGGGGTTGTTGCACTTTTAGTAACTACATGGCTTGAGATATCGAGGTGAAATTTATTGTGTTGTGTTCAGTACAACGCCAATAAGGATATTTTACATACTTCCCCCTGTTGACCCATTCCCTCTAATCACCTCTCCCGTTAGATTCTACATCGTTTGAGATATCGAGATGAAATTTTTTGTGTTGTGTTTAGTACAACGCCAGGAAGGATATTTTATATATTTCTGCCGTGTTAACCTACCCCCTCGAACCCCCTCTCCAGATAAATTTTACATTGTGTGAGATATCGAGCTGATTTTTTTTTGTTGTGTTCAGTAGAACGCCAGGAAGGAAATCCCGCTAGATTTTACATCGTTTGCGATATCCAGTTGAAATTTTTTGTGTTGTGTTCAGTACAATACAAGGAAGCTTCTTTTACCCGCTTAAACGTCCTCCCCTGCTAGATTCTACATTTTTTATACAATAAAAACTCTCTTCGCGGACACATTCCATAGGTGATCAATTTCCTTAACCCTTTGTTGACAATCGGTACTTTTAAGTACCACCAACTTTAAACCCTTATATTTTTTGCTTATCCAATGGTATCAACGTGAATACCACCCCCTCTATAAAACTAGTTAATGTATTTTTTTTAATTGCTTTCTGGAGCCATTTTAAACGAAAAAAAAGTCATGGTTATTGATTTATTGTTGTTCACTACCTGGTCCACAAAGGGTTAAACGGACACATTTCCTATGACCAAATTCGCAAATCCAACTTATTCTGATTAACTCATAACCGGACATAAATCTTGCCCCGTGAGTATCCGCTTATGGGAACTTTCACTATAATTTGTAATTTCAGTTACGTTTTGACTACAAAAATATCAGATGTAAGCATCTCATGACTTCATGAGTCGGTATCCGTCAAGAATACAATACTTACCTCTATAGAGAAAAGTAAAAACTGAAATTAGAATCAATCATAAGAGTTAGTTTTTCAATCATGATTATGATTAAAACTAATCAATCAGAATCAAAGTAACGAATGATTAATGACTAATTCAATCACGAATCAAAAAAAATATGATTGATTTTTTCAACCATTAGTTTTCAATCATTAGTCAGATTGAATTTTGCCCAACACTGCTACTTCGCGTACCTATAACAATAAAACATATAACTATGGCGAAAAGTTCGAATTTTAAATTTAACGTCACTGAATTTTTAAATTGAACGCCACTTTGCTCGAAAAATATCTTCGATATACAGTAAAGTCCTGTTAATATGGACTAGATGAGACCGGACCCTGATCGGATTAAACGGAATTTACCTTAAAATTCACATAACACAAGTTTTAGATGGGTAAAACTAAAAAAATTGATGTATTTTCTTTCCCTACTGCTTAATTTTAGTTTTAATACTAGGTACTGTATATATATAGAGACAAAAGAAAACGAGAGATACTTTCTAAAAACAGATGAAGCAGGTGAGTCAGTTCCTGGAAAAACCGACTTCTGTGTCTGCCCTTTCTCTTCGTAATCAACTGATGACGTCAAAAAGAATCATTTTCGTACTGACCTGTTACTCAAATTAATAAATTCTGATTTTTTTATTTTTGCTATTTTTATGCAATTTATTTTACTTAGTTTATATTGAGGGTATTCACAATCCTCTTTTAATTTTCGGTATTCGGTATTTTCGGTAATATTAAAAGACTGAAAATATTCTGCTGTGAACATCCCACAGCACAGATTTGAGAACAGCGCTTTTATTTGATACGTGACCAAATCATGAACTGCTAATTTGATTGTAAAATATGTCACATACCTTTAAATCCATGTTTGATGTATTCTTTTGAATTTCTATTGTGGCAACGGCTATCAAAATTGAAAAAAAATGCAGTCCGATGAGATAACCAGCGAGAAAATTTGACAACTAAAAACGTTACTAGCGCCACCCGCGGTTGATTCTTGATACCGAATACCCGGGCCGGAAAACACGACTCAAGGCATGTATACAATTACCGAATCCGGTAATTCATTTTTACATGAACCAAGTTACCGTCTCGGTAAAAATCTGTTAAATTTGACTGAATTACCGAGCGGTAAATTTACCCGCAATTTAAAAGACGACTGTGAATACCCTGATTAATAATACTGCAGAACAATTTTTGGAAAAATTGTATGTTATTGATATTCTGTTAATGGATTCTGATAGGCAATTTTGAACTGAAAAACATTGCCGAACAATCTATATGTCTACGTCGTCAATTTTTTTTAGTGATTGACCCTTAAAATTTTCCATTGTCATCGTAGAAGGGTGGATTTTAGATTATTTTAAAGGTAATGAGCTCTACTATCATTTAAAACTAGAGTAAGTTCGGGTATTGTGGTATAGGCGGGTAATGTGGTACACCATCATTTCTCGGATATGAGATGTCGCATCGCAAAATCAAACATACAAAACTGTTATTTGTGAAATTCGGTAACCATTGTTGGTGTTGACAAGTCCTTGTTTTATCAGGTTATACCGGAATTTTCTGAAAAACGTTTTTGAGCAAAATCAAAATTTTATTGTCTCCACATTCAAGTGAATCTCGAAAGCTAACTTTAAGTGGTTTTTTTAACTATGAATCAGTGAACGATTATTTAGACAACACATTTGGTTCTTGAAAGAAACATTTTTGGATTGCGGCGAATATGACCAAGAAATCATTTTTTGGGTTTGTCATGGTGAAAACGGCTATGTGACATACTATTTCTTCCATGCAAATATTTAATATTTGAATGGATGAAACAGTATTCCACATTACCCGCCTTAAATATTTGTATGGAAGAAACAGTATACCACATTACCCGCCAATTTTTCGAAGGACGACTTTTTCAGTTAGTGTACTTTTTTGATCATATTTTTGTTTTTATGTTTATGATTGGTAACATTGCTGTGGAATTTTATAGGCAAGCCTCTTGAGGTATCGTAAACAAAATTTTAACATAATTGCTTTAAAAATTAGTGATTTATTATGAAAATAAAAGAAGGTGTCCAACAATACCCGAACTTACTCTACTATCATAAATATTTCCCCTCAAAAAGGACTAAAAAATAAATTAAATGTAATACAAAATTGTTGCACGATTTTGAAAAAATTATAATGGAAGTATGAATTTTTTTTTACTATTTACAGTCCCAGGCAGCGTTAAAGAATGATCTCGAAACATCCAAGTCGCACACCATTCTTAAAACCGATCTAGAAACATCCATGCATCAATCGCAAGCGGCATTGAAAAACATCATTAAAGCAGACCAAAAAGAACTTGAAACGAAGAAATGGCAAAATTGAAAAGAAAGTAAATGGAAATTTTTCAGTTTATATGGAATTTTTTCGAAAAAAATCTTTTTTAGAACGTTTCTCAAAAACTAGAGCCAATCTGGCCAAACGGAATTAGCTATCTAAAATTATGCTAAAAAGATTTAAAATCTCTGGCAACACAAAAACGTCGTTTTTTGTCGGGTAGTTAATGAATCTGAAGTACTTGGAGATGCGGATTTAAACGTTGAACCTGTATAGCGCTTTATGTCTAACACAAAAATTCGTATTTTCACTGCAGTTAAAATAAAATTATTTAATTCTGGAAACCAGTATTTTTAATTAGAACACAAATTTCTTGACGAAACAACAACAAAAAGTTGTGTGCATCTATCAAAAGTCGACGGTTAGGCTGAATGCAGAATAGTCGTCTATGGGCATTTTCCCTTCAATATATTACTAAGACACATTTTGTTTGGGCGCCAGAACAATAAAGCATCAAAACAAAAATCAACACATTTTGCTGAGTAAATGAAATTTCGACTTTATAATTTTTTGAAAGCTGAAATAAGAGAAAGAAATGCGCTGCAGAATTTTTGGAAATTTTGGGACACAGTTCAGATTTCTCGGAGAACTGCTTTATTTAAGGACAAATAAAGAACCGAGCAGTACAATAAAGAGCAAAAGGCTATTTTACAAAAAAAAAAAAAAATAATATGACAGTCAAAGAAAATGGCTTTTCTATGAAATAAACGGTGATGTATGGTCATCTTATTCACTACAGACCTAAACGACGAACACAGTTTTTAGAAATAAATACATATATAATAAAATATCTTTATTTGTAACAGTTTCGTCGAAAATTTTTCCAAAATATTATTTACAATCTATTTTTGACATAAACCAATTAACAATCGATTTTTCGGAGTGCAAGTTTCTGGATACATTCGTGTTAATTTCACTTGATAGCCACATTCCTCAGCTAACAATTTTCTGTCCGTGTCAATCACATCCATACAAAGTTCACCCTGTTCAGCTTTCTCTAAATTACGTAGCCCCGTTTTATGTGCCTGATCAGCTGAATGTGCGATGTGTAAATACTGCTTCTCTGCCAAATTGCCTCGATAAAGTTGACTCAATGGGTACTGAACGTGAGGCATTGGACTAATTCCTCCATAGCAACAGGGACTTGAAATAAAATTTGCCTGGCGTTCTAAGCACTTTTGTATAACCATATCAGTAGCAGTGCCGCACGCATGCAATGAAATACCAATATTGAATATGCCCGTGAAATAATCCAGATTGCACTGATAAAATGATACATTTTTCAAGTTCATATCCTCTAGACGCATTTGCGCTCGTTTAAGAGAAATCGATTTGTTTTCCACGAACATTATGTGACATTGAGGCAATTTTGCTGCTAATATGATTCCCAAATGTCCAGATCCGCAACAGAAATCAACTATACGATCTCCAGATTTCACCATAATTTTTACAGCACTTATAACATTTGCCAGTTGATGCATCTTCTTCTGCAGACGTTTTTCTGGTAGATGGCCGTCTATAGGAGTTGCATCTTTTGGTACTGAAGTCCAATCAAAATGGATTTCCTGATTTTCGTCTCCATTTTTACTCGTAGGATTTATATTTGTGTTAAGAATAATTTTTAATGATTCTTCAACGTCATTTTGTTTAGTAAATATTCGATCTCTAGGATTATATCTTTTTGGATCACATTTATACAAGCTGCAATTCCTATCAACTTGGGCTTTGAAATCAATTTTCACTTGCGGATATTCAATATTGCTTTGATTTAGATCTTCGAAAACTTGATAAAATGTTTCATCATGTTCAATTAAAGTTTTATACCAGTTAGCGACATGCGGAATCATATCTTTTAGACTTTGATTATTTGAAAATGTTTTGAACAAAAAACCAATGCACGGAAATATAATTAAATCTGCAAGTGTTAAATAAAAACCTTCAGCGAATTTGTGCTCACCGTCTGCGCACTTTTCAACCAGTTTGTATTTGTTATGTACTCGAACAGGCTGTTTCAAATGACTCTCAAATTGTAATATAGTTTCAGGTATCTGATATTTCCCCATTTCAGATATATTAACTAAATCAATTGCGAGGATATCATTAATGCACTCTACAATGAGGATCTCACAGAATCTGGTCCATATAGACGTTTCTGACGGTGCTATCAGACATCCGCCTTTGAATCCTAATAAATCATTTCTTTTATTTGGTTCGACCAAATCACTTATGATTTCTCTGCACACTGCGCATAAGCCGGCAATATGCCAATTTCCTTTCACATATGCCGGAAACTTTATATTCGCAATATTTTTATTTATATTCTTCTCTATTTTTGCTCCTTTCAATATTTTATTATTGATTTGAAATTGCTTTCGGTTGGATAATTTAACGTTCGTTTCAATTAAAATTAATTGCGTGCTGTCGGAACAATTTAAATAATTAAGTACATAGATTACCAGAAACGATGGAAGATCGACAAAAATTTCATCCTCATTACGATTAATTTCAATATAAAGTTCACTAGCCATCTCATTAAATTGTTTTATTTTAGTTTCGATGTTTTTAATTTCTTTGATGTATTTGCCTTTGGATTTTTAAACTAGTCTTAACGTCTAAAGATTTTTGTCGCAATATAGACAATGAATATGCAACTAAACCAGTTACCAAAAGCGAAAACTCAAATATCCAGAATTTTCGATTATCTATCCATGCAACTTTATCGCAGCTGAAAAAAAAAAAAAAAACTGTAAATTTCATATGTTTGCAATAATATTTATTGCTATTATAAAAACCCGGGCTAAAGTTTAGACTATTTTATCATTTTTGTTACATTAAAGCATGGGTGGATACTCATATAATAAACTATAGGCTGCGCCCCGAACCGCTTCGCGGTTCATCCCCCTGTTTGTCACTATTTTTCATTAAAATTCAACCGAAATAGTTTAACACCGGCATTCCATCAAAATCAACAGCAATCTAATAAAATTGTAACAGTTTATCTAACGGTCATTCCTCTTACTTTTTCTTTTAGCATCGCGTAAATGAGACAAAAAACTTTTGAAGACTTCCCGTTAACGTAGATATTAGAATAACAGTACAAACATTGAAGCTAAACTGAGCAAAAAAAGAAAAAGTGCGTTTTAAAAAAAGCGAGTACACCCAATTCTGTTTTTACACGAACTTTTTATTTGATTTAACACGATTTAAAACAAAATCATCCTCTTTTTCCACGAGTTGCTTCGATTTAACACGATCGACTTAAATTCTAAGATTTTTTTTTGCGTATTAAATTTCTTACACCCATAATTATTTCACACAACTTTACAATTCGTCGGGCTTTTATCTGATTGAGTTCGTTACATTTGCAATTTCTGTTTGTTGAGAATTCCCCAAATTATGTAACCTCACTATGAAATTACTCTTGTCTGCATTTTGAGCTTGGTGTTAAAAGTGATGTTAAAAAAATTAAAAATTAAAATAAAATTTGTGTACATATAAATTTATTAATTATACCGAAAGCCAATAAATGATAAGTTATACATAATTTTCAAATCTTTGTTTTATTAATTACAATTGAAATACTTTTCAGTACACTGAACGAAATTTTGTTCATGAAAATTAAGAACGGAATTCATAAAAGTGAATTCATAGTATTTATGAACAATTTCATTAATACTATGAAAGTTTTTATAAACCAATTTGATCTGTTATGAAACCGTTCATGAATACTATGGACATGCATTCATAAATCTACAAAAGCGTCTACAAAATAATATCTACAAAATAATATGGCGATAACATTTTTTTAATCGTATATCTTTAGTATTGAAAATCGAATTAAAAACTATTGCTCTACTAAAGGGTGATCCAATTGGAGGTACTTTTTCCAATA
Organism: Chrysopilus asiliformis; assembly: GCA_964034945.1. Classification (NCBI taxonomy): domain Eukaryota; kingdom Metazoa; phylum Arthropoda; class Insecta; order Diptera; family Rhagionidae; genus Chrysopilus; species Chrysopilus asiliformis. Next base: position 69,579,854 of record OZ035961.1, on the reverse strand, counting down.
GGGTTGTTTTGACAGTTCTTATGTGTCAACTAGCTTGTCTATATGACGTTTGTGTTCAGTATTCAGTGCAATTTCATCATGAATAGACTTACGTGTGAACAACGTTTACTAATTGTCGAAACTTATTTCCAAAATCAGTGCTCAGTTAGGAATTGTTATAGAGCTCTTCATCCACTATTCGTGAAACCATCACCAAATTTCGAACTAATTTTATACTATTAGACATTCATCCATCAACCAGAGTGCGTACAGCCCGTAGTAATGAGAATATTGCTGCAGTAGCAGAGAGTGTTCGTGAAGACCGTTATAATTCAATTCGTCTCCGTTCTCAAGGTTTGGGCATCTCTTATGAATGATCTTGGTTTAAAAGCGTATAAAATACAGATCGTTCAATAATTAAAGCCGGGTGACCTTGGTTTACGTTTTAATTTCGTTTTATGAGCCTTGCAACAGCTTCAAGTTGATATTTTTTTTTATCGAAAAATTGTGTTTAGTCATTTTTGGTTAAACGGCTACGTTAACAAGCAAAATTGCCGTGTTTGGGCCGATGAACAGCCAGAAACAATCCAAGAGCTACAAATGCAACCCGAAAAATGCACCGTTTGGTGCGGTTTATGGGCAGGCGGCATCATCGGACCGTATTTCTTTAAAAAGGCGGATGGAGTGCGTGTTACTGTCAATGGAGCTTGATACAGAGCAACGATCAATGAATTTTTGTTGCCAAAAATTCAAGATATTGGAGTAGCTGACTTGTGGTTTCAACAGGATGGCGCTACATGTCATACAGCTAACGATACAATCGCTTTATTGAGGGAAACGTTCGATGAAAACATCATCTCAAGAAATGGTCCTGTTAATTGGCTACCGAGATCTTGTGATCTGACACCATTGGATTACTATCTGTGGGGATATGTGAAATCTCTGGTTTACGTCGATAGGCCCGGAACGATTACAGTTTTGAAAGCAAACATAACCCGTGCTATTCGTGGAATACCGACCGATATGAAAGAGTGGTCGAAAATTGGACCCACAGGATGGACCATTTAAGAGTTAGTCGTGGGCAACATTTGAAGGAAATTATCTTTAAACATTAAATGGCATGAACCAAACTAACAACTTATATAAAGATTTTCCTCAATATATTAATTAATGTGTTTTATTTAAAAAAAAATAGGAAGCTCTTATTGGATCACCCTTTATAAAGTACTAGCTTGCATATCCGTCGTTGCCGGGTTAAGCTGTTTGTCTAAGTTTTAGAATACGAAGAAAACCGGAAAGAACTTAAAAACTTTTTAATGGGTCTATGTTGGGGCTGCACCCCCGACGAACATCTATGCCAAATTTCAGGCCAATCGGTTTAGTAGTTTCCCCGCGAAAGAGTAACATAGCGCAAAAACTAAGTTTCGAAATCACTTTACGCCCTCCCCTTACTCCCCCCACCCCTCGCGCTACTTTTCCGTATGCCTATGTTGGAACCAGAACTACCACAGACAGTCATGCCAAATTTCAAGTCAATCGGTTCAGCCGTTTTTGGGTGAAAGAGGAACAGACAGACAGACAGACAGACACCAACTCATTTTTAAAAGCTTTTATTTAGCTTGCCTTCGTGTCTGTTTGTCTGTCTGTCTGTCAGATCAAATCTTGCAACCCAATTTTGACCCACTTCCACTTGTCCGATTGACTTGAAATTTTGCACACTTATATAAGTCCGATGACAATACAATATTTTCGTCCTTGTAAGGATAACGGAAGGTCCTGTAAGGATAACGTGATTATCCTTTTCTCCAAATTTTCCGGAAAAAAATCTATTCTGGGGGTTTTTGAGGTCGCTAAATCCGAATCTGCCATTAAAAAGTCTGTAAGGATAACGGAAGGTCCTGTAAGGATAACGTGATTATCCTTTTCTCCAAATTTTCCGGAAAAAAATCTATTCTGGGGGTTTTTGAGGTCGCTGAATACGATTCTCAAGTTAAAAAGCCTGTAAGGACATCTCAAATGTAAGGATATATGTATATTCGAAGACTAAAAAGAATAAAATAAAAAAAATAAAATAAAAAAATTTAAAAAAAAAGCTTTTTTTAAAAAAGAATGCACTAAAAAGAAAAAAATAATTTTCTGGACGCTGTGTATCACAAATATAAAAGCTTTTAAAAAGCGAGATAAAGCATAAAACAATAAAATAAAAATTTATCTCTGTGTGGGTTGACCGTTGTGTTCATGTTTGTTGTTTATGTAAATGGGCTTATCGGTCCTTTGATGTGATGTTTAAATGAAACTAGAAATCTTTTTGGTTCTAATCGTTACATTTATGCTGAATCATCCGACGTTTCGATCGTGTATACGATCATCTTCAGGGTGCTTACAATGGATGGATTACAATTATTTTATTTTACTTAGTTTTAGTTATTTCTACTTACATTGTGTATTTTTATGGAAACTATTTGGATATTACATTAAGCACTGATTAACAATGATAAATAAAATAAAATGAAATAAATCAAAATTGTTTGACATTGTACGATTATAAAAACAAGAAACAGATTGAATAAATTAAACACGACGTCACTGGGACGGTTACAAAAGTTAAAGAGAATAATAACAGTTACTGCAAACATCGATATGGTTATTGCGGTTTATTAGTATTTCGTTCTTTTTGGGTTTGTATTATCATTTGTGTGTGTCCGTTTTCGTTTGCGTGTGTTTATCTCGTTGTGCAGGATTGCGCAATACACTGCTGAAATGTCCTGTGTGTCACGTTTAATGTTGTATGTGTCCTCTGTGTATTACACATATACACAGTGTATTACATATACACAGTGTATTAGAACCAAAAAGATTTCTAGTTTCATTTAAACATCACATCAAAGGACCGATAAGCCCATTTACATAAACAACAAATAAAAATTTATCTCGCTTTTAAAAAGCTTTTATATTTGTGATACACAGCGTCCAGAAAATTATTTTTTTCTTTTTAGTGCATTCTTTTTTAATAAAAGCTTTTTTTTTTAAAATTTTTATATATTAGTATGATTTACCTTTTTGACACAATTTCACCACTTTTACATCGCAAGACCTCTTTGTTATGAGTAAAAACGCACACTCCTAAGCTTTTACTGGCAATTTCGAAAGCTGTGAATATAAAACAAAAAATTAAAAATCATTTTTTTTACTATGGGCGTGTACTTTTATTCATTCAGAATCCCACGAGAATTCTATACTGTGTCACAAAATTCAATCGTTGAGGACTTTGAAAAAACAAATTGTTCCGAAAAAGTCGATATAACCTAAGTTTTTTGTATTAAATTTGGAAAAGCCACCTACAGGCAAAGCTCGATTTATGCATAATTGTACAAGGTAAAACTTAAAGCCCAAAATACAATTGGCCCAACACAACATTTACGGCGACATTTCAGATTTTAAACTCATAGGATTCTATGCTTCTAAACCGGGTTTAAATTGCTTTGCTTAATTCTCGTGCTGATGCTGATGCTTTGCTGTGCTGAGTAAAATGTAAATTGCTTTGCTTAAAGCAAAGCACTTCAGGAGCATTAAGCACCAGCAAAGCAAAAAAATGCTTCGTCGAAGCAATCAAGTGGGAAATGCTGTGCTGGAATTTGCTTAAGCAAAATTTAAGCAGTGGTGAAATTTGCTTAGAAATGCTGTGCTTAAGCAGTACTGGAATTTGCTTAAGCAATGCTGATTTGGTTTCCTTTGTGTTTTTTATACAGGGAAATCGATTTCTTTTTTTGGAAAATAGTACGGAGCAAAATAAAATTAGGGAGGAAATTTCTGAACAGCACATGACTTTCTTATACAAAAAAAAAATTTTTTTTTCAGGAAAATACCCTAGAGCAAAATAAAATTAGCGAGGAAATGTCTGAACAGCACACGACTTTCTTATACTACAAAAAATCGATTCTTAAATATAAAAATACACTATTTTAAAGACACGGGTTTTTTATTTTGTATGTTGATTTGGATATAGAATGGGGCATTGATGAACTAACTGAAAAATAAAATAAATTTACCTATGTTGGTGATACACTGAAACATATATTGGACATGATGTCGTGCAATGAGTTGGGGAAACGGAGCGTCAAAGCGAGGCGCCATTTTAAATCATCCCATAGTAAGCCACTGGTTTTACTTTTGAAGCATCGAAATGTAAAAGCTTACGCATGCCTTGACGCGTCATTGTGTTTTCGATATCAAACAAACCAATTCAAACCCTGATTTCAGTGCAGTATTAATGTTTTACTATGTCATCTATGTCTCATTCATACAAATAAAAAACCCGTGTCTTTAAAATAGTGTATTTTTATATTTAAGAATCGATTTTTTGTGGTATAAGAAAGTCATGTGCTGTTCAGAAATTTCCACCCTAATTTTATTTTGCTCTGTACTATTTTCCAAAAAAAAAAATGGATTTTGCTCTAAAAAAAAGTCAAACGAAAAGAAATCAAAATTGCTTAAGCAAATTTCAGCACTGCTTAAGCACAGCAGAACGAAGTACAAAAAGCAAAGCAAAGCAATAAAAATTTTCGATTCTCAGCACAGCACTGAAAATAAGCACAGCATTTTTTAAGCACAGCATTTCTCCGTCACAGCAAAGCAAAGCAAATTTTAGCTTGCTGTTTGCTGATTTCCTTTGCTTTTTCAATCCCTGCTTCTAAATACAATCAATCCGACCAACTTTGCAGCCGTAAAAAGTTCAATCGAATTTAACTTTTGTCGGCAGCTCGCCTACAAAATTTAGTGGTTGATTCAAAATGAAATCTTATGGGGATGTCATAAAATCTAAATTTCGTCATTTAAAGCAAGTGTTAGGAAATATAGCTTGTATGCTGTGTTGCTTAGATTTTATGATAATTGGGTACAAAAAATGTTATATGTAGCTCACTGACTGTCAAAATTCAAATGAAAGAAATACAGAATATTCAAGACCAAGGATTGAAAAAATTAATTTCGAAGAACAATTGAGTGCGTGCGCGAATGAAAAGTTTTATCTGTGAAAAGCAAATTACATTTAGAACAACAAAGTGTGCGCAATTGTATATGGAGGGCGACATTGTCGCCGTAATCTGCTGTCGTAAATGTTGTGTTGGGCCAATTGTATTTTGGCCTTAAGTCATTTGTACAAATCTCGAGATTGCAAAAATCGCAAAAACATGCAGGGAAAACATGTTCACGCATTTAATGGATGTTAAAAATATTTTATTTGTTACAACTTTCATTTATAAGTAAAAACAAATTTTGTTTTATCTTGTGGGTATTTTGAGCTTTTACATTAATCGAGCCTTTTATAAATCTGTATTTAGCCTGTATTTCACAGAAAAAAGAAGTAGTGGGAAACCAATTTAATTTAATTTAATGAACATCAAAAATATAGCTTCATGCACCTAGTGATGAGGATACCTGGCTTACATAACGATATTTATGTTGAAATTTTTGCACGAAAAAATGAAAGCTCGACAACTAATTTAGGTAGAAAGCTGAAATTTGGCTTTAACTAAAAGTTAAACTCCGTTTGAAAATGACAAAAATTAAACCACTCCATCCCTATTCTTCCACATAAATGGGAAAGCTTTTTAAAATTTTCTAGGAAACTGTTCGTTGTATTAAAAATTTTGTTTAGACGAAAAGTGTTTAGAATATGATTTCACATAACTCTGCCATACATCAAAATTCAATAAAAAAAAATTAAAAAAAAACAATCAATTTACCCATAAATTTTGTTTATCGAATATTTATGTATAATGGCAGGCATTTACAGAAAAATTTAAAAAAACGATACCGATTTATTTCAGTTTTGGTCATTATATTGAATTTTGCAATATGACGGAGAGAGTGATGTAAGTAAGCCATATTTTTATTGAAAAGTACATCTAATAAATTACCTCCTTAAGTGTTTAATATAGTTTGCCGTTTAGAAGTTACAAATGCTTTTATTTCAGCTATGATTTCTTGCCCTCCTGGGCATTATTTACACAAACAAAAAAATTGCAGGTAACTTTTTCTTAGATACTTACCCACAATATGAGGACAGACAAAATGTTTATTTAAAAAAATCCATTTGTATAGGAAAGTCGGAGAGTGGTCCGATTGGATTTTGATGTATGGAACGGTTATGTAAAATCATATTCTAAACAGATTTTACCTTTATACATTTTTTAATGCTCACCGTTTTCGAAAAAATAGAAAAAAAAGTATTCAATTTGTATGGGGAAGTAGTAGTCCAATTGGATTTTCATGTATGGATAAGTTATGTCAAATTCTATTCTAAACACATTTTACCTTCATAATTTTTGGACATAACTATACAAAATTTCAAATCTCTAGCTCAATCCTTTCAAAAATTATGATGTTCACGGGCGGACGAACGGACATGCGGAAATCAAAATTACCATCTCACAAAAAAGGAAATTTCCATTCCATAATATCTTTTGTGAAAAGCTCGTAAAATTTCCTCTAATTTTTATATAAAGATCATGCATCTACGATATTTTGATAAAAATTGGTTTCATGCAAACTGGATCGATTAAAAAAAATTTTGCGACTGCCTACTGGCCTGCAAGTATTTCGTCGTTACACGCGATTTGTATCATAGTATTCGTTGGAGTTATGCTACACAGGGACTACATTGACTTTTTTCCTGGTATACCAGCTGGTAAACCTTTTAGTTGCAATCTGTCAAATTTGTTTGGTGGGCAAATTCTGGAATGTTAGTTAATAGAAAACAACAAATTATGATTGCCAAAATATTGGCTTTAAAACGACTACAAAAGAACGAATCCACCCTCTTCCTTCTCAAATCAAATCTCTTGTAATGGTTAAAATGTGCATTCCATTCAAAATTCCATTTCTCGTAAAATAATGAAAAGCTTCCATATATCTTTTCTCTAAAATTTAGTTTCCGCCATTTTAATTTGGTTGCTTGTCAAAATCTGATATACCAGCGCTGTCTACGAAAATGGTATACTAGCACTGTCTTACCAGAAAAACTGGTAAACCAGATGGTCCACACTGGCATTTTACTAGTAATCCACACCTGCCATGAATCCCGTCACTGGCGCTGTTACGTCTGATGTTATGTCTAGTGAAGATTGAAAAGTCAGCTGTTACGACAGAAAAGTCTGACAGTTTTTGTTGACATCTTTGCTAACAGAAATCGTAACAGAAATGGAATTTAAGATGGCGGATTCTAATTTTTCACGTGCAGAGACGCTCCGTTCTATAAACGAATACTGTTTAAAAGTAATTTCTACAAAGAAATGATTTGAAAAAGGCATCGTGAGAGCAGCTGGAGGCCGAATTTCATTTTAGTGCGGAGATTTTAAAGAAAAAAGTGAAATCACAGATCGTCATATTTACTACTCTCAGTTTACTGCTCAACGCATTTCTGGAACTGAAACGTCATGCCAGAATCAGCAGCCCGTCACAACAGACTTTTCTAATGACATTTATGTTAACAGTCCTGTCAACGTTTCCGGGAGGTCTGAATGGCGTGTTACATTGCGGTAGGTAACACAGGGACTACATTGACTTTTAAGTCTGAGTTAGGGCCCAGTTATAGCGATCAGTAAACTTCTGTCAGTGAATTTTTTAAATTCCGATTTCTTTACTAATACACCCAATTCTTATATTTTTTTAGTTCAAAACGTGTTTATACACGTCTAATTACCATTTCCATTAAATGAAATTGTTATTACATGAGTAATTTTTCCAAAAAACACGATTTAATTTTTTTTACGTTCGAAAAAAATTTTCGTATACGTAAAAAAAATTAAAAAAATTAAATCGTGTTTTTTGGAAAAATTACTCATGTAATAACAATTTCATTTAATGGAAATGGTAATTAGACGTGTATAAACACGTTTTGAACTAAAAAAAATATAAGAATTGGGTGTAGAAGAAGTAAATAAATCTGAATTAAAAATTTTTACTGATGATTCTTACGGATCGCTATAATTGGGCCCTTACATTGCGACGACTAGGCGACACGAGACGTCGACGAGAGTCGCGCGACATTGTCGTTAAGGTCGCCCTCCATTACCATGACTTCGGTAACTGCAAAAAAATGCAGAAAACTAGAGCAAGATAGACTTATGTAGATCTAAAAAGGAATGACTGAATACAAGTTAAACGCTATCCCTTCCAGTTTTACAATTTTATAGCAATCATATCAAACCTTATGCTATGAATATAATGTTCAAATTGGCATGGTAACAAAGCTTTTGACTATGCATGCGAAGGAGAAAAATGACATCACGCTATAATAACAGTTTGAATGTGTCCGTGCTTACTATTCACTTACAGGGACTGTAGTAGAAATCGCCGTGTGATTGTAGTAGAAATCGCCATAAAATCGCCATAAAAAACGGGAAATTATTGTTGCAGTTGCCGACAAATTTTTGCAGTTGATTCTTATCTCCCTTTCTCGTCAACGTATCTTCACATAAATGTGTCTCTATTTTTTTGCAGTTGCCGAAGTCATGGTAATGGAGGAGAGCCTTTAAGCCCAAACCCCAATTACGCGTTCGTGCGTGCGGCACCCACGCGGTGAAGGTAAAAACTACGCATTTAAATGAGTAAATGTATAATTGCGCGTTGCTCAGACGCGTTGCCGCGTCCGTGCCGCGTAGAGTAGGCTCAGTTTCTACTTTTAGACGCGGTGACAACTACTAGATACCAGAACAAAATCATGCCGCACGCACGAACGCGTAATTGGGGTTTAGGCTTTATCGACATCCAAGTTACATTCCCAGAGCTGCGAGCACGCGACAAACAATCCCATAACCTAACAAATTTTTTTGAAATTAAAAGATGAGAGTGCAGAAAGTAAAGAAAATATTATTATATGCTACTATGGATAATTTCTGCATTTTGCACTGACTTATATACAATGGACATAGCATCCGAGCCGAAAAATGGCACGGCAGCAGATTTGACTTCGGGATTCAGTAATCGCCAACCTATTTGTACTCGTAAACATTTTACGTTATAGAAATTTCATGTCAATTCACCTGCAGTCATGTTCAAATTCCATGAAAATTACACAGATAGTCTTTACTTGCTAAATCTAGTATGCACATTTCGTTCTTCAAAAATTCGAAAAAAATCAGTGCAAAACGCAAATGTTACACTTTTTCACCTCAAAGTTAAAATTGAGAGTCCCCTGCTGTCATTTATGCCAAACACATATCTTGATATTTTTTTCTCTTACCGATCGCCTTGTTTCTCACATGAGAATGAAAAATTGCCAACTCGTGTTTTATGTGAATGACATCTGGTAGTATTTTGGCGCGAATTTATTTGAATGTGTCGCGATGTGAAAAGTATAATAAGTTTGAAGTGCAATTTTAATTTTTTAATTAGAATCAATCAAACATGTCCTATGAAATAGACACGTTTGTTTTATACACTCCATTTGGCATTTTTAATGAAGAATTTTTCAACAACTATTCAACATAACCTCAAACATCAAGACATAATTTGGTTAGTTGTCAAACCTATTTGTTCAAATAAGGTTGCTAACACCCTATTTACTCGTACAAGGTTGGTAATGGTATCAGGGGATCCCATTAGAAAGAGAGTCAAAATGTGCGAAAGAGAATCTAGCTGTGTTTCGCGCTATTTGATTTCTTAGCGTATTATGGGAGATCATACTTCCATCGTATATACTTCGTTGGCATTTTGATAAAATTGCCAGTTTTTCACCAAAAGAGAGCAACTCAAACACAATTTACCTAACCAAATAATTCAACTGTCATTCGATGTCGTCACGACAAAAGTTCAATTTTTCAAACTTTGGTGGCGTTGTCGTATCGCTGCCGTCGCAATGTAATCAATTCAATACAAAAGCATACGTTGAAAATTACTTTGACAACTTCGACGACTTTCGTCGACGACTCGTGTCGACGTCTCGTGTCGCCTTGTCGCCGCAATGTAACACGCCATTCAGACCTCCCGGAAACGTTGACAGGACTGTTAACATAAATGTCATTAGAAAAGTCTATTGTGACGTAGGTGGGCTGCTGATTCTGGCATGACGTTTCAGTTCCAGAAATGCGTTGAGCAGTAAACAACTGAGAGTAGTAAATATGACGATCTGTGATTTCACTTCATCTCCGCACTAAAATGAAATTCGACTTCCAGCTGCTCCCACGATGCCTTTTTCAAATAATTTCTTTGTAGAAATTACTTTTAAACAGTATTCGTTTATAGAACGGAGCGTCTCTGCGCGTGAAAAATTAGAATCCGCCATCTTAAATTCCATTTCTGTTACGATTTCTGTTAGCAAAGATGTCAACAAAAACTGTCAGACTTTTCTGTCGTAACAGCTGACTTTTCAATCTTCACTAGACATAACATCAGACGTAACAGCGCCAGTTTAGTTGCTCAGAGTGACGAGAAATACACTCTCATCAGCTAGTCTAAACCAGACGTGGACAAGAAAAAATTAAAACGGGCCAAACATATACCAACAAGCCAAAATATACTTCAGAAAATCGAGTACACTGTGAGAAAATGTCTTTTATAAAGTCCCGTCGCTGAAACATTTATTGTGCTGTGCGATTTTTAAACTGACTACAAACGAAGCTTTTTTTATTGCTTTCGAATTACATGACTTAGTTTTCTGCTCTGGTATAACATTAGCAGTGCATGTAGTTTTCTTTAGAAAGTCTTCTTTTAATTTAGCAAAAAATAATTTTCTCCTTTCACCATCAAAATCAAAATCCCTTTTGTGCTTGGCTACATAATGCCTTTGCATTGCATATTTTTTGATGTGGGAAAGCTTAAGAAAACAAACCAAGCATTGTCCAGGGATTTCTACAAAAAAAAATCCTCCTCCCATTGATCTTTGAAGTTTCTATTATTATAGAAACGCTTCATATTTATTTCAGTGTATATGCGCAAATAACAAACACAACCTACTTAGTGGAGTGCCTGATGGCGAATGACATGAAAACAACTCAGAGCGACCGATGGCTGTGATGTGTTTTCGCTCATCGCTGTGAAAGTATAGAGTTACAAGCACTGTGTAAGCATGATACTAAATTTGGCCCAGTTGCAATTGTATTTGGCCCAGTTGCAATTGTATTATTTCGGTTCACTCAAACTGGGCCAAATGGGCCAAAAAGGCCAACTTTGCCCATGGCTGGTCTAAACATTCCGCTCGGAAATTGTGAGTTTTACACTTCCTGTTAAATAATTTTTTTTCCGGCTATCACTTTATTCTGAATAAAGAAATTTTTCGAGTTAGATTTTGAACGGAATGTCATATTCCTGTCTGGCAAGTGCCGAATGCGTGTAGATGACTGACCTCTCTTTTCATCTACTTGCCCGACAGCTCAAACTCGGTGTTTTGGAACGCGAGTTTTCTTTGAACGATTTTCAGATAACCGTAGTTAATAATACATAGTACCATTTCCTGCTTTCAGTCTACTTGAACAATCTCAATAACGCACGTAAACTCTTGCCTTCATTTTTCTCAACACATTTTTATTTAGCTTTTTGCTTGATTTTATATCTACCTAAAAAAACAGTACTGACCTGTACATGGGTGGCAGTCTTCTATAATAAAATATTCCTCACGTAACCAACACGTAGAATTATTCTCTATTACGAAATTTTTTTGGTTCTTATTTTCCGTTGCCCAACGTGATTCAATTACAAGAACAACAATTGTTAGTCTATTAAAAATACAATTTTAAACACCAAAATATGAATTAAAAGTAAAAAATCTTACAGAGTGAGGAAAACAATTCCAAAAATCATGTATTTCCTAGGGCAGGCCTCATGCATGGTCAATGTATTTTGTAGGAAATATTTTTATTCATTTAGTTGAACTACAAGAAACCACGAAATTACATTAGAAAAAAAAAACTGTTGCTGACTGATGAGACAAATCTCGACAAAATGTTTACCTACTTTTTGCTCCTAAGCTTTTGGATTGAATTGTTAATTCTCTAACTTCATGTAAACATTTCTTTATTAAAATGAAGTATTATTTTGCTAGCCAAAACAATTACACTTTTCTTTTTGTGTTCTTAAAGCGCATATCAGAATGAAGCAGCATCCGCTGCGGCAGCAAAACTGCCTTGGTAGTAAAATTGGTTTTGCTGACTTCCATCACGGAATGGAGCAGCACGAATCCGGAGTAAAATCAGTTTGACAGTTCTCATTTGTTTGATTTTCTCGTGAAATTTGTTAATTTATCTATTCGTTCATAAAATGTCTGCAGTAAGGCACTTGGCACACCGAATGCGAATTCGCACCGCATTGCGAAAAAGTTCAAGTTTACCACGCGATCTTATGTCATGTCATCTACATGAGATCTAATTTTGTATTACGTAACAATGCGGTCTCCCCAAAATTGCAGTCTCTGCAAAATTAGAACTCATGTAGATTACATACAATATAAGATCGCTTGATAAGTTTGAACTTTTTCGCTATGCGGTGCGAATTCGCATTCGGTGTGCTAAGTGCCTTATTGATGATTTGGATAAAATTAAGCTAGAACCTGAATCGTACGTCGATGCGTCCGTCACGTTGACAGTTCGAGTAGAATCAACGGGATGCTATGAGTATTCCCCTAATAATACGATTTCCGATGCGGCAACCGCATAGAGTAGGTCGAATTTCTACTTTTACATGCGGCAACGCACGGAAATGTCATTTCGCAAAAAAGTTTGTTTACGATTTACACGCCATCCAGACCTGCCGGAAACGTTGACAGGACTGCTAACATAAATGTCATTAGAAAATTCTGTTGTGACGTAGGTGGGCTGCTGATTCTGGCATAACATTTCAGTTCCAGAAATGCGTTGAGCAGTAAACAACTCAGAGTAGTAAATATGACGATCTGTGATTTCACTTCTTTCTTTAAAATCTCCGCACTAAAATTAAATTCGACTTCCAGCTGCTCCCACGATGCCTTTTTCAAATCATTTCTTTGTAAAAATTACTTTTAAACAGCATTCGTTTATACAACGGAGCATCTCTGCACGTGAAAAATTAGAATCCGCCATCTTAAATTCCATTTCTGTTACCATTTCTGTCAGCAAAGATGTCAGCAAAAAATGTTAGACTTTTCTGTCGTAACAGCTGACAATACAATCTTCACTAGACATAACATCAGATGTAACAGCGACACTGACGGCATTCATGGCAGGTGTGGATTAGTAGTTAAGCAATTTAAGTATGGAACAAATTGAAAGTAATTGTTTCGACGATAAACTAATAGAAGAAGTGCAAAACAATGAATTAACTCCAGATTCGTTGCCGTAGCCAACTGTCTCCGCATCGAACTGTCAACCGGACGCACGCATGACGGACGCATCGACGTACGATTCAGGTTCTAGCTTCAATGAAGGCATTAGCGTTCTGACGGCGTATAGCGTATATTCGAACTATATGGAAAATTTACTGCTCGGGCAGCGTCAGTAAAAATAGAAATAGCGCTAAAAAAGCAGTGAGAATTTTTGCTGCTTTTAGTACGTCATAATTTTGCTCTTAGCCAATGGGAAACTTTTGCTGCCCGCTGCCCCGAAATTGCTGCTGCATTCTGATATGGGCTTAAAGCTGATTTACAATGCAGCAGCAACAGCAACGTCACGGAGAAAATTTTTTTATTGGTCGAGAATCGACACTGTGATTGGTCGAGAATCGATTCTGTCAGATTTTCAGAGAGATATTTTGCTGCCGATTCATTTCTAATCCTAAATTTGAGCAGCAACTCTGAACAGCTACGTTGACAGATGGTCTTTGTTATTTATTTAATAAAAATTTAATTTAGATAATCATGGAAGAAAGGTTAATTCAACAATTCAGAAACGTCGATTTTTACTGTTGCTGTTGCTGCTTCATTGTAATTCATTCGACAGCATTTCTCTTTTTGCCGTCGCTCGTTGCATCGATGTTGCTGTTGGCATTGCTGATGCATGTAAATCAGTTTTTATTCTTGATCTCTAGATTTTGTTCTGAGCTTGGAAGTTGGATTTTATGTGGAGCGAATTAGGACTATTTTGGCTTCTCTGGAAAGCATCGAAATTTAATTGATTTCAATTTATCGATTTTAACAACGGCAACACTTTAAAAAAATTTAAAAATTTAGCTTTTTTCCATTTATATCTAATGGGTCTCTAACCGAGGCTACGTTCCTTTATTAACAAAGTTAACCGTGGTCGGCAGAAAGTTGTTTCTAAATGCTTGTGGTTTACCGTGGTTAACTTTATTCGCGTTCCTCAATGACGAGTTGCAGCTGTCCAAATTAACTTTTCTCAACTCTGCTCAAAAGCAGAGTTGCACAAAGTAAGTCCGGATTCACACGATAAGTTTTTTGATTCACGTCACGGCCAAACGAGGGCAAGAGGTGTGAGATGTAGGAGGGGCGATAAGTTGGTGAATCACCAACTTTTGATTGAACATAAGTTATTGCAAGTCCGTTTTCTCAATTCCTTTTTGCTCTCATTCGTATTCGCTCATGTTAATTTACGGCAAAAACTTCCATAAACGTCAAAAAGACGCACGTCAAAACATTTACCGTGTAAATGACCGTGAATGATTCGTGAATGTTTAAAAGAGAATGGCCGTGATTCATGAATCAAAAAACTTATCGTGTGAATGCGATCTAAGATTGAAATTTTCGGCAACAAGTAAAAAATAAATATTTCGGCTCTAATTGAACGATATCTTTAACTCGGCAGACGTAAGCTGAACATTTAACTACAAGAAAAAGGAAAAATAAAAAAATTCTAACCTAGAAATTTTAGCTATATTTCATTTATTTTCACAAAGTGTAGTAAAAATTCGCAGGCATTGTTGTTGTTTGACTATTTTTTTACTATTTATAAAAATAAATAATATTTATATTGCAGCAAACAGAATAAATTCCAGTTTTTAGGCGAAAACAGAACAAATCTCATATCAATGACATTTCAGTACGCTCTTGTGACGTCATGCGCAGAAGTTTACCAAAATGAAACTCGTCTTTGCGCAATCTGTTGTATTTGATTCATGGGTGTAGATCCTATTTCGTTTCTTTGGCTATTACCTAGGTGTAGATCCTATTTCATTTCTGCACGAACCGGTAGATAGATGTTTAATTTGTCAAAACGAAAATTGATCCAACTCGTCGTTAATAAATTGAGTTTCTTGCTTGAGGCAGTGGAAGACGTGAACAGTAGTCTGAGTTGGCATTTGACTTTGTTGGCTTCGACATGACGTCAAAGTTGAAGTGAGAAAGATAATCTGCGTAGTTAGCCATTCTGCTGACACAGAATACTGGAAGTGACTTCTCTGAATGTAAAATCTGAGCAAATGGCTTATGGTTTGTTATTAGCGTGAAATGGCGAGCTTAAATGTAATAGAAAAACTTCTGAACAGCCCAAACAGTTACCAGGGTTTCCTTATCCATCTAAGGATAGCGCTGATCTCTAGCGTTCATGGTTTTATTTGCGAAAGCGACTGGTCGCTCCACTTCGTTACTTAGATGATGAGATAGTACTGCATCCCATCTGGTTTTGCTCGCATCTGTTGCTAGTATAGTGGGTTTAGAAAGATGGGTATTTATATTTTTACTGGCAAAGTGAGCGGGATAGCGAAATTCAAATTTACGTGCGCAAAAAGTCGATCACATCAGTGTCTCACACGTACTTTCCCTTCCACTTTATGGAAAACTGTCACTGCATATCACCTCCTCTCAGCAGGACGTTTGCGTGCACTTCAATTTTACCTAACAAAATCATTTTGTGTGATGTTATAAGTAATAACATAATTATTATTACCTTCCGTTTCCATTTAAAATGCGTAGCTTTCACATAAAACTCGAACTTAACCTTACTTTTGCTGGCTGCCATAATTCAGAGATGTCATGTTGTTGGCAGGGCTTGTCGGAATTTTTCATCGATGGGCAGGTGCGAATGACAATCTGTGATATCTAGGTGACAAAAAAAATTGGCACCTTTCATTCCATTAAAGATGTGTTCTGCTTTTGGTATGGATGGTTGAGATCTTCAATGCTCCATCTTTCTTAGCGTGTGATTACACGAGAATTCACTTTGAGGCGGCACGTCTTTCCTCATTTTGTTGCCGTGTGCACACGGTTCGCCTTTTTCATTCGCTAAAATCTTTCGCCTTTTTGACGTTAAGAAATTGGGATGAAAATAACCTCAAAATTTAACTCAGTTGTAAAATGATTGCAGTGAAATTTGTTAAATTTAATGAAAATATGGATCATATATGGATCATATAATAATTGCAGTAACAAGTTTATTATATGCTTCATCAGCAACGGCTCTATTTTTGTGCCAATCTGAAGAAGAAAACTCCGAATTTTCAGATGCGCATGACTCCACGACTCCACAGCAAACAACGAAATGACCAATAAAAGCACAACGAGACACAAACCGGTTTGCAACCGATAATTTTAAGTGAATCTAAACTTCGTTCGCTCTTTTTGGTTTCCCTCCCCACTGCGTCCCTCAAATCACGAATGACGTGCCGCCTCAAAGTGAATCCTCGTGTAGACAGGCACTTAGTGACTACATGCGTCGTTGAAACCCATTCCGATTACTCGACTCTTTCAAGACCTACTGCGATTTTCTTGTCGATTTCCTTAGCGTAGTTTGCGCGAAGTGCCAGTGGGATTTCACGTGCACGTCTAGAGATCTATATGGATCATAAATAAATGTAAACGAAAGTTGCTATTGTTATGTCTGTCGGTTTTTTGTAATTGTAATTTTTGAAACGTCAACGCTTAGACCGTGTCTCCACTTGCGATTTTTCATTGCAGAGATTTTTGATTGACCAATCAGAGCTCGAGTTGACGGCGATAAAAAATCCCAGAGATAAATCTCATGAAATCTTGCAATTGCAAAATTTCATGGAATTTCCCGATTCAAGATGGCGGAATATAAATTATCCCGACAAGTAGTTGCGAAAATAACTAATTTTTACAAACAATAAGATACAAAACCCAGTGAAAGGTGTCTTCAAGACGTCTTTAAAGACGTCTTCAATACCAGTCTTGAAGACAAAGTAAAGACACTCGCAAGACCAACGCACAGAGCATGTCTATGTCTATCTTAAAAACATGTCTGAAAGTATGTCTTCATTAGTACTAAATCCGGAAAACAGATGGCGCTGATGGGGTTTTTTTCGCGCGCCCACACAGCGACCTAATTTTAACTTCAAGAGCTCCATTTCATCAGATATTGTAGACTGAATATCCTCTTCATCGTCTTCAAGCTCTGCAAAGTCTGGGTCTTCATTAAAAAAAGCTTTCATTTTCTCCGAAGATTAGCGGCAAAAGCAGAAATAATTCGCTTTTGTTGCCTTTTTGACAAATTTTCCATTTGTCACCAAATATATTTACAATATCACCAAATATATTTACAAAAACTTAATACAAAACGTCTTTAATAATTTAGATAAATAAAACGAGAAACACCAAACACTGAATAAAAGAGCCACAATTAAAAAATCTCGGGCGGAACGGAATTCTTTTCTGACAGCTACTTCAAAACACGTTGCCAGAGTTTTATATGCCTACCGCTAGATGTTTTCACGTCGTTGCCCCGATTTGTTTTATATTTTATGTTGCCTTCTAACATATTGATTTTCGTATGTACTTCTCGTTGAAGACCATCTACAAGTCATGTCTTTAAAGACAGCTTTTTCACTGGGAAGGCTTTGGAAGAGAATATTTAACATAAAGGTTTTTCTTTTCGCCTGATTTTCTTTGTTTCTAATATTTTACAATAACTGTGACGAGTTGTTTTAACTTCGAAGGCATGCGAAGAAATGAAATTCCATGAAATATCTCTGCTCAGCATTGAAAAAAATCTCATTGCGGTGAGATATTTCTCGGGGTAAAAAATTGTTAATCAAGTGTTAAGCATGCTACAGACAGAGCTACATGTCCGTAGACATGTCCGTGAAAACTGAATTTTAAACGTCTGTAGGCTGGTAGACAGACGGTGGAGCTAAATGTCGACAAAATCAAAATATTTTGAATTTCTGGGGGCGTGGCTGCAAGTTTGGCTACATGCCTTACATTGCGACGACAAGGCGACACGAGACGTCGACGAGAGTCGCGCGACATTGTCGTTATCGTCATCCAAGTTACATTACCAGAGCTGCGAGTACGCGACAAACAATCCCATAACCTAACAAATTTATTTGAAAGTAAAAGATGAGAGTGCAGAAAGTAAAGAAAATATTGTTATATGCATTATAAAAACAATTTAATTTAAATTTTTAATTTTTTCCAATTCATTTGTGATTGATTTTCAAAGAATTTATATTGTTTCTTGTCAAAATCTGGTGCCTCTTGACCACTTGCTCCCTTGATTTTTTTATGCTTCTTTGGAATTGGTCTCTTAGAGACTTCCATGCCATTTTACAAGTTTTGTCTAAATTCAAACCATTATAAAACCAAAATTTATTAAATTTATTAATAACATTACCGTGAGAATTTATTTGCTTCGCAATTTCAAGCCACACACCATCTCTCCACTCGTTGTTTTTATAGAGTTTGCTCCGTTTATCAAATATTTCGGGTTTATTTTTCACTAAATTAATCATTTTGTCCAATTGCTCGCTCGATAATTTCTGCATTTTGATAAAATTGCCAATTTTTCACCAAAAAAGAGCAACTCAAACACAATTAACCTAACCAAACATTTCAACTGTCATCATATGTCGTCGCGACAAAAGTTCAATTTTTCGAACTTTGGTGGCGTTGTCGTGTCGCTGTCGTCGCAATGTAATCAATTCAATACAAAAGCATACATTGAAAATTACTTTGACAACTCCGACGAGTCTCGTCGACGTCTCGTGTCGCCTTGTCGTCGCAATGTAACTCAGGCTTTAATATCTGTACGTCGGTATGCTAACTTGATTGCTAACATCATTGGACATCATTTTAGAAAAATCACCAGTGCGACAAAGTCCTGTGTTGATGAACAACAGAGGACTTTGTCACTCTGTTGATGTGTTTCTATGCTGCAATTGGGTTCCACTTCCTTAAACTTTGTTAATAAATCATCCCAAGCCTTATTTTTTTAACTTTTGTTTTTACAATTTTCAGATTTTATTTGCCACAACACCGGTAGACTTCGATAGAATTTGAAAAAATCTCGTCAAGATTCATTATTCGCTATAGAAGCCATCATAAAACAATTGTTTTCCTTCAACGACTCTCAATTTATTTAGATGTGAACACTGCGGCTCCGTTTTCACAATGATGTTAGCAATCAAGTTAGCATACCGACGTACAGAGGTTAAGACATGTAGCCAAACTTGAAGCCACGCCCCCAGAAATTCAAAATATTTTGATTTTGTCGACATTTAGCTCCACCGTCTGTCTACCAGCCTACAGACGCTTAAAATTCAGTTTTCACGAACATGCAGCTCTGTCTGTAGCATGCTTAAGACAAAAATGTGAAGTCTGTGTTCCTACGTAGAACCACAAACTAATCATAAGCAGACTAACAATTTCATTCAATCCATTCTAGAACAAAATTGAATTTCAACTTCCAAAAAATAAGTACCCATAGCAGCCACTCCAACCGTAGCAGCCATGAGTTTTACTGCCAACAGCACAAGACTTCGAACAGATTTATCGGACTTTTACTGCTGGATGACTTGCATCACGAGGTCTTGTGCTGTTGGCAGTAAAACTCATGGCTGCTACGGCTGGAGTGGCTGCTATGGGTATTTATTTTTTGGAAGTTGAAATTCAATTTTGTTCTAGAATGGATTGAATGAAATTGTTAGTCTGCTTATGATTAGTTTGTGGTAGAACTCACTAGAAAGAATTCTTACCTTTTTGGAATATCCACTGTACTGGTTTCATGAATACTCTGATTGAAAATGCATGGGTATATAGGCTCTCTAATTCGGACTAGTAATCATGTAAACAGTACCAAAATTTAAGAAGCTCGCTGTTCGGGTGCGTTCAAAGCGTTTTTGTTCGAGGTATTGCAGCCAACCACCAAAAACGCCATTAAAATTTTGCTAAAAGTTCAGTTTTATGTGAAAATAAAACTAATTTAATCAGTGAAAATAATTATGTTAACACAGAATAATTGAAGGAAATGTGATTAATTAGTTTAAACTTTCAAATAACAGTAAATATGCTTTAGTATGCGAAGTTTTTGTCCTCATAAACCACTAAACCTGCATCATTTTCGTGGTTTTCCGAAGGCTATTTTTTCATGGGTGCGATCGATGAAAGATATTTGCTTTTTTATCCTAAAAGACAAATTTATGTAAATGTTCTCAAAGCCGCAGAATTTTGTGTGATTAGTGAGTTCCTGCGGATCGATTTATGTTGACTAAATTTGCGTACATCGAATTGAATACTGCGCGACCTGAGTTCCCCTCTTGCTAGTTGAAAAAAACTTGAAATCCTTGATTAACGCCAGTAAATATTTGGAAATAAAAGTCTTAGGTATTTTTTTAAAATTGAACATTTGTAAATAATCCTTTCCATATTTTCATATCACAGACGTCGATTGTATCGAATCGGAAATTGAAAAAAACATGCTTAATGGTATTCTCTTTTTTGGGGTAGATCTGTTTGCTGTGCTTAATATTCATATCTCTGGAAGTATCTAGGAACTATAATACTTCTAGGAGAAAGGAAAACAATAGTTTTATAGATGTAGATATTCTGCAATTTATCCCGCAAAAGTCAACTTGATATTTTATTTTTTTAAACTATTTTTCTCAACTGAAATTTTACAAATCGCTAACCAAATAGCATCGCGTAAAATCGAACCAAAAAAAAAACTTGCTATTTCGGATTTCGAGAAATTCGTCTTGGATACTTGAAGAGTTTTAACCTTTTGCACTCCACACAAAAATTTAAACCCTTAGTATGTCACCGTATAGGTGTCAATGGAGTGCAAAAGGTTAAACTCACTTTTTAAATCCAGATTTTTTCTACAGGAAAATTCAATATTTACGTTTAACGAAAGCAGAATATCTCAAAAGTGATATTGATATGAGTTAATGGTTGCGTAGAAGATAGATTATTAATGCTGTCTTACATATTGACTGAAAAAGATGCATAAAACTTGGAATCTAAAATTCGAGTTAATGAATGTACCTCAGTTGGAGTTTTAATATATACAGTGGTAAAAAAAGGGAAGTTTCAGCTAGTGAATAATTCGACTTTAAGGATGTTCGAATTAGAGCGATCCTCCTGTATTTAATCAAATATTTTGTAGCTTCGAAATTTTTTTTTGCTTTTTTATGATAAAGAAAAAATGTAAAAAACGTGTTTTCTTTATACTCATCATTGGGGCTCTTAAGCACAGTAGAACCTCTATATAAAGATACTTCTATATAACTAGTGCTTGAGTTTTGCTAAGGGATATTTCGAAAGTAGTGTTCGAAAAATGTGTAATTTTATTTTTCTTGTAAAAATTTCAATTCCTAAATTACGGCAACAGATTTTTGTGCAGTAATGTTTTGACAGTAATGGGATTAACGGAAATTACGCGAATGCTCTAGTCATCGTGCCTGCAAGAATTCTCGTCCCTTTTGACACCCTAACACCACAGAATACCAGAAGGGAATCGAGGAACAAAAATTTTTGATGTGCGAAGGACTTACCGAGCCTTATGTGGCTATCTCATTTCCCTTGTAAGCACACGAATTGCTTTATATGTGTGCCCAGAAATGGCAGATGAAATTCCAGGGGGTTGCCAGAATTAAACTATTGGATGTGTTGATGCACATAATTTTATTCCGCTAAAATCACTAAATGGAAATTCGCGGAAATTTAATTTAATTCATATCCCTAATAACAATTAGTATGTATGAATTAATTACGTTGATTTTTTGAAAGAACCGTTAATGCTCGTCGCTCAGATTCTAGTAAAAAATTTTTTTTATTAAAAAGTTAATGTAATCGACATTACTCCAATACCCTATTCTGAGACTAAACTTTTAGATCCGCCAAATAATTCGTTGAGAACTTAAAACCCTTACAAATCCAAAAGATGAAATTCAAAGTTCAGAAATTTATTGAAATTCAAATCTACGCGCCTTTTGCTATCTTTGAATCACGAACCCTTGAATCAGGTAATACCAAGGTTTGACGTTTGTCAAACCGAACAAAAAAAACATCGAGATAAATGTCGGAAACGTTTTGAATTTATGCCGATTTATTGTGTAAAATCGTGGATGTTGTGACGTGTTTATCGTTATCTGATACGCGGAGAAGCGGCGGATAACGTAATTCTTTTAAAAAAAAATTGATTTCCTCGGAATTACGAGAAAATTTTAGTGTTTCCTAAATTTTCCCCCTTTTTTGTGTCTAATCGAAAAAGTTTACCTTTCTGGTGCTTTCGGTACCCTAAAAAACGTTCTGTCGGGATTTTTAAAGCTGTCCGCGGAACATTGCTTGACGAGGCATTTTAAAAATTCCAATTTTGGCATAATAAAAAGTTCTTCCAACCTTTCTCGGAAAAATTGAACTAAAAATGTAAACAAAACGACGTCGTTTTGTTTACAATTGATATGCGTTTGTGTGCAAAGAAGAAAAAATGCAAACAGGGTTGCAATGGAAATCGTTTTTGGTTGATTTTCATTTTTGGCAGAAAATGAGTTTCTTGGAATGGATGAAGCCAAAACTCGATCGAATTGTCATTTTATCGATCCCGCATTGCGTTTTATGTTCTAAACAGTGTTTTGTGTGAGGAGAAGTTAGATTTTTTCGATTGCTGGAATAATGAAAAAAATTCCGTATCAAACCCTGCAAAACAAATTTCGCATGTTATATTTTTTATCTCTTTTGCGTGTTCGGTTTGAATATGAAGGCAAGAAAAGGAATTCCGGAAAATTCGAAAATTTAAAGCGAGTTGAAGATATTTTTTTCTATCGCTGATTCTTCTCTCTACCGTGCGACATTGAAATTCTCGATTCTTTCCCTTCTGTTATTCTGTGCTAACACCCTCAGATGTATCAGCGATTTTTTATAAGGCATTTTTACAGACTCTAAAATATTTGAATAACTATAAAACATATCGATTTATGCAAAGTGGGGAAATGTAGATATTTTAATGTCTTTGAATTTTTCTTTTTATCTTACATATTATAAGAAAGAAATTAAAATAATTTCAAAAACCGATTTCATAACGGCTTCTACCAGTAACCGTTAACCCATTTCGATGCGGTTTATTGCATTCGAAAGCTGTTATTGTCTCGTACAACCCTATTTTGGCAAAATGAACCGTTTTCGAGAAAATCGCAAAAATATTGTCCACATGCTAGAGAGGAAGAACAAGGGTGGTTAAAATTTTCCCATTTTCGGAGGAGGTTGACATTTTGATAAAAGCCTGTTTTATACCAAATTTCAACTTTCTACTTCCATTAGTTCTCGAATTCTCAAATGTTTTTGTATAAGAACATTTCAACATTATACCCAATAATATTCATCATTAGAGGTTTGATTTTTCGAAAAACCATTAGTTTTCACTTTTTAATAGAATTATCTCGAGAAAGAAAAAAAAATAGCGAAAAGTTAATTTCGGGCAACGGAATTTCGCAAAAGTTAGCAAAAATATCCTATCCACAGACTGTCGGACACAGACGTTTCTATTAATGGTTCGGATATTGACCTACAACATTATCAATAAGTAGCATAAGTTAACTACTGTATCTCAAAATTTAGGTGTGAACTGTATTCACCGTTTTTTTTTTTATTCTTAAACAGTGTAACTAGTCTTAATAGCATTGTATTTTAAGTCGCAATAAAGAAAAAGTTAAAAGTTAAAAAAGTTCGGATATTGAGATTAAATCTCATCAATACAATGCGATTTCCAAACCAAAATCCACTTCACTTGTACTCGCTTTTCCTTGAAAATATTTTTAATACCGTTGAAAATATTTTTATTTTCCTCTTCTACAGAGGGAAAGTGTATTCATGGCGGATACTGACTCGAGACCGGGGGCAGATAGAAAATTTCTGATCAGTACGAAATCCGTTTCAGGCAAAATTATGATGTCCGGGTATCTGTCTGTCGACTTGCCCGTAGTAAGTATCTTAAATAACACGAGAACGTGTTAACCTAGTGACTTCAAATTTTTTGTAAATAAGTTTTACAAAAATTTTAGTTCTCTATAAACTTTTGGAACAGTATCGGTAGCTATAACGGGTACCTTCCATAAATTTTTTTTAAATACCGTTTTTTGAAAATTTTTCGAAACTTGAGCTTTTGGGAAAAAATGAGTAGAACAAAATTTAGAGAATATGAAATTATCTAAGTTTCTTGTTGTACCTTTAACGATATTTGAAAAAAAAATCATTTTTTGAAAATCTCGAAAATTTTGCACATTTATGAAAAAATGCAATAACCAAATGTATAGGAAATAAAATTTTCTACGTTTTTTGCTTTAACGATTTTTTTTTGTTTCTAATGGTTCTTAACATATTTCAAAAAATTTAAGTTTTTTTGAAAATTTCCCGGAAACTACGTGCTATTAAGAAAATATGCTTAAAACAAAATTCAAAGAAAATAAAATTGCTTGCATTTTTCCTTTAACGGCTTTTTAAAGCTTTTTTATAGCTTTCCTTCGTGTCTGTCTGTTTGTCTGTCAGATTCAAATCTTGCAATCCAATTTTGACCCACTTCCACTCATCCGATTGACTTGAAATTTTGCGCACATACGCAAGTCCGATGAGAACACAATATTTTTTTTGCTTTGCCATTGTAAGGATAAGGAAACTTCCTGTAAGGATAACGTGATTATCTTTTACTCAAATTTTTCGATAAAATCTCATTTGGGGGTTTTTGGAATCGCCAAATCCGATTCTGACATAAGGAAGTCTGTAAGACTACTCATTTTTTCCCAAAAGCTCAATGAGCAATTAAAAAATCGCTGTAGCAACCGTTTTGGAAGTTGAGTACTTTCAATCAAAATGGATGTCGAGGAAATCATCGCTTTAGTACTTCTACTCCAAAGTCAAGTTGAAATTGAGAAGTTCACTTTTTGCATAATTTTACTTACTGCATTCCACGTTTGCCTGCTTCGAAATGTCATTTTTAAATACGTGTGTTTGTGCTCTGTCTTTGTCCACTCACCGCACACATCAAAATTCGCGCGACAAAGCTATGCCGGCCGCGACTATCGCTATCGATTTTTTGTCGCTACACCTGAACCGCTCTTGTAAACACTTCCAAAAGTCGCGCGACTAAGCCACTAAAAATTGCTCATCTAAACAGACACGTAGTGCATTTTTTTAAACAAGTTTTTTAATTTTTTTTTAAATTTTTAATAAAATTTTTTTTACGTATCTTGAACGGTTCTTAAGATATTTGAAAAAAAAAATTATATATTTTTTCCGAAAGTAAATATTGCAGAAGAAAGTTTTGTGTTAATCACAACGGATATTTTATATCGTCTCGATTAGACATAAATTGGATTTTTTTTATGACTTGCCATTGAAATGTCCCGTGGAGACAGAATTTGTCAGATTTTTTTTTTGATATCTTGGGGGAAAATGCTTGGGAAAAATATGTCTACAACTGTCATTTTCATGGCGGGCGATGAAAATTTTCCAATTTATGGCTAGTCGAGACGAGGTTATATAAAAAAAGTTTTACAATAACTAATCTAAAACTAAGGGGTCCATTGTGGATAACGATCGTAATCGTAACGATCAGAAATTGTGTGTTGTTGTTAGTGTTTTATACCAACAACAACAGGTGA
Source organism: Chrysopilus asiliformis (assembly GCA_964034945.1). Lineage (NCBI taxonomy): Eukaryota > Metazoa > Arthropoda > Insecta > Diptera > Rhagionidae > Chrysopilus > Chrysopilus asiliformis. Next base: position 69,554,126 of record OZ035961.1, on the reverse strand, counting down.
ATCTCGATCGTTGCGATTACGATCGTTATCCACAATGGACCCCTAAGTAATCGTTAAAATTCGAAAATTTGACATTTCTAAATTGTGCATTATTTCACGTGAAACCCGAAATCACGTGAAAAACGAAATCACGTTAAACAGGGAATCCGTGTAGTTCGACGGGTACACGTGAAATTGCTATCATGTGCAATCTCAAGCTGTATATACGAGGGTAGCCGTTTATATTTCGGGAATAACAAAAAAAAACAAATATTTATCATTAAAAATGGTTTTATTGTTGCTCAAAATATTCTCCATGATGATTAATACACTTTTGCATGCGTTTGAATCAATCTGAAAAGCATTTTTGCCACTGTTGGCACGAGCCTTTTTAAATTATGTGGGATCCAACGCGAACATAGTTTCTTCACGGCTAAATGTTCATGCAATATCTTAAATACGCTGGTGTTACTAATGCCCAGGAATGCCTCAATCTCCATGTATATCACATGACGATCTTGCATTATCAGCTCACGCACAGCTGATGTTTTGTGGCACAATAACCGATGTTGGACGACCTTCACGAAATTCGTCCTGGAACGAACCTCGGCCACGATTGAATTCACTAAACCAGCGATATACAGTAGTCTTTGATGATGCTTCACCGCCATATAAAGAATCAAGTTCATCGATGCACTGTTGTTGAGATAATTCACGTCGAAAGTTGTGAAAAATAATCGCACGAAAATGCTCACGAGTTAATTCCATTTTTTGTCCGAGATTAAATTTTCAAGTCACTGCAAACAACACAAATAGCGTCCGTATATCAAAACGTTCTAAGTACGTATACTGTCAACAATATCAAACTTTACAATGCAGATGTCAGATTGCACTTACCACTACTAGTATTGGCAGTTCCCGAAATATCTAGTCGGACCTACATAGAACCAAAAATCATTATTTTCCGAGATAATCGCAAAAAACTGATTATTTTGAAATAACGGCTTGATATATGCAGTTCCAGTAACAGACAAAAATGTAGGAAATTTTATAGCAAAAACATAACAAAAGCTATAATTGCCAATCTGGCAATTATTGAAAACCCGTATGGTGATATTCGTATCAAAATTCGAACAGTTGCACCAAAATTCCACTTTGAAGTCAAACTTTCCAATAAGATTTTTTAAAATTTATTCCAATCGGATTTTGATGTATGGGAGTTTTATGTAGAATCATATCCTAAATAACTTTTGTTCTTGGACTTTTTTGATAAGATGCACCGTTTTCGAGATATTCACAAAAACCGTTTCGTTCGTATGGGGGGTACCCCCCTAATGGTCCATTTTTGCCCATTAACAAACTTAGCCTCGCATTTTACGAAAAACGGATCTGCGCAAAATTTCAAGTCTCTAGCTCAATCCGTGCACCCGCAATCCGCGCCACAGACAGATAGACAGACGGACAGACAGACGGACAGGCAAACGGACAGACGGACGGACATACAGAAATTAATTATTTTTATCATTCTAAACACACTGGTGTAATTCATTTTTGTGTGTGATGACGGGATCTTGGCGTTAGAAACGGGAAGGCAAAGTTAGTATACCCTTTGGTTTCACCATACGGGTATAAAAAAAAATTATTTATACGCTCCTTTATCATATGCGATGCATAGAATGTGTATTAAGGGTGCTGAACTTATTAAAACGGTGCACGTTATCAAAAAAGTGTAAGAATAAAAGTTATTTAGGATATAATTCTACATAAAACTCTCATACATCAAAATCCGATTGGAAGAATCTTATTGAAAAGTTTGACTTCAAAGTGGAATTTTGATTGGCAATTATAGCTTTTGTTATGTTTTATACCAATTAATTTCAACAAAAACATACGTACAAAGTTAACCTAAGATGTAATATTTCGGATAGTAGTAGATATTGATTTGCCGTTAAAGGCTAGTTAACTTATGATGCAATATTTCAGGAATGGTCGAAGATAGTACATACCTGATTACATGTATCTACAGCAATTAAAATATACAATTTTGTATATACGAATGAATTAGATGACGTTCCCTGATTGCTATACAGATATCAACATTTTAAATGTTCAATAATTTATACAAAACTTATGAAAACTCACTCCTAGATTTGATGTTACCACCAAAACTTGTTTTCGACTTTTTAACTAACCGCAGTCGGGTGGGGTTTTTTTTATATAAACTAATGTTTTATTCGAAGGAACTTAGATTTCGTATAAGAAGAGAGGACTTGCATCGGATAGTTAAAGATATATCCATTGACAGTATTCTTTACATTTATTAAATTTTCAAAAGTAGGAAAAAATATTGAAAATCTTTTTAATTTTATACTGGTGTTCTCCTTTAAATACTTTACATTTTGCTGTTGTTTCTATCTCTTATATATTTTCTTTATATATTTTTATTGCAGAAAACAATAAATATATTGACTAGTGGAACTTGAAAAATGTAAAAAGTTATTTGCAAAACATTTTTTGCAAAATTAATTTTATATTGCCTAAGACTTTACTCAATCGAATTTGACAAATAAAAGTATTTAAGATGTCTGGCCACAATCCCCATGGGCATCTTAGTCAACCGAATTCGTCATGGAATCCGTTACAAGTAAGTTTATTGGCTTGTAGAGAATGTGGAGTTAGCAATATATATATATATATAATTTTTTTTAAAATATAGATTCCTTCATACATTCCACGGCAACCACAATTAGCACACATGTCAAATGAAAGACCATTAGTTCGATCTCCCTTAACTTGGCATACTCCGACGCCACCAGAAGCGCTATATAGTTTTATATCAGCAAATCATAAAAATGTAATTTATTAACATAATACATTTTTTTTAAATAGTACAGTAATCTTTATCATATCTACATTTTTATTTGTGTAAATTTCAGTTGGAACTGAATCCAATGATACCATCATTTGTAAGAGGCCCATCACCTTTTGGCTCTGTAGATTTAACTATTCAATCCGCTAGAAATAGTACAACACCATCACCACGAAGTTTAACTTCCCCGCCACCAGAAATTGGACACAATAAACAAATTTCACGTAGTCATACTCCGAATAGTCTATCTAAGTATATCAATTTTTATATAAGTGAGATAGCTATGATTTATTGTTCTTTTTGTTACATTAAAAAGTAGCTCAAGCATTGCACCTAGTCCTGGTGTTATTCAATCAACGGCCAGTGTTAGGGAAAAATTCCAAAATTCCAACGGTAATAATGGAGAATTATCTGCGCCAACAACAGGAAATCTGTTTATCCGTGATGCAAGGCAAATTAATAATGAACTAGCGAAAATGACAACGTCAAGAGATCAAATTGAAGTACATTTTCTCATAATAAACAAATGTTTAAATTTTTAACTTAAAAAAAAAACCTAGATGCCACCAGGTGAACCAGTCGGATTGATTAAAGAAATGTCCTATCCACCAATTAAGAGCCATGCTGTGCCAACATCACCAAAAGAAAGTAAGTAGAAATAAAAGTTTCATTTATAAAAAAAAAGATTCCTCTTATCCGCAATTTTATTTTATATACATACATCGTCACCTGAGTGCTGATGTGCCATACGCCATTTTCAAATTGTATGGAAAATCTTTTACGTGACGATTTTATAAACTTACAACAACGTTAAATTCAGAGATTTCAAGAAATTGTGAATTTCAGCTTCCACAAGCTTTTTATACCCGTATGGTGAAACCAAAGGGTATATTAGATTTGTCTTATCGTTTGTAACGCCAAGATCCCGTCATCACACAAAAAAATGAATTACACCAGTGTGTTTAGAATGATAAAAAAAGTTGAATTTAGCATGTCCGTCCGTCCGTCCGTCTGTGGCGCCGATTGCGGGCGCACTGATTGAGGTACAGACTTGAAATTTTGCGCAGATTCGTTTTTCGTAAAATGCGAGGTTAACTTCGTTAATGGGCAAAAATGGACCATTAGGGGGGGTATCCCCCATACGAACGAAAACGATTTTTGCGAATATCTCAAAAACGGTGCATCTTATCAAAACATTCCAAGAACAAAAGTTATTCAGGATATTATTCTGCATAAAACTCCCATACATCAAAATCCGATTGGAATAAATTTTAAAGAATCTTATTGGAAAGTTTGACTTCAAAGTGGAATTTTGGTGCAACTGTTCGAATTTTGATACGAATATCACCATACGGGTTTCCAATAATTGCCAGATTGGCAATTATAGTTTTTGTTATGTTTATTTTGTGCCATTTATTTCCATATTTTAATTAATTTTAATTTTTCATGGTATTCTCAACTTTTTGTTGCTACTGAAAGGAGAATGCCATATAGCTGGAGAATAGTCAACTATAGTTATATAATTGACTATTTATGACTATCGGTTGTTTGGGGATGAGGTAATTGACTACGTAGATACACTTCTGGTCGTTCGGGGATGATAATGGTCGATAATAATTGATTATTTCTAACTATGCCCGGCGAGCAGAGTCAGAATTAGGGCTGTCGATAAAAATTGGGTACCCGGTTCCGAAAACTTTCAGGAACTGGTTCCACAAAAAGCGGATACCCGGTTCCGAGTCCAAGAACCGAGTTCAGTTGTTTAAAGATTGCAAATAGCACTTTTTTGAGATATTTCCCCCGGATATCGGCATACTTGAAAAATGCGGCTAATATGTAATTTGAAAAAAAAAATTTATAACGCGGAGCATCCATTTTTCAATTTAGAACTTAAGATATTATTTATGTGAGTTTTGTGGTAAAAAGAATCCATCCCATTCTAAAATTGCGTATTGATGTTTAGGGTGCGAGCTTAAGTGCACTAAAATTCGAGGATTAACACTTAAAGGAATATACAGTCGAACCTCGATAAGTCGAATATGATAGGGAGCACATGAAAACTCGAGCTATCGAATATTTCGGAGTATCAATGTTCATAAAGTAGGAACGAAAATTTCAAGAGTAATAATAGTATATATCGGTTATTCGGAACTTTTACTAACTTAATCAGTAATCACTAATCTATATCATCTGAATTTTCGTGATTTGTATAACACGGCATTTGACAAAGACCTACACTCAAAAAGAAATTTTATTCATATCACAAAACTGTTGTTTTAAGTCCAAAATCAATAAAATTTTTCATCATTCCACCAGGAATTTTGTCATATAGACAAAATTAACCACATGGACAAAACTTTTTGTCATACAAAATATTATACCTTTTTTGGTCTATGTAGCTTTCGTTTTATATGAGGCTTGTCTGTACATAATACAGTCAAAGTCCTCTAACTCGAAATCCCTGAAATTCGAATTTTCCTCTAACTCGAATTTTTTAAACCTTTTTTTGCGCTCCCTTCAATTTTTCTTTAAATTTTTAGTTTGTTTTCAAAACTTCTAAAAACTAATAAATATACTTATAGTACATGTATTTAAAGAAAATTGTTTCAATTTCTCTAACTCGAAATTCCTCTAACTCGAAACGATTTTGATGGCAGCAGACGATTCGAGTTAGAGGACTTCGACTGTAATTACTGGCCATCTAAAAACATTCTCTTTTTATACCTATATGGTGAAACCAAAGGGTATATTAGATTTGCCTTACCGTTTGTAACGCCAAGATCCGGTTATAGACAGTCAATCAAAAGAGAGTTGACCATCAACACGTTCAGGGTACCTGCACGTCATAAGTTTATCCACACGGCATTTGATGGTTGAAAAAAAACAACGAAAAATACTTTGAAACCTAATATTTCACCATTGACAGTGTATAGAACGCGCAAGAACAGAATGTTTTAACGGTCAACTTGTTTTCATTAATTGACCCGTCTGGATTAGGCTTCCTTCCGCAAGTTATCAAATCCTTCTTCATCTTCATTTTTTCTAAAACTTAAAGTAAGATGTTTTTTTGAATTTATAATTGAATTTCGTCTTCCTTAGTTTTGCCCTATTCGGGCTTTTAGCCGGGCAAGTTCGGATCCGAATTCTAGTTACTAATATCACAGTTTTGAACCAGTGTCTCGCGGAGTGTTTAGAATTTTATATATAAGACATTAAAAATATATTTGTATTTTAATTATATTAGCATCACAAGGAAGACCACCTTCAGCACCCAACAATATGTCAACATCACCTCAATCGCCCAGTCCAACATCGACCGCACTGCGCCCATTATCCACAGTGACTTCTACACTCGTTGATCCAGTGGCCCATAGCAACATAAATTCTTCGTCGGGTAATGGAAATTTGCAATCGAATGTTAGTAAATCTGACGGTAATACTATAAACGTGCTGGAAAACTCAAATTATACAACTTCCACTTTACCATCGCCGGTGAATACAACATCAAATGATGATTCTGTGGACTCGAGTACTAGTAAGAAGCGGCGAAAACGTAAACCCAATAAAACCACAAAAATCTTAAACGATAGCAGCGACGATAGTTCATCGACAACAACTCCCAAAGAGGGACATGAGATATCACCAAGCGAATCTTTAAGCAATGATATTAGTAAAAATTCAACAGATAAAAAAGAAAATACTTTATTGCCAGATGATAGACGAAATAAAGCAATTAATAAATTGGAAATTAGTGATATTCCTGACTCACATGAAAAAACAGATACGAGTAGTGAAAATACCTTACTTCCAGTAACAAAAATTGTACCAGAGCCAATATCAATGGCGGAAAATACGGTTTCAGCAGGTACATTATCAAATACTCAAAATTTAACACATCATCAGAAGAGCAGTGAGAAAAATAAAACTGACCTAGATGAGGGAAATGGTGGAGTTATTGTTAACAATACTGTAACTAAAGAAGATTCTTCTTTACCTACCGTATCCCAGGTGGAAAAAATTAATCATAGCAGCGATATGATTGCAAGCAAGTGTCATACTAAATATTCAGACGTTTCTCTCGATAAGTCCGATTCAAAGAATTCAGAAAATACATCATCTGAGTTCTCTGATTTGCATAGTCCACAAAGACGAATGAAAAGAAAGGGTGATTCCGATGACGTTGAAACGATAGATAAAATAGCGGCCATGATAGCAAGCGGATCAAATGAAAATGAATCGAATGTTGGAAAACGAGAAAATAATATTGACCACTTTGAAGAAATGGATAAGGAAAAAATTGAAGCACAAAATAATAATAGAAAAATAGCCGATCTCGCTGAGATTTTAACATCACCTACAGTTGTTTCTAATAGCCTACCAATTATAGATCCAATTGTAGATAATTCAAAGGAAAGTTGTTTTGAAGAGGTAAATTTTGTAATTTATTGTTTCAATCACGATTTTACTAACGTATTAATTTAAGGTTGAAAATAAATTAGAAGAAATGTTTGCTGGAATCGAAGATGAAAGGCCTCTACCATGTATTGATTCAACAACCACTGGAGCTGCAGGCGACAGTGAAGTTATCTCCGATCTCGGGCTTGAAATATCTACGACTAATATAAAAAATGAGACGATATCCGAAGATCAACAAAAATCATCAGCTGATGTTCCTTCTCAAAAACGAACACATTCCATCAAACTGGAACCAACAGCACCACCGAAGAAGAAACGTAAAGTCGTGAAAAAATCGAATGTTTCTGGAAATGGAAATGCCGGAAGTAGTAATTCAAAAGCATCTAACAATTGTTCGCGATCAAAGCATAATAAAGGAAATAAAAATAATGAGAAAACATCATCGTTGGCAAAAGACAAAGTCAAGGATGAAGTTAACTCTGGCTATAATGGCTCATCTGATATCAAATACAAAGGTCCATTTATACAAGTTAAATTAGATGGTTCGGTTAATGTGGTGAACGCACCAATCGCGGAAGATGATAACGAAAAACAGAATAAAGTTAAGAAAGCCATTCACAATCATTCGAAATCGGATCGAAGTAAATTTCGCGGTTTACATGTTAGTACGTTAAGTATGAAATATGACGCGGATACAACGGATGCAACATGGATGTGTGTATTTTGCAAAAGGGGTCCCCATAAGTTGGGATTAGGTGATTTATTCGGACCATATGTAATAACAACAACATGCGAAGAATATGAATTCAGTCAAAAGGATCCACTTGTTGATGAATTCGTTAGTAAACGAGTAAAGACAGAAATGTACCAGAAGCATGTCAGTCGACTACCTGTTGTGCCGGCAGCTAATACAGTATTAAATATTACACCGCCCTCTACTTCGGTAAGTTTCCTTTTCAGTTAATTTATTAGGCATTTTCATTAAAAAAATCTATTTTGAAATGTTGGTACATAACCGCAACTTAATTTTTTGAGAATAGTATGCCCAAACGAAGCTTAATGACATAAACAAGGAATATAAACAATATAAATGTCAATCATGAACAAATTATTAAACAATCATAAATTTAAAAAAAAAAACTTGAGTATCTTAAAATTTCAAAAAAAAAAAACGAATTTTGATTGTTTTTTCCGTAAAATCATGTAGTTTGAGCCAAGATATAAAAAATACTTTTACTTCATCTTCATTTTGCTATTCGTTAAGATTTAATATTTCGCAAAAATAATTGAAAAAATTTGTAAATTACAGGCTACTAAGAAGAAACGAAAAACTAATGATTCGCCTAGTGCTAATTGTAGTGCTAAACTTGCACAGCAAAATACATTTGATATTAATGAGATATATGTCGGAATGGTGAAAGCCAGTGAAACGTCATATGAAGTGTGGATACACGAAGATTGCGCTGTGTGGTCAGCTGGTGTTCATATAATTGGCGCACGGATTGTTGGTTTAGAAGCCGCAGTGTGGAGTAGTACACGTCATCGATGTAGTATTTGCTCAGATAATGGAGCAATGATTTGCTGTCTTCAGCGAGGTTGCTCGGAAAAAGCACACATAGCATGTGCAAGAATGAAAAATTGGACTCTGATTGAACCGGAATTCAAGAGTCTGTGCGAAAATCATTCGGCTTCATTATCAATCTCATGAAGTTTTCAAAAGAACTAAATACCATGAAATAAATATTTTTTTCATTCTTTAGAAAACGGTGACAGAGAATGTGAACAATTTTCAAAACGCTTATTATGTTTTTAAACAATTATAATGACGTTATAATCATGATTTCAATTTTAATTTATCAAAACATTTTATTAAAAATGATTGACTACTTAAAATTGTGAATAAAAAATATCAAGAATTTTTTAAATAAAAGAACAATAAATTGGTTATAAGAATTACTGTTAGTTTAAAAAATAATTAAGTTAATTATCTTTAATTTATTTATAACAAAAATGTAAATAGAAATCTGCCAGAGGATTGTTAATTATTATTTTTTTTATTAAGTACATAAGAATAATCGTAAGTGTAAACTAGTTAATTGAAACTGTACATTATAACTATATATATAAATAGAATACACAAAAATAAACAAAATAAAGGACATCATAAACAGAAATTCTTAAAAATTTAAAAAGATAAGAATCCAAATAAATAGAACACACAGATATTGTTTATATAACTATAATACTTATAGAAGTACTAAATAATAACTTTTAAACAAATATTTCGAGTATTAATGTTTCATTCAAGAATTTAAAATTTTGAAATATATAGAATGTTTCACTAGGAAAAACCAAAAAGTTTAAATCTAGAGATTTAAATCCAGTTTTCAGTAGTATTTCAAACTATAAAGTTTTACGGCCCTAAACAAGTATTCTGTAAACCAGTGATGTCCAGGGGTCTCGACAAATCTTTGCTGTGAATCCGAATATATGGTATCGTGGAACACTAATCTACAGGAAAAATGTAAACAGGATGTAACAAGTGCAATTAAACCTAGTGTGTACCTCACATATTATTTAACGTCATACTCACAAGCACGGCATAGAGACAACCAAGGTATGCCATGAACTTTTGATAGTCAGGTGTGACGTCATTTGTGCCGACTTTTTTTTAATTAATTTTTATGTTTATTGATCACTATTTAATGCAATCAGTCCACTAATTTACAAATATCTTATTTAGATCGCACGAAAATTTAAATAATCATCCACAAAACAAAATTCCTTCTGAACTTGACGAACTAATCGGCACAAATGACGTTGCAACGAAACGTCAAATTTGAGTTCATGGCATACCTTGGTTGTCTCTATGCCGTGCTCACAAGCAAACTTGCGGAAGTGCCACTCTCCGATTTTAATGAAATTTTGCACATTTGTTTTAGTAGGTTCTGCTTAGAGGATTTCATGAAAAAATGTGTTTTTTGGCAATTGCCCGAAAACTAACGATCCGATTTGGATGAAAAATAAATGAATAAATATATAAAACTAGAATTAAAGCCCATCACAAGACGAGTAGCCGCAATTTTGGTAGGAAAATTTAAAAAGATAAGAATTCAAATAATATTTGGATTCTTATCTTTATAAATTTTTAAGAACGTGAAACGATCAACTTGAAAAGTCGTCGAATCAACAGTCGTCTGTGACTTTACGGTGATGCAAAAATTAAATATTTTTATACCCGTATGGTGAAACCAAAGGGTATATTAACTTTGCCTTACCGTTGGTAACGCCAAGATCCCGTCATCACACATAAAAATGAATTACACCAGTGTGTTTAGAATGATAAAAATAATTAATTTCTGCATGTCCGTCCGTCTGTCTGTCTGTAGCGCGGATTGCGGGCGCACGGATTGAGCTAGAGACTTGAAATGTTGCGCAGATCCGTTTTTAGTAAAATGCGAGGCTAAGTTCGTTAATGGGCAAAAATGGACCATTAGGGGGGGTACCCCGCATACGAACGAAACGGTTTTTGTGAATATCTCGAAAACGGTGCATCTTATCAAAAAAGTCCAAGAACAAAAGTTATTTAGGATATGATTCTACATAAAACTCCCATACATCAAAATCCGATTGGAATAAATTTTAAAAAATCTTATTGGAAAGTTTGACTTCAAAGTGGAATTTTGGTACAACTGTTCGAATTTTGATACGAATATCACCATACGGGTTTTCAATAATTGCCAGATTGGCAATTATAGCTTTTGTTATGTTTATCATTCTAAACACACTGGTGTAATTCATTTTTGTGTGCGATGACGGGATCTTGGCGTTACAAACGGTAAGGCAAAGTTAATATACCCTTTGGTTTCACCATACGGGTATAAAAAGTGAGGCGTGTAGTTCTCACGAAGCGTTATTAGGTTTCAGCACAGACGCTGCAAAAAAGCGTTAACGCGGTGCCGGAAAATAGATTTTTTTGTGACAATGACGCTTTATCCAGGGTACATTTACTTAAGACACACCATTTTCTGTTTAAGAAATTGCACGTAGATGAAAATAAATACAAATCAAAGCAAGGTATATTTTCAGATATTTTTAATAAGGGAATCACAATCTCCGTTTTTTTTGGACAACAGATTTTTATTTATATAAAAATAAATAAATAAAATTTTTATTACTGAAGTGCCAGGGTAAGGGCTTTTTAAGGCCCTTTATTTTATTCCCAGTCCAGTGGAGTTTCTGCGGGATGCATGGTGCTGGAGCGGTTAATCGGCCCTAGCATGGAACACGTTTCGAATCGACATCGCGTTCGACTGCTCGTTTCGTTTCGAACCATCTTTGCGAGCATAGAATGCGATCGAATCGAAAGAAAAGTATTGCCACTGAAAAACGTGTAAATTTAAGATTGTAGTAGATGGCTGTGAAATATTGGAATAGTTAGTTGTCAAAAGTGGCTGGTTTCAGGTGTAAAATACGAATACTGAATTAAACAAACATTCAATTTGAACGAGAAAAAATATTTAGTGCTATCAGTTTTTTTTTGTGGCAGACGAGGCAGAACTTAAAAATTTAAGGGTGTATAGGAAATCTTTGCGGGATACATCAAATCCATTAGATCTTCCGAATATAAGTTAACGCGAAAGAAAAATTCGTTTTTCATTTTAAATTAAATAGTTTCAAATTTTCGATTTATAGAATACTTCCGTTTAACTAAAGAAGCTTTTGTTTCTTTATTAAATGAATTGGAGCCACATCTAAAATCCAGGTCCAGAGTTTCGTCGATCCTGCCCATATTGAGATTGGCAGCCAGTTTGAGGTTTCTTGGTGATGGCGCTTATCAACGCACCATTGAGAGCAATTTCAATGTTGGTGTAGCTCAGACAACAGTTTCTGCAATTTTATCGGAAGTATTGGATATCACCGAACAAAAATTATGTCCCAAATATGTCAATTTTAATATGACAAGTGATGAAAAGTCCGACCAAACCTGTAAATAAACGATGATAAATAAAAATTTGTTATTAGGATATATACATACCTTTTTCCAACCATCTGCATCCCTAATCGGCGGGCCAAAACTATTGACCTTTTCGGCACAAGATCTCCAGAATTGTGTAACATCAGCAGCGTCTAACGTTTTCACAAACCCTCGCGCTATTTCTGGATTACGATGCATGAAGTCCACCAACTCCTCGTAATGTTTACGATTTGTTATTTTAGACCTGAAAATAACTTAAAAGTTAACATATTCCTAATGAAAATACATTTTGCGGCCTTACGATAATTTATTCGTTCGGGAATTGCCATCGACCAAAAATTCGTTTGAACGGGTGACGTTTCGAAACGAATTCGAGTTCAGTGTTGCGAATTATTCGTTTCGTTCTTACTCGTTTGGACCCTGCTCGTTCGTCGTTTCGATTGGTACTAGATTCGAATTCCATATTCTGAATTTTTCGTTTTCGACTTACATTCGATTCGAAACGTGTTCCATGCTAGGGCCGAATATTGGTTGCTTAAGGCTTTCTTACTAAGCCGTTTACCGTTTCCGGCTCTTTTATACCTTGTAGGCACCACTTGGCTATTGTTTGTGTCCATGTTGTCGTTTTGTGTTTTTTTGTTGGACCGATGAGGGTAAGTCAAAATTAAAAACTTGATTTTTGTAATGTTCGCGAAATTAGGGAGAACCATCTATCGGTCTACATCCATTTAACCCAAAAAAAACCAGAGGTACTGGCTTTGAGTGAGAGCAAAGTTGATCGTGACTGGGACCCAGGTCAATTTCAGGTAAACGGGTATCATCTAGAGCCAGTATTTCTTCGTCAAACTAGAATTGCAATCGATATCCGCAACTCATTACCTTACTCACTTCTTCCTAATTTACGAGAATGCGCCAATCTAGAATTTAATTTTATCTGGCTAAAGCTCGATATGCGCAAGCACATCTACCTTTGTTTCATTTATCGAAGCCCTAATTGTTCCACCGAGAACACGTTGGTCGAGTTGGACAAATTGTCTGTCTTCATCGATGCAATTACTGCAACAAACCCTGACGCTGAAATTGTTGTTGCGGGTGATTTCAACGTCCATAATGATAAGTGGCTTCCTTTCTCATGCCATCCTGATCCTGTTGGTTTGCACGCGGAACTCTTCGCCGAATCAAACTTGCTGACGCAAATCGTAGACAAACCAACGATAATTCCAGATATTGAAGGACATAACTCACATCTGTTTGATTTGTTTTTAAATACAAATCCGTCTAAATATAGCGTTTGTGTCCTTCTTCCCCTGGGAGGATCTGATATTCGTCTGGTAAGCTGTTCATTTTCCACCATAAGGCCCCCTAAAAAGACAACTAAAGCCCCGCGTAGGACTATTTGGTATTTTAAAAAACCCAACTGGGAGAGCTTAAATCAGTATTTTGCAGCTTTCAAATGGTCAGATTGTTTCAGGGAAGTTGACGTTGACGTTGCGACCGCAAAGGTTACGAACGTAATCACACTTGGTATACCGCGCAGCTCGAATGCTGCAAAGTGTAACTTTTCACAAAATCTTCAACACCTCCAATAATTTGTGACAATGAATGGTTGTCGATCCCATTGGCAAGGCAAACGTTTTAGCCGCGAAATTCGCAGGGAACTCGAGTCTCCCGGAATCCAACCAATTACCGCCCCAACTCACCTACTCGGAGATTGTTTCTCCAAAAATTTCCATCCGCAAACGACAAGTAGTTAAAATCTGCAGGAGATTGACGTGAACGAATCCACAGAATGGCATTCCCCCTATGCTTTGAAAAAATGTGCGGTCACCTTAGTTGGACCTCTTTTCTCCCTATTTTCACAAACTTTTGAGAGCGCAATAACATAATCATCACAAACTTTTGAGAGCGCAATAACATAATCAACGATCATCAATATGGATGTCGTGCGCATCCCTCCACAGGTGATCTCTTGGTCTGCTCGACCGAGATTTGGAATAAAAGTGTCCATAATTTTGGCGAATCAAAAACAATAGTTTTGGACATCTTTAAAACTTTCGATCGTGTTTACCATACAGCTTTGCTGATAAAGATAGGAGCTATCGGTATAAATCCCGCTATCTCCTCATGAATTGAGAGCTACCTTTCTGTTCGTTCAATACGGGTTGTATTGGATGGATTCAAGTCTGATTTCTTCAAAATTAACTCTGGTATCCCTCAAGGCTCAGTTCTAGTTCCTACGCTCTCTTAATATTTATCAATGATCTACTGTCTTTCACGCTCAATCCGCTTTACTATTTCGCAGATGACAGCTCCCTTGACGCCTCTTACCATTTCAGCTCACCTGAAGAATCGAACGCCATAGTAGTTCGAACGCCATAGTTTTTTAAAATAAAGTAAATATTTATCTCGCTTTTATTTCTGATACACAGTGCTCAAAAAATTATTTTTTCCTTTTTAATGCATATTTCTAAATACAAGTCTTTTTAATTTTTTTTTTTGATTAGTTTTGTCCGAAACGTCAGGTTAGTATTCAAAATATATATTTTGAATTAAAATTTTCACGGGGTAAATAACCGATTTTAATTAAAAAGATTCAGTATGAATATTAACCGCGAAAGTTTAAAAACAAAAAAAACATTATTATACATTATATTATTTTATCCCCAATCCTGTAGGTGTGATAATCTGCATTTATTTAAAAAAGTGCACTTGAACCCTTTTACTTCCAAACCCCTCAATTGTGTGATTCATATATTTATATTTCTACAAGCTTGAAAGTAATTATAAACATAAGTACATAATTGCATCAGTGGCGGTTTTATAGGGGAGGCAACGGAGGCATTGCCTCCTCATAACATTTTGTAAAAATGTTTTTCTAACGTATGCCTTTAATTTTTTATACCATAATGGACTGAATAAAAATCTGTATGTTCAGAAAATAATAATTTAAAAGAAAATCCTATTCTCTAATTTCGAATTCTCTAAAACATAAACTACAAATTCTCTTCATAGAGGCTAGCCTCCGATTCGTACAAATACTTTCATACAGCTTTTGCTAAGAACGAGCATAGCCACAAAACTTTGCCTCCTCATTTCAAATATACACGAGCCGCCACTGAATTGCATAGATATATACGCTAACCATAGCATAACACCATAACCATTTTATAAGCATAGCACACCATTCAAAACTACTATGTTGATGCAACGCATGCAATTATGATTGAAACTCATTGAACTTCGATCATAATTGATTTGCCATATCGCCCAATATGAATACCGCTTAATCTATATATATGAAAATGGATGTTTGTCTGTCTGTCTGAGATTACAAAACTCAAAAACTACTGAACCGATTTTTACGCGGTTTTTTGCAAAATGATCTGCGTTGCCAGGAGCAGGTTTTTAGCTATGTTAGATTTTCAAAATTCAAAACATAAGGTCCTGTAAGGATGACGGAAATATCCTTTTCCCATTCTTCCCCGGAAAAATTGGCATTATGGGGTTTTTGGGGTCGCTGATCACGAATCCGGTGGTAGATTTTCAAAATTCGAAACGGAAGGTACTGCAAGGATATCGCAAATATCCTTTTCCCCACTTTTCCCGGGGATTAGGGGGTTTTCGCGGTCGCTGATCACGAATTCGGTGTTACGATTTCAAAAATCCTAACAGAAGGTCCTATAAGGATAACGCAAACATCATTTTTTCCATTTTTCCCCGGAAAAAATTGCATTATAGGGTTTTTGGGGTCGCTGATCACGAATCCGGTATTAGATTTTCAAAGTTCTAAACGGAAGGTCCTGTAAGGATAACTCAAATATCATTTTTCCCGTTTTCCCGGGAAAATCGGCATAAGGGGGTTTCCGGGGTCGCTGATTGCGAATTCGGTGTTTTACGCAATTAATCTGAAGAATTTCCAAATAATAACAACGATGTTAATAAAGGGTGGTTAAATTTTAATGGCCGATGTTGAATGTGAACCACACCTAAACGTCAATTTTTTTTTTGTGCATTTCATTTGACATTTCTCAATTTCAGACTAACTCAATTTGAACCATGGAAAGATACACAATCGAGCAACGCGTTAAAGTTATTCAGGCTTATTATGAAAATGGGCGTTCAAATCAAAATGCATATCGTGCACTTCGTGAAATACGGCCCGATGATGCCGCCAGCCCATAAACCGCACCAAACAGTCACTCTTTGTGGGTGCATTGGTTTTTCGACAATCACTCTTGGATTATCATTCGCCCAAATGCGGCTGTTCTGTTTATTGACGAATCCACTGAGGTGAAAATGTGCCTCATCACTGAAGATGATTTTCTTCGAAAATTGATCGCCCATTTTCATAATAAGCCTGAATAACTTTAACGCGTTGCTCGATTGTGTATCTTTCCATGGTTCAAATTGAGTTATGCTACATTTACACGAATGACAAATTTGTCATTTTTTTCTTGTCATTATGTTAATTCCCGTGTAAATGGCATAATTTTTGTAATTTTTTCTGTCAGAAAATGTCAATCTCTCATAAAAGAATGAACTTGTCCATTCTTTTATGCCAGATTGTCATTCGTGCAAACGCAATATTAGTTATGACAACTTTAGTATTCAACTTTTGTCATAACTAATATTGCGTTTGTACGAATGACAATCTGGCATAAAAGAATGGACAAGTTCATTCTTTTATGAGAGATTGACATTTTCTGACAGAAAAAATCACAAAAATTATGCCATTTACACGGGAATTAACATAATGACAAGAAAAAAATGACAAATTTGTCATTCGTGTAAATGTAGCATTATGGTGGATCTCCATTACTGAATCATTCGACGTATGCAAAAATATAGAGACACACTTATGTAAAAAGGCCTTCGTAAAAAAGAGAGAGAACAACGTGTGCAAAAAAATTGAATACGTCGCCAGATGTCGCATTAGTAGTTTTTTTTATAGGATGCATACGTCGCCAGATGTCGCGGTTGTAGATGAAGTTGAACGACTTTAACTTTTCCTATAAAGATCGTGTGCAATTATAAAATTAAACTCACACATTCTCCGTAAACAAAAAGTGAGGTCCAATACATTTAAGTTGTGTTTTGACATTTCTTGTTTGACTGCTGTAAAATTACACTTTTAATTATAAAATGGATAACAATGGAGGTATTTATATCTATTATATCTACTCTTATATAGTGCATAATAATAATCATCTTTACAGATAGAAAATTTGAGATAATCGAGGACCGGATGTTAGACGATTCTGAGAGTTTCCGTATATTTCAAGACTTTCCGAAACAAAAATTTTGAACTCAAGAAAAGAGCAGTCGATTTACTAGAAAAGGAGTCAAGAAAAGAAATCGAAAAACCGAAGTCATTTGCGCAGCTGACCTGCGAAATGATCTGCAAAGATATGGAAATTCTTCCGGAAAATATTCAACGGAGACTTCGGCTGGAATTCATAAAATTGTTGGACGAAGCTGTCATTGAAGCCGGTCAAAACTGAAAATCTAGAAAGTGGCTGTTTATTATTTAAAATACACATTTTTTCAATTACATTTTTTATTAAAAATTTAAAAACATATTCTCTATTTATATTTGCAGAAGAAACTCGGATCGCGTACACAACGTCATGCTCCAAAAACGCTCACAAATGCCCCATTTATGTCCCGATCCTTGTAATATTCATGAACCCAGGACTTTCTCTTTTTTTTACGACACGGTCTTCATTGTCACTGTCACTTGTGCTATCTTCATCGAAAATTATATCGATTAGTAATTTTTTGCTATCCGAATCCATTTTATTACAATATTTAAAGACGATGTCAACTGTCACACGGTTGGGAGATTTTTTTGAAGTCTAGCTAATGTTTGAAAGTTGAGTGTTGTGGTCATGGAATAAGGTTCAAATTCCTATGACGTATATCCTATAAAACTACCTATAAAAACATCGCGTTCGTTTTCTGTCTTTCCCACTGACAATTACAGAGATTTGTCTCTTTTTATTTATATGCAATTTTTTCCACACGTCGAATGTTTCAGTAATGGAGATCCACCATAAATCTAAAACTGATTTTGTTTTTTTTTGCTTTTCTTAGATTTTGGTATTAAATATTTTCTCTACTAAAATAGAATTAACCGATCAATTTTGCACAGTGAAAATTTCTAGCAATTAACACCGTATAACGAAAAAACGAAATAAGTTTTTTTGGTTTTCATTACGTTTTTCTTTATTGTAACGGAATTATATTCCGTTATAACATAATTTTGATAAAAAAAAACCCGGAAAATCATTTCAATATTTCGTTACGTTACGATAATGTTTCCCATCCCTGATAGTAATTTCAGCCAAGTAATAATTATTTTAATAAATTCGATGGCATTAAATATCAAAAACATGAGTTTTACAAAAAAATTAAAAAAATGTTGAAATTTCCCTGCGATTCTCCTGCGATTTTTATCGATTTTTATATGGCGAATTTTATCGAAACCTTTACAATATAATTTTACATTATAATTTTACAGAATATAATTTTACATTATTTTCCTAAATATCAAAATTTTGTTGAAGCCCTTCTGAAATAACTTATAATGCCATTCGACCTTTTCAGGATTTTAGGATCTCTGGTTGCGAGAATTACCCCGTGGCACATTTCAACTAAGCTATGTGAGCGAGGCTAGTTGAGGCGTTAAAAGCTAGAGTGGACCAACCCACATGTCGAAATCGTGAATTTTTTTGTGTTTGAATGACTATTGCGAGTGAGTTTTTAGATAAAAATGTTTGGATGCACCAAAAATCGTTTCAACATTGAGTAATAAAGTCCACAGAAATTTTTTTTTCCAAAAATTTACAGTCAATAATAGTACAAAAGTGGAAAAGCTTCAAAAACTCGATTATGTGGCTTGGTCCACTCTAGCTTTTAACGCCTCAGTTATAGTTACATAGCCTAGCTGGGTTAGCTCACCTTGTTGCACACTTGAGCTAAGCTACGCGGTGATATTTTCGGTAAATATATGCATTTTTCCACTTTATCTGCAGCCATTTTTAGATATAAATTATTTAACGCGATTGAAAATATTCCGCAAAAAAATTCAATTTTCACGTTTTCCTTACACTTTTATGTCCAAAAAATACTACACTTTTGCAAACACCTATTCTACACTGTATAACGCCGAAAATATTTATATATAAGTGTCAGCGATGCCAGCGAAGTCGTTCGCGTAGTTGAGGTCTGAACTACGCCAGCGAGCTTAGTCCGCGTCGCCGGAACCTGTGAGATATAAGAAGCCACGAACTCGGGAAAGTTACACACACATATATACTTACAAGTAGTCGGAAGGGGTGTTTTGAATTTCGTTAATATTTTGAGAACGGTACGAGATAATTTACAGTAAAAGGCAAAAATGCAGAAAACTCAATGATCTATCATATTTATTATACAACATACTTGTAAGAAATAGTTTTTGTCAAAAAAGTAAAAAACCAAAAAAACAAATTTTGAAAATGTCACTGCTTTGGTAATTTCCGGCTAGAATATTTTTTTTTTAAAATACGATATGTTAAGGCTACTTAATAAACTGACACCTGAAGAACATTTTCCCCTCAAATAAATCGTTTGGAAAACTTCAAATATAATTATTATTGCACAATATTATTGCACAGGTCATGAAAAACACCGAACGCAATCACCCATAATTAAGTGCAAGTGCATTTCTTTACGAATGGCCACAAATGCATATAATTTCTTTTAATTTTGCAACCCGTAAACTAATTTCATTAAATATTACTTTGTTCACTAGACTTTACCAGCTATTTATTGCCAATTCCCCTAAATTTTATATTTTGTGAACTGTTTATTGCCAATAAACAGTTCACAAAATATAAAAGCTATTTATTGCCAATTCCCCTAAATTTTATATTCTGTAATCTAGTTATTTCATATTGAACTCACGGCACAATTTTACTTTACTGGAATCCAAGGGATTGTCAAAAACGCACTTTCACTAGAACGATTTGTGGTCACAAACCTCATAAAAGTGGTTTGAAATGACTGCTGACGCTGTTTTAAATACAAAATTTCATTTTAAAATTTTCATATAACCGCACTTTTCTGACGAAAAAAAACTTTAGCTACAAACCAATTTTACTGGAAATTGGAGCGGAAAAACTTTTCAGCCTCACCCCGCTTTTTCCCACCCCACTTCAGAGGCCATTTTAAACCAGTTTTATGAGGTCTGTGACACCAAATTGTCGAATTTGGGGTCCTCGGATCCTCGCAATTCGTCGCATTCCGGTAAAGTAAAATTATTCCGAACTCACTTTGTCGGCTAAGAAAAACACAGTAAAATCACGGAAAACAGTAGTTTATCACTAATATCTAATAATAAATTCGAGTTTGTTAAGCCACGAAATACTTGCACTTATTTTTGGGCGAAAATATATTATAATTTACCTAAAACGCGATATAAAATTAAAGTTGCGATTTCCTCCCGACGAAATAATGCATAATAGCGCGAACAATGACAAGTGACTAAATCACCGACTACTTACTCATACATGTCCGAGTTACTTTCGCGGCTTTCTTACCAATACTCTCGCAGGTTCCGGCGTCGCCCATGACTACGCGATGTAGTTTCATAGTTTCGCTGAAGTGTGCGGTCACCAATGCAAATGCTAAGGATTTTACTTTCAGCATAGATTAGAGAGTTACTATAGATAAGAAACGAGGAAGAAATTTTTTCCTGAAGAAGAGTACTTTGCATCTGTTTCATTTGCTTCGTAAAGACATGAATTGCTTTTGTGTGAGAAATGGTGTAAAAAACTTTCTTTTGGGATTTTTTTTGCTGTCCGCCGAGCATTCCCTAACAATACATTGCACATATTTTTTCGCGGACATTTTGCGTGCTATAAAAACGTTAATTAAAGTAAAATGGAAAACCTGTGCGCCTACGAATGATTCCCATCGACGAATGTAAACAAAGCGCTGGCCCCGGATATGTTTGTGTCGTATGAGTCAATCTGATGAATTGTGTTGCTTATTGTGCATTCCAATTGAACGTGAAGGAGTGAAAATGAATACCGATGTCATCAGAAAATATTCCACTAGCGCAGCTATTTACTCTACGTAAGTATATGGGAAAATGCGTTTTCTTCTCATCTATAGTAAAGCGGTCCCTACACGTTCAATCTTGCAGTCAATCATCGCATGCTGTGACAGCATTTTGAACGTCTATGGTGATGCTGTCATGCAAAATTCCATGATTGACAGCATGCTGGCCAATATCAAAATCATTTTGATATTTTTCAAGGGAGCTTTTTGAATCACAGCATGCTTGAACGTGTATGGCGAAGCTGTCAATCAATTCGTCATTTCAGTGTAATTTTTTGTAGTGAAAAGGTGTCGCATATAAAAGATAAAGTTTTTTGGGAATCCTTTTCCGAGTTATATCGATACAGAAGTGAGTTGTGTATGACGAAAAGTGAAAAATATAAGGACAAAGTTTTTTTAATTTATATTAAGTGCTGTTTTATATAAAGTTTTTTTTAAATTTTTATTAAGTGTTGTGTGCTGTCGGTTTGGCTTTTTCGAAATAAGTGATGCTTGCGTGCATGATTGAGCGTCTAGTACAAAAAAGCTTTTTGCGGTGACAGCATGATTGACTGCAAGATTGAACGTGTAGGGACCGCTTAACTCTCTAATCTATGCTTTCAGCGAGAAACTTAGCTCACGTAGTTGAGCTCGCTTAGCTGAAGTGTGCCACGGGTGTTAAAAGTACTTCAGAGTGGTTTGAAACGTCGCACATAAACGTACTTTAGTAGTTGAAATCATTTGTGAGGTTTTTGGAGACAATTGTGAGGTCAAGTCTCTTCGCGCCAAAACTTACTTTGATTGTGGGCCACCAAATAGTTTACATGCAGCAAGAAATTTTTAAGTTTGTTAGTAAATTGGCGTAAAAATTCTGGTAAATCGGGCAAAATTTCGAAAATGGGGGTGAATAATGAAGGTTCGGCGGATATTTATTGGGTTGGATCACATGATAGCAGCATATCCGCCCAACAATTGATAAACCAAGACGTTCTTTACTACAAGTGAGGAACTATTCAGTTAATGAAAGTTAAATAAATCTTTGCATAACACATTATATAATCTGTTATGTGGAGAACACCATTAAAGTGAAATTGTTTTGATATTTGAGTCAGCCAAAAACATGCTTAATACAATTTCCTATAGCTTAACTGATTTTTTGTCATTTCACTTTGCAGAAAGTGTATTTTTGGGGCATTAACGATAAAAGTAGAAGATTACATATTGGTGGCAAATGCTGACGCTGCTAACCCAGAATCAATTTATGAATGCGATATCGCAAAAATTTTATACTTGTACGAGCTTGACGATGAATTCTCAAAAAAAGATCCGTGCCGAGCGATTGTTCAGTGGTACTCTCGGTAAGTAAAGTTCTAGCTACTAAGGTAACTGTACCATATTTCGTGCCATTTAATTGGGTGCTGCCACTTTCAGTTGAATTTGTGCTTATCCAAGATAAAGCAGCAATGCAAAACTTTTTTTAGCATAATTTAATATCAATTCTGTGTAGATTTTTATGTGTTATACTTGTAAAAATATATCTTATATTATTTATTGATAAATTTGTTAACACCTTAATTGTCTGTAATTCCGTGCTAAAAAAATGACGTATTTAATTCCGTGCTAGTAAGTACCTAATTCCGGCCTATCTATGGGGATTGCAGTTTTGCACACAAAGCAGTATGAAAGAGCTTAAGTTTTATGAAATAAACATAAAATCAGCTACAATAGCGGCGTAAATCGTGAAATATCCAATATGAAGAAATTTAAATTTAATAATTTGAATTTTTTGAAAGTTTAAACACTTAAGTATACATAATATCATTTTCCTCCCTATAAAACACAACAAATATTTAAATAAGAAAAACAATATTTATGCAGATATGTATTTATTCGATTATAGAATATGTATTCGATAAAAAAATATATATTTTCTATATATAATACAAAAATAAAAGAAAAATCACAATTCATTGCATTGAAGTTAATATAAAATATATGTCCTAAACAGTTGCATTATTATTTGCTCAATTAAAGTCTTGAATAGAATAAATTCCTCTATTATTTAAAAGCACTTGAAAGTTAATTTTCTTCAAGACATCTTCAGCGTCATAAAAAGGACCTCATCATGTTCAGGCCAACGCCAGTTGGCTCCGCACATTGTCATTGTTTTTAATTCGATTGCGAATTCCGTCTTTGTCACGGAATATTGTACACGTCTGATTAAGTCGGGAACCAAATTCCGTGCTAGGTAAAATAGTAGAATATAAATATAATTTTATTGTTTTTAATCAAAACTTGTAGTAAAAATATTACTCTTTTATTTTATAATAATAAACTTACACAATTCTCGGATTTTACACAAATTGTAATGAATAACAAAAAACGTGGTATGGAGAAGATTATCTTATAATATATAAAAAAAGTTGTTGATAAAATCTCAAATAACTAAAAAACAGTAAGAAAAAATGTGGTCCGGAATTTGCTCAAGTGCACCTCTATGGTATACTTTATTTAATAAAACCGATAACTAATTATTTATTTTATGATTGATTGCAAAAAAAGCCAAAGAAAAACTAATTATTATTCGTCAATTCCGTCCTAGGCACGGAATAATGTACACGTCAGATTATTTAGTGAACGTAATTCCGTCCGACAGTAAAACGGCTTGTTTAATAAAAAAAAACACAGAGTAACACTTTGATACAAATAAAAATACTTAAAAAAAGGCATTAATTTTAACAAAAACAAAGATGTGGTTAGAAATGACTTACCTTTTACTTTTTGTGATCTTAAGAAAATTGCTTCAGTTCCTTGACGATTCACACAACACGTTTACTTGGCACAGCACTTTTCACAGAATTACTTATCAAGATAGGATTATTAGTTGTAATTGATAGACAATAATATATACTACATTTCATTTTTAGACACAGTAAACATTACTGATCAAGTTTTATCAAGTGATTTCCTCAAAAGTTGATCAGTTTTCTTATTTTATGAGTTTTAATGAAATGGGACGGAATAATGTACTAGGCCGTAATAGTGTACACTTACCTTAGCCATTGTAATCTGAATAGTTTCTTTTATCGCACAGACCTCAAAATATTCCGCATAGATTGTTGGATGATGACAAAATTCAAATCGATTTCGATCACGAAGTTATAGAGGACTTACGACCTTTCGATAAAGATATATCAATTGAGACGATTTTTCGCAAATGCCAAATAAAATTCGCATCGTCGGAAGTCAGCGCATCGACATTGCTAAAGACACAACAAAAAACTACAAATTATCCAATGTTTGTATGTCGGTACAAATTAGTAAAATTGGGCAGTCGCTACAAACTCTATCCGTTGGAATTTGCGCTTAGTAGCGAAGAAAATGTGAATAAAAGGATAACGGCACACAAAACACCCCAAAGTTCAACGAGAAAGAAAATTCTAAAATCGGTAAAAAAATCAAAGTCTAGTGCATCTAAATGTCCGGAGCTACAATTTATAAATGTGGATAAAATCAAAGTGTCTCCCATTAAAATAATCAACAATTCAGTAGTGAAAAGATCAAAGGGATATACCTCTGATCAGCTTGATGTTGAAGTAAAAGAGTTAAATGCTAATTACTTAACCGAATCTCCAACATCATCGAAAGCAACTCAGCGGTCACCGTATTCGAATGTCACTTCAGCGAGAAGAAATTTTAATATCAGTTTAGAAAATGAGAGAAATTCCACAACAGATTGTAATGTGTTAAATTATTCAATTATAAAAGATACAAAAGAATTGAATACCAATGAAATTAAGATTAAATTGAGACTATCCGAGAATCAGAAATTATGGTAAGGTTTTTTTTTATTTATTAAAACTTCATTCCGGCGGATAGTAACATAAATTTTCATTTCAGTGCGAATTATTCCAATGCGAATAGCCCCGAAAGTAGTAGTGGTTTAAAAGGCAGTAGACAAACTTCAAACCGACAACAATCAACTTCAAACTACTTGGAAAATACTCCACAACCAGACAAATTATCGACCAGAAAGCGCTCTGTAGATGATGAGGTATCCTTGTTGGAAGAGACACCGTCTAAAAAACAATGTGAACCAAATATTGAAATTCCTGATGATCGATTTGAAACTCCATCCCGAAGAAGCATTTTGAAAACTCCAAATCGTCGTGGTAGTTTAGGTACTGTCTGTCTGAAATAATGTTTTCTCATTTTACCTTTATCATTTTTTAAAGCTGGAACTCCAAAACGAAATATTCAACTATCAAATATAGTCGAAGAAGTAATTTTCGATAAAGAAGCGGTAGTAACACCAAGGAGAAAAAATTTACAACGTGGCAAAATAAGGAATATCGCGGATGAGGAGCCGGAAACCCCAAAATGCCGTAAGAGTATTTCAACTTCGGTTGCAAAAACTACACACTCCATACCTTCAAAGCGAGAAACTCACATCACGCCGATCCAAAAAATGAAAATGATAAGGGAAGGAACTATTGCAGCCTCTATTGACCAAAGACATTCTTCCCGCGGCAACCGAAAATCGGACTTACAGCTAGCACGGGAGCAACTTCATGTGTCGGCGATACCAAAAAGTTTACCTTGTCGCGAAACTGAATTTGAAAATATCTACACATTTATTGAAGGTAAAATTCAAGACCAAACTGGCGGCTGCATGTATGTTTCGGGTGTGCCAGGCACCGGAAAAACTGCCACAGTCACAGAAGTTATTCGTTGCTTGCAGAGAAATGTGGACCAACAAGAAATTCCTGATTTCGAATTCATCGAAATTAATGGCATGCGGTTAACCGAACCACGACAAGCCTATGTTCAAATCTATAAACAGTTGACGGGTAAAACATGCTCTTGGGAGCACGCCCATTCACTACTCGAAAAACGCTTCATGACACCATCACCACGAAGGAAAACAATGGTCTTACTCGTCGATGAACTGGATATTTTGTGTAACCGAAGGCAGGATGTCGTCTATAATTTACTGGATTGGCCAACGAAAAGTGCAGCTCGTCTTTGTGTTGTTACAATTGCTAATACAATGGATTTGCCGGAAAGATTATTAATGGGTAATTTTTTACGCACTCGCAAAAGTTTTTTTTAAAATATTTCTTTGATGTTGAAATAGGGAAAGTCACATCAAGATTAGGATTAACCCGTTTAACATTTCAACCATATTCGTTTAAGCAACTTCAAGAAATTGTTACAGCTAGATTATGTGGCTCCGATGCATTCCAAGGTGATGCAATTCAATTAGTGGCGAGGTAAGCATTTGAAAATTTGCCGCTAATCAATTTAAGATAAATAAATTGTTACAGTTGTACTGCGATAGGTGGGAATTAATACTTTTAGCTATTGAATAATTCGAGAAATCGAAGTTCATGCAATATATTTATTTCATTTTATTTATTAAGAGGTACGCAATCAACGAAAAACAAGTAGATTTATTAGAGCATTATCAGTTTAAATTATCTGTAATACCAATTCGGTACCTAAATTTGATCAGAAATGATATATACTTTTTTTTTAAATACGCAACAGGGGATGTATACATTATGTTACTATGGTTTTTTTATTGGAACATTCGAAAAAAGGTGCGAAATTCGGATAGACTTACGTACGAAATTGTGCGAAATTCTTATTTAAAAATTTATCTTTACCATGAAATCAAGTTAATTAAATAGTTTTTGGACCTTGAAGCCATTCTTTTGCCGGCAGTTTCACCAAAAATTCGACTAAGTATTGTGATAAAAAGGTTTAAAGCAGGCTTGCCCAACGCGATGCTCAGCACGTGTTTGAATATGGCCCAATAAAACTGATATATTTATCAACTTTATGAATTAATGAAGTTTAAATTACCTAAAATTTTTAACTTATTATGTATATATTGTACGTTTTTGACTAATTTGCTCTCTTTAGGGTTAGTATATTTTATTTGTGGCCCAATATAACTTGTCTTCTCCCAATGTGGCCCAGGAAGGCTAAAAGTTTGGACACCCCAGGTTTAAAGTGTTATAATAGCCGTATTCTTAACCCATCCAGAGTTAGCAAATCGATAAAATGAAATCTTGTCCCAAGCAGTGTGTTTACCCGAAAACTTTTTACATGCTCTTCCTCTTTCATTTGGGTCAAGTAAGGGGAAGAGACACACTGGGGAGGAAAAGCAAAAAAGGTGTACGACGTTTATTGTCTTTCTCACCCAGGCGATGCCGTCACCTGAACTCTCACCTCACCTAAAGCTCATCCAACTCTGAATTTTGTAACACGA
Organism: Chrysopilus asiliformis; assembly: GCA_964034945.1. Lineage (NCBI taxonomy): Eukaryota > Metazoa > Arthropoda > Insecta > Diptera > Rhagionidae > Chrysopilus > Chrysopilus asiliformis. The sequence continues at coordinate 69,526,523 of OZ035961.1, read as the reverse complement.
ACACTCGCACACATACAGACATGTTGCGTACACAATGAACTGAATCGATGAATATATGTCCTGGGGACGTGTGGGGTTCCGTTATGATTTCGGTCTTTGAAGGGATTTTAATGTAAGAAAGGTAAAACAAAAACTAAACTCCGTATAACCGTCATTTGGATGGCTGAAACCCTAAAATTGGTTTTCGAAGTATAACTTATATGGCGGCAGTGCTTATGTATTTGTTCCTCTTTAGCTACTTCACGCCTTTTCTCCCTCTTTTTCATTTTTCTTTTTATACCCATATGGTGAAACCAAAGGGTATATTAACTTTGCCTTACCGTTTGTAACGCCAAGATCCCGTCATCGCACAAAAAAATGAATTACACCAGTGTGTTTAGAATGATAAAAATAATTAATTTCTGCATGTACGTCCGTCTGTCTGTCTGTCTGTCTGTCCGGCTGTCTGTTGCACGGATTGCGGGCGCACGGATTGAGCTAGAGACTTGAAAGTTTGCATAGTTCCGTTTTTCGTAAAATGCGAGGCTAAGTTCGTTAATGGGCAAAAATGGACCATTAGGGGGGGTATCCCCCATACGAACGGAATCGTTTTTTGTGAATATCTCAAAAACGGTGCATCTTATCAAAAAAGTCCAAGAACAAAAGTTATTTAGGATATGATTCTACATAAAACTCCCATACATCAAAATCCGATTGGAATAAATTTTAAAAAATCTTATTGGAAAGTTTGACTTCAAAGTGGAATTTTGGTATAACTGTTTGAATTTTGATACGAATATCACCATACGGGTCTCCAATGATTGCCAGATTGGCAATTATAGCTTTTGTTATGTTTATTAACAAAATATAAATAAATAGTTTGATGGTGTTTTAGTCTAGGATGCCCGGCTGGTTTTCATTAATGTTTTTTATTATTTCTGTTTCTTTTTTACTTTCTTTTTTATTACACTTCGTAATAAAGTATTGTATTCATGAAAAATTTCGACCTCTTAATGTTGCCTAAAAAACATTTTCCGAGCATTTTTGAGTCGATTCGAGCATCATCTTTCTGTTATATATTTCTGTCTGTAAAGGTGGGTTTAGAAACACGAGCATTTTCATTTTTACTGGCAAAGTGAGCGGGATAGTGAAATTCAAATTTACCTGCGCAAAAAGTCGATCACATCAGTGTCTCACACGTACTTTCCCTTCCACTTTATGGCGAACTGTCACTGCACATCACCTTCTCGCAGCAATACGTTTGTTATCACTTCAATTTCACCCAACAAAATCATTACCTCCCGTTTCCATTCAAAATGCGTAGCTTTCAAATAAACATCGAACTTAACCTTACTTTTGCTGGCTGCCATAATTCCCCATAATTCAGGGGTAACATTTTGCTGGCAGGGCGGGGAAGTCCAATGTGTTTGTTGTTGTTTACTGCCATAACTTTCCTATCGTCGACGAAAATTATGGATAGTAAAACCACTACATGCAAGCAAAATTTCCAGTAAATTTTTTACTGAGTGGTTTCCCGTCCCTTTCCCACTTGGTGAAAAAGTCATAAGAAATCTGGCATTTCACTCAGTTTGCCCGTAAAAATGAAAATGCTCGTGTTTCTAAACCCACCTTTAGTCTGTGTACAAGATTTCTCAAAAACTCCTTTGGCTTACGTATTTACGTAGCGGGTTTCCGCTCCAACAGTTACGCCCGTCGCACACTTCAGCTAAGCGAGCTGAACTACGTGAGCTAAATTTCTCGCTGAAAGTAAAATCCTTAGCATTTGCATTGGTGACCGCACACTTCAGCGAAACTATGAAACTACGGTTCGGTTTCTGGTTTAAGTGTGGTTCACTAAAATTGCAATGGTTCTGTGCTTTTTCGTTTGTTTAAAAAAACCGATTTGCTTTTCAGTAATTTTTATTATTATTTAATTTAATTCTTTCCTCAAATTAGTATAATATATTACAACTGTACTGTTCTCTATAAAAAAAATTGCTTATACTTATAGGAAAGTTGCTGCGGTTTCTGGTGATGCACGCAGAGCTCTAGATATTTGTCGTCGCGCTACAGAAATTGCTGAAGAGGCTCACGACGATAAAAACGGTGGATGTTGTGTCTCTATGGTTCAAGTTCAACAAGCGCTTAGTGAAATGATTTCGAGTGCCAAAGTTCAAGCAATCAAAAATTGTTCTAAATTAGAGCAAATCTTTTTGCAGGCTGTTTCATCAGAGGTAAGTTTATGTAGAAAAGAATTGATCTCTAGATGAACAAATAAACACAAGAGCTGGTTTTAGAAATCAAAATATCTGATGTGATCAGCCCATGATTTTTTATATGCTACATTTTGAAACCATATAAAGCCAAAATAGGTTAGCTCTAACATTTGAGATGTATAGAACTAATCGTTGAATAAAAATATCAGTTGTGATCAAAACAAAACTTTCCTCTGCAATATTTAGTTTCGGAAAAAATATGTAAAAAACAATATTTTTTCAAATATCTTGAGAAGATATGTAAGAACCGTTAAAGGAAAAATGAATAAAACTTTATTTTTGAAGTGAAAACTTCTTTAGCGGCGTTGTGAGTGATTTCAAACTCGATGAAACGACAGTAAAAAGAGATAGGATATTTTAGCCTACGAGAAAATGAGATAGAATACAGATGGGTGCCAGTCAATTTATCGTAAACAAGATTGATGGGAAGCGGGAAGGGGTAGGGGAAGAGGGCGGGGTACGGGAAGGGAAAGGGGAGAAGGGAGAAGTGTTAGGAGGGAGGAAGTGGAGAGAGGAGGCGATAAATTATGTTTCGTCATAAATTGCAATATATACATATGTACTCGTATATAAATAAAAATGGATGTTTTATTGTTTGTCTGCCTGCCTGAGATTACAAAACTCAAAAACTACTGGACCGATTTTGATGCGGTTTTTTGCAAAATAATCTGTGTTGCCAGGAGCAGGTTTTTAGCTATGTAGATTTTCAAAATTCGAAACGGAAGGTCCTGTAAGGATAATGAAAATATCCTTTTTCCCATTTTTCCCCGGAAAAATTTGCACTATAGGGTTTTTGGGGTCACTGATCATGAATCCGATATTAGATTTTCAAAATTCGAAACGGAAGGTCCTGTAAGGATAATGAAAATATCCTTTTTCCCATTTTTCCCCGGAAAAATTTGCACTATAGGGTTTTTGGGGTCACTGATCATGAATCCGATATTAGATTTTCAAAATTCGAAACGGAAGGTCCTGTAAGGATAATGAAAATATCCTTTTTCCCATTTTTCTCCGGAAAAATTGGCACTACGGGGTTTTTGGGGTCGCTGATCACGAATCCGGTATTAGATTTTCAAAATTCGAAACGAAAGGTCCTGTAAGGATAAATATCCTTTTTTCCATTTTTCCCCGGAAAAATTTGCATTTTAGGGTTTTTGGGGTCGCTGATCACGAATCCGGTATTAGATTTTCAAAATTCGAAACGGAAGATCCTGTAAGGATAATGAAAATATCCTTTTTCCCATTTTTCTCCGGAAAAATTGGCACTACGGGGTTTTTGGGGTCGCTGATCACGAATCCGGTATTAGATTTTCAAAATTCGAAACGAAAGGTCCTGTAAGGATAAATATCCTTTTTCCCATTTTCCCCGGAAAAATTTGCATTTTAGGGTTTTTGGGGTCGCTGATCACGAATCCGGTATTAGATTTTCAATAAAAATATAATATTACTTTTGAACCTGGTACCAATATTATAATAAATAAACGCTATAACTATCCCACCCCTGATACCGCATTCGTCTCATTCTCTCGCTGTTTAGTTTTCCTAAGGTTTCACTTCTACCGCGTGTGCACTGCACACACATGTTTTTTTTTTTTAATTTAGTTATAAACATTTTTTTCCTAATAGCGCAGTTTCCGAAAATTTTTCAAAAAACTTAATTTTTTTAAAAATACATATATTGAATGCCGTTATCGAAACAGTTAAAGCAAAAACTTTAGGAAATTTTATATCCTTTAGATTTAGTTATATTCATTTTTTCCCAAAAGCGCAAAAGAAATTTTCAAAATACGGTATTTAAAAAAAATGTATGGGAGGTACCCGTTATAACTTCCGTTACATTTATAAAAAACTACGATTTGTATAAAACTTATTTCAAAAAAATTTCAAGTCACTAGGTCAATGCATTGTCGAGTTTTTGATATTCTTTGAAGATTTCTGTTAATTCAGTTTTGGCAATTCGGTCTTTGTTATCTAAATCTAATAATTGTAATAAATTTTGAAACCGCTTTGGGTCCTTTTTGTGATTGATTTTCATTACGTGATACTCGTTAAATGTGTAGTGCTAATTTTTACCTTTGAGATATCTACAGAAGTTGCAAAATTGCTAGTATTTAGAATTCTTATATGACAGATTCCTTTGACTAGCGCTATAGAATTAGCTACATATAACGTCTGACAGTAGCTCTTGATTATGAATAGCACTATATTCTTTGAATGTATATAGTTTATGGGGTGAATTACGATACGTTTTTTCGTAGGTCTCATAGGGTTCTATGGGACGATAACAGCTTTTCAATTCAACAAACAACGTCCAAATCGATTAAGTTTTACTAGTAGAAGTTGATCTTAATATATATACATATGCATGTGTCACGTGGCATGTTGCAATGGTTTTATTCATGAGCAAATTTGTTTTAAAAACGACATATGTCGGTAACGGTTTCAGATATCGGATTCAAGTGACAGGCAAAAGTGTCAAGAAAATGAAAAAATGTGTCGTTTCGGAGTAAAACGAAAAAAAGGATGTGGTATTTATTGCAGCATTTGTGCCTTTTTTGGTATTTGCTTACTGGTATCAAAGAGCGAATTTTAGACCATAGTGACAGATAATATACAGATAATCGACAGTTTAAGATGCCCAAAATACAATTTTCAACGCTCAGCTGATTAGCCGACAAAAGCTTTTGGGTGAGTTGTCTGAGCGATGTGGAATAAAGATTTTTAGCGAATTGCATTCGTGAGTAAAAGGGAAAGGTTCACAGAAGTAAAGCACAAAAAACTATACCCTTTCCTTTTGACTTGGATACGTCTTAGATTTTGGTTATGGGGGTACAAATTAGAAAATCGGCTTGCTGCCATGATAACAAATTTGCAATCGATGATACTCGATAGTTTGTGGTGACATCCGAACAGAAACTGTGTTATAAAATACGGCCTACATTAAAGCATTGTTTAGGGTATTTCGTTATGTTAAACTATGTTCAATTATTTAAAAAAAATCAAAATCTTAATTTTCACTGCCGCTGTATTTGCTGCTTGCAGCACAGATTTCACATTTATACTCTTTTTATGTTTTCTTTGTGTGTATTGATCTCATGGAGAACTTGATTGTTTTTCTTCTCTAAATGGGTTGTTCTAATTCTGGCAATTCATTTTATTTCGGTTCAATTCGCTTTGGAGGAATTGAAATAAATGGAAAATAAAAACCACTCTCTAGAGAACGAAATTCAGAATTTCAGTAAAACGCTCCAAAGAACGAGAATAAATTATGATTTTTACGTTCTTTGAGAACAAAACTTTAATACTGGGAGCGATCTATCGGTCTCTTATTAATGAAATACATACTTATATATGTGTGTGCATCATACCCAACAGCCATCGCTCGAGGGTTTCATTCATTTTTATGCAAGGCCCACAAACCGTTTTGAACAAGAGCGAAAACTTAAAAAAGAAACAATTTCGATCTTAACTTGGGAGGGAGAACGAAAAATGTGCATCGATCGTTCCGACTCCTACGAACAGTACCGCGGATCTCAAAATTTCTCTCTTTAAAGAACGATTGCGCTTGCAAATCATTTTCGTAAGAAAAGAGCGAGAAGAAAGAAATAGCAAAATAAAGTTTTGAACACTAGTTTTAGTTGCTGTAAATTGAAATTGCTTTGTTGTTTTTATCATGTAATTTTATTTTATTTTTATTTGTTTTTTATCTATGGGCGTTTTCATAAATTCAAGTTCTGCAAATAACACAAAAGATTTTGCTTAATAACTAACCCGATTATATGTTATTCGTTTAGTTTACTTTCGCAAATTAATGAACAACTAAGTATTACGGGGAGATCGAAGAAAATGTTTTGTGCAATTACGCAACTTCCGAATATATTTATGAAAATGCCCTATAACATTTCAGAATTAAACATTTGTTCGTTGTGTTGCAAGTGAAGTTTGATTTTTAGTTACAAGATGCCGAAATTCAGCAAACGGGAAGGCACATCCCGTAAACGTAACATTACGGTCAATCAAATTGTTTCTTTAGTTTCCTTTTCACTAAAATTTCTTACTTAAATATCTATTAGCGATCGTCGTAGGCGGATCCACGTCTTCTGGCCGTCTCTACGAGACAGACACCTGGGCATCAATCGTGTAACGCGACGCAGACACGAAATTGCGTCTTTCATTAAGAAAAGCAATCGTGTATGGCGACGCGTCGTTGCATACTAGGGACGTGTCTTTTCGTTCAGCGACACAGTTCGAGCGTCGCTCAGTGTCATTTCGTCTGTCATTTCACAATGGAGGAACCAAAGTAAATAAAAGTTTATGTATTTAAACTATAATAAATTTATATTATTTCAGGAAGATAACGGATGAAAACCAGTGGGAAACCCTTGTAAGGTTCATGGATGAAAATAATGCCTTAGCGAGGGGCGCGTTTGACACTGGTGCGTCCGGCAACAAAAAGAAAAAACTTTTGTGGGAGCAAAAAGTCTATTAACCCATTCGGTATTTTGATGCCATATGGCAACGCAGTTAAAAATTTGAATTGACTTCTTATTTATTTATTTTCAACACTCTATTCTCATTCAGTGCGCCTTTAGGTGCATTTGTGACCCAATTTGGTTTTTTGAGTAAAAACCTGGACTACAGTGGACGTATTTGTAAAAAATAAATTTTTTTTTGTTTTAAATGAATACTAATAGCTTAAACATCATTAATTTGTATAGAGATAATCTTTAGCCCCCATAGAAAAAAAACATGTACCGAACGGGTTAATTATACATTACGGTTTTGAGATGAGCTGGAACGGATCATTTATGTCCCTTGAGAACAGTGTTGGGGCCAGATAATTATTTTTTTATCTAGATAAAGATAAAGATAAATGCTCGTAATGTTTATCTAGATAAGATAATAGATAATGAAAATATGAAAGATAATAGATAAGATAAGATAAAAAGCCAAATTATCTAGATAATTTTTAGATAAATATTTATTTTGACATTGCACAAAATTCAAAATTACGTACTAAAAAAAATAGCACAAAATTTTTTGCTTTTCTTGATTTCCAATTTAAATATAATAAGAAACGAAATAATAATAAAAGAAAACGGATAAGAAACGTTATCGTAACGTAACGAAATAACGAAATGATTTTCGGGCTTTTTCTTCAAAATTACGTTATAATGAACGTTATAGAAATTCAATTCCGTTACCATAACGAAAAACGAAAAAAATATTACGTTTTTTCGTTGTTTATTAGTATTTCCTTGTTTTGTTCAGTATTATTTTTTGTGAAATTTCCCACAAAAGTTCATCAAGTATAACCCCACAGACATAAAATATAATCAAAAATATTGGAGTAGTGTTTTTAATCGTATTTTGATTCTAAATCGGATTTTGTTTTGGCCAGATTCACTCTATTTCTGGAGATACAAAAATGGAAATCTTCTAAGCAAGTTTTTTGGTAGCGAAAAGATTTTCTTTTTAGTAACTCCAGAAGTAGAGCGAAATTCTATAAAAAAATTCTATATCTTTGATATCAAAATCACGCTTTTGTGGAGACAGTTTTTTTAATGAACAAAACTTTTGTGTGATTTTTTGTCTTTTGTATTTTTTATTGATTTTTTAACTTAATAATCACATTTTTTTCCGTTTTTATTTGTATTTTCTTTTTGCTGAGTTTTATAATTTGTTATACAATTTATTTTTATGGAAACTGAACTGAATCACTTTGTGATAAACTATTATTACAGTGCGTTTTTTTGTTTTCAGTTTCAATACAATGTGTAACGGAATAATAACATTATAACGTAACGAAATTAAGTTTTTTATCGATACAAAACGAAATAACGTCACGAAATATAAGTTTAATTTTGCTACGTAAGGAAATTTATAACGTTATGATTTTTTATTTCGTTTATAGCCCGGTTTACACTTGGCAACAGTTACTGGCAGAACTTTTTTTTTATGGACAAGAGAAGTGAGGCGAGGGAAAGAGTGACACTTCGCTTCCTTGTCCGTAAACAAAAATTGTTGCCAAGTATAAAACTGTCCCTAAAAAAAGTTTTTAGGTTTTCAAAAGTATGCAGAAAACAATTTCGTTTCAGCATTTTTTCAGATTTAATTTTTTGATTTTCGGTGGTAACGATTATCTCTATGGGATTTTCCTTTATCTAGATAAGATAAAGATAACTTTTTTGGGGTGTTATCTAGATAAGATAAAGATAACATTTTTTTTTATCTAGATGATTATCTAGATAATTATTATCTCGGTAGTTTAAAGTGTTCAAGTCTATTATCTAGATAATTATTATCTAGATAACCCCAACACTGCTTGAGAACCTGCGAACAACTCGTAATTCACTTTTTTCTGGTGAACTTACCATAAAATTAATTTCAGCTAATCCAAACATTTTTATTTTGACGTTTCTGTAGCAAGATATTTGTAGTGACCAAAACTGGTCCGTATTGTGCACTCGGAAAGCTTTATTTAGCATGTCCTATAATAGATTTAAGAAATTCAATCCATTGAACGTTCAAACTTTTTAGTGTCGTGATACAAGATTAGAAAAACGTGTCGCGTCGATGTCGCCGTCTCAGCTCAAAGACGGAGACGCGTCTCGTTACACGATTGATGCCCTGCTTTTTCCCTTTCCTTTTTTCCATTTCCTTTTTTCCCTTTCATAAAAGCTCCTAATACTTTCTGGGAAGAAGAACTGAATTAAAGTGAAGCAAACAATCTCTCAAAGCCTTTTGGCTTCTGAAAGCTCTCTAGATTTGGTTTCAAAAAGGGTGTTTTTTTTGCTTAGATAGAACTTACGAAAGGGTTAACTGTCAAACGAGCTGTTATACTGCGCTCACTTTTTGACATTTATGATCAGTATACTCTGGCAAATCATCATGAATAGACTTACGTGTGAACGTTTACTAATTGTGGAAACTTATTTCCAAAATCAGTGCTCAGTTAGGATTTGTTATAGAGCTCTTCGTCCACATTTTAGTCGTCATAATCGTCCCACTGAACGCACTATTCGTGAAACCATCACCAAATTTCGAACTAATTTTACACTATTAGACATTCATCCATCAACCAGAGTTCGTACAGCCTGTAGTAATGAGAATATTGCTGAAGTAGCATCATAGGACCGTATTTCTTTAAAAAGGCGGAAGGAGTGCGTGTTACTGTCAATGGAGCTCGCTACTCGCTACAGAGCAATGATCAATGAGTTTTTGTTGCCAAAAATTCAAGATATTGGTGTAGCTGACTTGTGGTTTCAACAGGATGCCGCTACATGTCATACAGCTAACGATACAATCGCTTTATTGAGGGAAACGTTCGATGAAAACATCATCACAAGAAATGGTCCTGTTAATTGGCCTCCAAGGTCGTGCGATTTGACACATCTCGATTATATCCTGTGGGGCTACGTGAAGTCACTGGTTTATGCTGATAAACCAGCAAAAAATGACGCCTTGAAGACCAACATTGTTCGTGTTATTCGTGATATACGGCCAGCAGTGCTCGAAAAAGTAGCCCAAAATTGGACGTCCAGAATGCGCTTCGTCAAGAACAGCCGCGGTGGCCATATGCCCGAAATCAATTTCAAATGTTAATGCCATGTATTAATTTTTCGAATAAATAAAAATTTTTGATTAAAATTTAATTTTTTGTGTTACTTTTTAAAATTTGAAGTTCTATCGGGCTTAAAAAACACCCTTTATAACATGATTTCCTTCTAGCATTGATTATCTGTATATTGTTTGTGCCTTGGGTTAACCCAAGATTCCCATTATTTCTTAACTGGTTTTCCTGATATATCTATCCTGCTATAGATCTTAACTATATTTATATATCTTTTAGTAAAAAGCATCCTCTCAATTGATTTGTCTTTCGTCCCTTTGCTGACAAAACTTTATTTTGAGCTAATAAACATTCGACGCTGAAAGTTTTCAAATGTTGGCAATGCTGTTGATTTTCTGTTGTCATTCCAAACATAGGACCCGAGCGGGGCTAAGTCAAAGCAATGCCCGAGGGAAAACTTGTATTTAGTGCTCATTAGCTTACGAAAAAACTTTATAAAAACCTATTTTTGAGTATGCTTGGAAATTTTGAAAGACCGACCAGAGAGAAGAGGTTTGTCTCAATTTTTGTTTGAGATTATTTAGATAAAATTTGTATCTAAGATCTGCGGTATGCAACAAAAATTATGCCGCAGCCAAATTTTTTAATAGAAAATGCATATATACAACATTTATTTAAGAAAATCGCGCTGCAGTCAAAAAATTTTCAAAACCAAGGTCAAATACACCATTAAATTGACGTAACAGTGTAAAAAAGTCTAATTCTCCCCTTCGCACGCCCATGCCCGTTGCATGAATTTGCTAAACTAAATTAGACCCTAGTAGATCGTTCATGATGAGTTCATCGATGAACTCATGATCGCGAAGTGACGATACTCATGATGAGTTTTGCTCTAGGCCTGGGAAATATACTCCGCATTACTGCTAACTTATATACTCATTTGTAGCAATGAGTCTTTCGATGAGCTCTGCATTAGTCTCTCGATGAGTATCATGGCGCCGTATTGATGATGCTCATGGGTAAACTCAATTGGCTACCTGATCAGTAAGCGTATTGATGAATTCATTATTTTAAAACCTACCTGGAAACATTGAATTGGGACGTCCTTCGAAAAAACGGCGGTTTTCCATTTGCACTCCCAATACTAACAAAAGAGTTTTTTAAATATACAGTAATTTTTTAGTGCTAATGCATGTACTAATAAGCCTAAATACATAGATAATCACAGAATCAAAGAATTTGCTGATGGTTGATATCATAAATCCAGAAAAACTACGAAAAATCAAAATTCGAAATATCGATCTTTTTATCTGACTTTGAATCATTACAACTTTTGAATCCAGTCGTATTGGGGGCTGAAAATTTGGCTTTCTTACTTTTAGAAAATGTACTTTGGAACTACCCTTGGTTTTTATGAAAAAATCGATTTTATGGTGGTGAAATCGCAAAATGGCTTATAGTGCGGCGGTACCAGATACTTTTTGATATTTGTGGACGATTTTTCTCGTAAAGTTTTGTCTTTTTTTTAAGACAGTCATAGACATTTGAAAGTTTAAAGTTTAAACCCTTAGATCAGGGGTCGGCAATTAGTTTCTATGGAGGTCCGAATAATTTGAAAAAAAATTATTTTTGTATTAAAAACACAGTTTAAGCGGTTTAAGGGAAATTATTTAACTCTCCGTCGGGCACAATACAGATACACATAAAAGAATCGCAAATTTATACCCATTAATTTTAATTTATCATTCTAAAAGTAATCTGAGTTCTCCATAAGAATATTATAACAACAAAAAAATTAAATTCGTTTCAAAAAATTTGTAGAAAACACAAAAAGAAAATTTCATATCTAGCAATAAATTCACAGGGGCGAAGGAAAACGTCAGAGCTGTGCCTTTCAGGCCGATTGGGCCCGACGGAGGGTTAATCATACTAATATATAAACACAGTGATAAATGGTTCAATTAATCGCACAAATCGCTCAGTTCTCTTGTAATGGTGCACGTTCCAAAATAAAAACGCAGAAACCTGGACCCTAAATCCCAACGGATGCTCTTAACGGGATACAGCGAAACGCAAAAGCATATGTTATGCTTTGAAGCAAAAACAAAAAGTGTCGTCCACAGCCCGTGACGTCACATTTTTGGAGCCGACGAAAGCAAAGGTTTCGCAAATGATTTCGCTTCAATTGATCTTGATCAAAATATTGCTTCGGTTGAGGTTGATATTCCGCCCGAGGATGGTCAGGAAATTCGGAGGTTGCTGATGACGTAACATATGAAGATGCTGATGACGTAACATATGTGCCAGTACCTAACATCGCCAAAACCTCGTGTTGATAATGACTATGTGGTTTATAGGACATTAGAAATGGTAAAGCCATTTACAGAGAAGACCGTGATGACTGAAAGGAAGTAATGAGCGATGAATTGAAATTGTAAGCCAACCAGACATGCAGTAACCGCCTTCCTCCAGGGAGATATGGACGAGCAAATATCCAGAAGGATTTAATGATGAAACTAAACGTATTTGCAAATTTAAAAAAGCGGCCGTACATAACCTTTTTCAATTTGCGAAAAACAAAGTGGGAGGTAGTGGAAGCGACTCTTTTGTCAATAGGTTTGTTGAGATCGAAAGTAGACTCGTGCATCTACGTCAATAAAAGCGGGGGATTAATCGTCGCCATCTACGGCGATGACTTCTTGAAGGTACGCGATGATCTAAAGGCGCCACTAAACCAAAAATTCTAATCTGGGATATGGGTGCGGTTAAAAATATTGTTGGAATCAATTTGGTGTACGAAAAAGATCGAATATCTATAAACCAAAGCAGCTACATGAAAACTATTTTTTAAAAGCTTGAAATGTTAGATTGTAAGCCAATTTCTATTCCAAGTGACCTAAATCAGAAGCTGTCGACACAGATGATCAGCGAGGATGAAGATATGGATAATATTCCTTAGCAGGAAGCGGTTGCTTTATCTTGCTAAGGGAACAAGGCATAAATTAGTGTGTTATTCGGATTAATTTTTGTGGCGCAATACATTATAAAAAAAAAATAAAAACAATGCATAAAATAAACATATTTTGTGAAGTTGTGTTGAATTCGCAGAATTATACATTGCGGGCCGCGAATCGTGCAGACCTTATTTTGATAAATAGATAGAAGGGCACCTAATTTCTTCAAAATTCAACAAAAATTGTATAATAAAATGCCCTGCAGCTCAATTTTTTTTAAAGAAAAATGCACTGTATGCAGAAGTTCTGTAAAAACTGCGTTACAGGCGAAAGTTTTTGGGCGCCAAAATTAAAAACACCCTTTTTATTTAAAGCCTCACAGCTGTCAAAAACCGAAGCTCTATGTCCTCTCCTTTCTGAGCTCGTGATTTCCACGGCCGATGATGAAATTTAAAAGGTTTTAATATTTTTATAAGAAATGTTGCATCAATCCGACGGAACAAGTTGATCCGATATTGTCGGATTGAGAATTTCGGGTCGGATTGATTCGTTCGGTTCCGGTGATGATTCTCGGACAATGTTTTTCACATAAAATTAAAAGACCAAATATCAGGCCGATTAATTAAAATTATGAATTTTTTCTAAAGAAAAAGTTATTTTTAACCTGGAATACTTTTTTATAATTCTAAATTTTTATTGTGAAAATTAGGTGACTCGAACTGGTGTTGAGGAAATCACATTCATGGGAGCATATTGCCAGATGGAATCAATTGGAGCTTTTATGGGAGTTAAAGTTCCTGTACCTGGTAAGTTGTATTTAATTATGAATATTTAGTGTTTAACTATTGAACCATTTCTGATTCATGGTTTTTACTCGACCTTCTAGCATTGAATCCGATTGGAATTTCTCGGCTTATAAGGTCTGTCTGTCAGTCTGTCAGTCTTTTTTTTATTTTATAGAAGGTGGAAATTTTCGAAAGATACCGAGTGGTTATGCCGGATTCTTACCGGCTTAAACCACCTTTTCCTTCTACTCACCCCGCGGGACTGCCGATTGGTATTACTTCACGGAGTAGGGTCAGTGTTAACTGCACGCCTGTGTGTCTGCCTTTCTAAGCCGCTCCTCTTCTATTAGCTGAAGTTGAATACACCTTAATGTTTTGTCCACAGCCTTCCAGTTCTCGTCACTTGTAAGCATCTCCCCAATTAGATTATTCACAGTTAGTTCGGTAGAGAGTTCAGCTTCTAGTTCTTTTTTTGCGCAGCAAATCCTGGGCAACAGCACGGGCTATCTTGAGTCGTCCAGTCCGAAGCGATCTAAGTATTTCCTGAAACCTCCATTTCCAGTTAAAAACTGTGTTAGGGTAAAGTTTATCTCCCCATGTTTTCGGTCAACCCAATCTGGAATACTTGGTATGAGTTTAAATGTCCAACGACCGCTCTCAGCTTGCTCCCATCTTCTCTGCCATTGTTGTATGGACTCCTTACGCTCCTCTTTTCTTATTTCTTTCTTATTCATATTTGGGATTTTACGTCTCCCTTCGTACAGAGGGTACATTTCATCTGCTAATATATCCACAGGGATCATTCCAGCAATTACGCACGCTGCCTGGTCAGATGTTGTTCGATAGGCACAAATTACTCGAAAGGCGCCTAATCTATACGCTGGTCCCACCGTTTGTTGTATCACCTTATTGCTTGTCACCCTTGCCCATACTGGTTCTGCATACAGAATAAGGGAGCTTACCACTGTAGAGATGAGAAATCTCCTACTCGACCTCCGATATTAGGCATCATCCTCGCAAACGCGTTACTGACAGTAGATGCTTTCTCAGCTGCGAATTTCAGGTGTGGCTTGAAGCTTAGTTTTCTGTCAATCATCACTCCCAGGTGTTTTATGGACGTGATTGTGTGGCTTCCTACGGTGACTTTAATTGTGTCCTTTTTTCTCCGTTTGCTAATGAGGACTGCCTCCGTCTTTTGTTCCGCCAGCTCTAGTCCAACGGCCTCTAACCAGTTATTGATTGACCCCATGGTCTCATTCACATATATTTCCACTTCATCCAGGTGACGTGCTGCCACCACCACCGCTATATCATCTGCGAATCCTATGATACTGACTTCCTCAGGCACAGGTAATGTTAACAGTCCATTATACATCACGTTCCATAATAGCGGCCCGAGCACAGACCCTTGAGGGACTCTTGCAGTGACTTCGTACACTTTTGGACCGTTATCTGTATCATAGAGCAACTCTCTATTCGAGAAATAGCTTCGTACAATGTTGAACAGGTAGTCAGGTACGCCCAGCTTTGATAAAGAGTTGATTATGTGGATCTATTTCGCTGAGTTGAACGCGTTTTTTATGTCGAGCGTTACCACTGCGCAGTATTTTTGGGATGCTCCTCTTCCTTCTACAGCACCTTTTGCTATGTCTACAACTGTGTTGATAGCTTCAATTGTGGACCGTGCTTTGCGAAATCCGAACTGGTGGTCGGATATACCATCTTTAGCTCCAATTATTGGCAATAGTCTATTGCATCTCACCTATCGTATCCAGCAGGCATATAGGCGGTAGAATGAAGGTTCGCCCACACGTTTGTTGGGCTTTGGGATAAGGATCAGCTTCTGCCTTTTCCAGTGTTCAGGAAAAACTTCCTCTGCTAAGCATGCACTAAACGCATTTGTGAACATGCCAGGCGCAGACTTTATCGCGAGTTTGGGGCCTTATTTGGTATTCCATCTAGGCCTGGTGTCTTGTTATCCCCCATCTTTTTGCAGGTCTCTAGTAACTCGTCGTTTGTCACTGCAGGTATATCAGTAGCCTCTATTCCTCTATCGGGGTAATAACTCTTTTCGTGATTCTGTGGGAACAAGGATGAAGTTATTTCCTTCAGCAGCAGGGGGCATGTAACTTGCGGGGATTATATGCCCTTGAGCCTGGACATCACTACCTTGTATGCGCCGCCCCATGGGTTTTGGTTAGCTTCCTCGCATAGCTGCGTAAAACTCTCTCGTTTACTTTTAACGATGGCCAGTTGGAGGTTTTTTCGTGCCAGTTTATAGATCTGCTTCCGCGATTCGAAATCTGCCTTGCCAATGCCACGTTGGCAGTGCCTTCTGGCTCGGAGACATTCAGTTCTCAGTTCTTTTATCTCGAGGTTCCACCAGTAATTCGCTTTCCTTTTTGGGTCTGATCTGCGTCTTGGCATGGAGGCATCGCAAGCGTTTTTTAGTGATAGTACGATTTGTTTCGATTTCTCTGAGGCAGTTCCATTCAGCTCTTCTTGTTTCCAGTCTGTCAGTCTTTTTTTTTTGTTAGAAAGGTAGAAACTTTCAAAAGGGTCCGGATTAACCGGGAGTGTGGGATTTTTACCCACAAAAACCACCTTCGTGTCGGTCTCCGTACCGCTGTTCCTCCCTGGAACTGCCGTTAAGTATTACATCGGGGAGGCGGTTTGAGTACTTTGCTCAGACAAACAGACTGACAGACTGACAGACTGACAGACAGGCAGACAGACAGACTGACAGACTGACAGACTGACAGACTGACAGACTGACAGACTGACAGACTGACAGACTGACAGACTGACAGACTGACAGACTGACAGACTGACAGACATACTGACAGACTGACAGACTGACAGACTGACAGACTGACAGACTGACAGACTGACAGACTGACAGACTGACTGACAGACTGACAGACTGACAGACAGACTGACATACTGACTGACAGACTGACAGACTGACTGACTGACTGACAGACTGACAGACAGACTGACTGGCAGACTGACAGACTGACAGACTGACAGACTGACAGACTGACAGACTGACAGACTGACAGACTGACAGACTGACTGACAGACTGACAGACTGACTGACTGACTGACTGACTGACTGACTGACTGACTGACAGACTGACAGACAGACTGACATACTGACATACTGACATACTGACAGACTGACAGACAGACTGACAGACAGACTGACAGACTGACAGACTGACAGACTGACAGACTGACAGACTGACAGACTGACACACTGACAGACTGACAGACTGACAGACTGACAGACTGACAGACTGACAGACTGACAGACTGACAGACTGACAGACTGACAGACTGACAGACTGACAGACTGACAGACTGACAGACAGACTGACAGACAGACTGACAGACTGACAGACTGACAGACTGACAGACTGACAGACTGACAGACTGACAGACTGACAGACTGACAGACTGACAGACTGACAGACTGACAGACTGACAGACAGACAGACTGACAGACAGATTGACAGACAGACTGACAGACTGACAGACAGACTGACAGACAGACTGACTGACAGATAGACTGATAGACAGACAGACTGACTGACTGACAGACCAAAACTAATAAACCATTTAAAATTCAGTGAACAAAAGGCCTTGTTCCATTCACGTTGGAGTATATTCTTGGAGTAAATATATTTTATATAACTATTTTTTTACTCGAAAATATAGCTTTTTCGAATAGCAGAAGCACTTGAGAAGTGGAATTGACAACGCCAGATGGAATGTATTACCAATAAATTACAACAGGCGACAACCAAATTTCCCAGGTTTTGTTTTACTCCAGCAGTATACTCCAACGTGAATAGAACAAGGCCAAAACCCGAGCCTAAAGCAAATTTCTGAAATTAATTCTACACTTCGCATTTTTGACAGATGGTTTCGTGTGACTTTTTAAAAGCTTTTATTTAGCTCGCTATCTTGTCTGTTTGTCTGTTTGTTTGTTTGTCGGGGTCAAATCTTGCAATCAAATTTTGACCCACTTCCACTTGTCCGATTGACTTGAAATTTTGCACACTTATATAAGTCCGATGACAATACAATGTTTTCACTACTTCGTCCTTGTAAGGATAACGGAAGGTCCTGTAAGGATAACGTGATTATCCTTTTCTCCAAATTACCGGAAAAAAATCTATTCTGGGGGTTTTTGGGGTCGCTGAATCCGAATCAGTTATTAAAAAGTCAGTAAGGATAACGGAAGGTCCTGTAAGGATAAGGTGATTATCCTTTTCTCCAAATTTTCCGGAAAAAAATCTATTCTGGGGGTTTTTGGGGTCGCTGAATCCGAATCTGTCATTAAAAAGTCTGTAAGGATAACGGAAGGTCCTGTAAGGATAACGTGATTATCCTTTTCTCCAAATTTTCCGGAAAAAATCTATTCTGGGGGTTTTTGGGGTCGCTGAATCCGAATCTGTCTTTAAAAATTCAGTAAGGATAACGGAAGGTTCTGTACGGATAACGTGATTATCCTTTTCTCCAAATTTTCCGGAAAAAAATCTATTCTGGGGGTTTTTGGGGTCGCTGAATCCGAATCTGTCATTAAAAAGTCAGTAAGGATAACGGAAGGTCCTGTAAGGATAACGTGATTATCCCTTTCTCCAAATTTTCCGGGAAAAAATCTATTCTGGGGGTTTTTGGGGTCGCTGAATACGATTCTCAAGTTAAAAAGCTTGTAAGGACATCTCAAATATAAGGATATATATTCGAAGACTAAAAAGAACAAAATAAAAAAAATTAAAAAATTTTTTTTAAAAAAAGCTTTTATTAAAAAAGAATGCACTAAAAAGAAAAAAATAATTTTCTGGACGCTGTGTATCACAAATATAAAAGCTTTTAAAAAGCGAGATAAAGCATAAAACAATAAAATAAAAATTTATCTCGCTTTTAAAAAGCTTTTATATTTGTGATACACAGCGTCCAGAAAATTATTTTTTTCTTTTTAGTGCATTCTTTTTTAATAAAAGCTTTTTTTAAAAAAAATTTTTAAATTTTTTTTATTTTGTTCATGGAAAAGGGCGAGGTTTGAGAGCAATTCAACGAATAATCTTTAATAATGACGCATTTTAATGAAAATATCTCTTAAAAAATACAATTTTAATGAAAATATCCCTTAAAAAGTTTTTTTTTATGTTGCTGGCGGCCATTATAATTCAGCCTTTAATTTTTAACTTTTCCAGCAAATACTACGAAGCGTTACCATTTTTTATTCACACTTTTTTACTTTTAGATTAAACTATTGCTTATACAGAGTTGCCAGACAGCCAGCAAATTTTCCCCCCGTCGTAGCCTGAAAAACCCCCTGAAACGGGCTATTTTGGAATAAAAACCCCCAAATTTTTTATTCGTATTGCAACAATTAGTTATAACCAAAATGTAGGCAATTGTCGTATATAAAACAGTCAACCAGCAACTTTTTTTTATTTTTAGATTTTAGGGCATAAATTTGGACATTTTTAACCAAAGAATCTCAAAAAAATAGCACAAAGTTTGACTTTAAAGAAGCATTTGAAAATCATATCAGAAAAGTTTGACTTAAAAGTGGGATTTTGATTTCATATCACCATGCGGATTTTCAATAATTGACAAATGGGCAATTATAGCTTCTGTTATGTTTCTATGATAAAGTTGAAATTTGCTAATCATTGAGAATTTTTCTTATAAAGAACCTCCTGGATTATTTTATTTTTTCTAAACCTACGTCAATCTGGTGGAAGAAAGAAAATATTTTCAGTATCAAAAAACAATATTAAACAAAACAAAAATTTATTTCAATTTTTCATAAATAAAAACATAACAAAAGCTATAATTGCCAATTTGGCAATTATTGAAAACCCGTATGGTGATATTCGTATCAAAATTCGAACAGTTGTATCAAAATTCCACTTTGAAGTCAAATTTTCCAAAAATTTTTTTTTTTTGATTTTTTCCAATCGGATTTTGATGTATGGGAGTTTTATGTAGAATCATATCCTAAATAACTTTTGTTCTTGGACTTTTTTGATAAGATGCACCGTTTTTGAGATATTCGCAAAAAACGTTTTCGTTCGTATAGGGGGTACCCCCCTAATGGTCCATTTTTGCCCATGAACGAACTTAGCCTCGCATCTTACGAAAAACGAATCTGCGCAAAATTTCAAGTCTCTAGCTCAATCCGTGCGCTCGCAATCCGCGCCACAGACGGACAGACGAACGGACGGACATGTATAAATTAATTATTTTTATCATTCTAAACACACTGGTGTAATTCATTTTTGTGTGTGATGACGGGATCCCACTAAACCAAAAAATGAACGTTCATCAAATATGAGCGTTTACTGATCGTTTTGTGCGACAGAGAAAATCAGCTCTGAAAGGGACGACAATGTATTCTCAAGTATTTTCAACTTATGAACGAACGGTATCTAGTATATAAAGCCGACCGTCAAAGTTTTTCATATTTTTTGTTCACAAATGTTTCATTTTATATTCATTTTTAAAAGTTAGCAGGAAAATGTTTGACAGAAGAATACGGCAGCTTTTGTTTCATTTTTAGTCACAGTTAAGAATAATAGAACTTATGTAGTTCACTTAAAGATCAAAATTCGAATTCTGTTTGAATTGTCATTAATAAAAGCGAAAGAAATAACTACAGTTTGTGTGCCATTTTCTTTATATGCTGTTTTCAGTTCAAAAAACTGTGTTGAGTAAGTGCGGTTTAAAATAAAGGTGATTTTATATTAATTATAAATAAAAATCAAAAATGAAACGTCGGAGCATAATGCTGGGGAGATTGTGAAAAGAATAACACAAGTTAAAAGTGTTTATTCAACCGATAGCCAGCAATCTCCAATTTGTACTTCCGAAAATTCTCGAGAAATTTTCGGGGATCCCCTGACTTCTGACAATGATGTGATAAGTGAATCTGAAAATTGTGAAGTTTTCTCGGATTCTGACGAATCCAAGTCAAGAAGAGGTGTTTCGCTCCAATTTAGCTCCAATTTATATAACAAGAACATACAAAAAATGAATCATTCTCCTGAGCGATTCGTTGGAATCAGAATTCAGAAAATGATCATAAATGTTTCAACCTGCGGACCAAAGTGTCCCTCTTTTGTAAATCATTTTTAAGATTCATTTTTGCGATCATCAAACGTTCAAAAATGAGTATATAAGCAGGCCACGCCTCCCAGTTTATATACTCATTTTTGAACGTTTGATGATCGCAAAAATGAATCTTAAAAATGATTTAGAAAAGAGTTACACTTTGGTCCGCAAGTTGAAACATTTATGATCATTTTCTAAATTCAAATTCGAACAAAACGCTCAGAAGAATGATTCATTTTTTGTATCATTTTTTGTATCAGTTTACTGGGATCTTGGCGTTACAAACGGTAAGGCAAAGTTAATATACTCTTTGGTTTCACCATACGGGCATATATGTTGAAACCAAAGAGTAAACACAAACTTAACAAGTAAACTAAGTTCAAAACATACTATGTAGGTGTATGAAAATCTGGACTTATTGATAATCTGGATTTTTTTCCTTCCTTCGAAACCATTTCAATTCAAATGCCGGATTGCTCTCAGTAGAATATTGAATATTATAATTCAGAAAAAATTTTATTTCAACTATCACGATTTCCCCCTGAAAAAACCCCTGAACTTCAAAAAATAAAAAGCACCCCCAAAACACCCCCCGTGAGCTAAAAAAAACCCCAAAACGGGGGCTAAAACCCCCGATCTGGCAACGGTGTGCTTATATCTAGTCTAGTCATAAATACTGATACAAGGGAAAATTGATGTCAAATGAAAACAAATTGATATTTTTCAAAACTTTTTTTCTATTTAGTGTCTAAACTTCGTTCACCTTTGTTGGTTTCCGTCTCCACTGGGTCTCTTACGGTCACTTGATCGAACCGAGAGACGCAAGGTCCGAAAGATACCGACCGCCTTTTTCCCATGTTGCACTTGTGAAGATCAATTACAACAACGCGATTTTCAATATCGCCCCATTTCATGACTGTAAACAATACTAAAACTAAAATTCTCTGCAGCATAAATGTTGCGTAAGTGTCAGTTGTGAAATAACGGTTAAAATGAAATGGATGCATTTAATACTTCATTCACAATGAAAGCGTTTAGTCGTGTATCAGTATTTATGACTAGACTAGGTAGTAAATATTTTACTATTGCTTAAAACTTAAAGCATTGACTTAATTTTTATTTACTCGCTCCAACGTTTCAATACTAACAATACATATTAAATAACGCCTGTTGAAAACTATTTACATATATTTTTAACTTTTTTCAGGTCGCGTTATAAAGATATGTGCGAAATTAGGAGCTGAACAACTGCTTATATGTGAACATTCACGGCAAGATATATATCAGAAAATATTACTGAACGCCAGCGCTGACGATATCCATTATGCGCTTCAAATTAAAATTAATTAGTAATTTTTACAATATTTTATTCTAACAGTGACTTTATTTAAAATACAGAAGAAGATATATATATTGCAGATGCTATCAATTTTTCTTCAGTGCCCAGTGGCCAAATAACTTATCACAATTTTGCACCCAAAATTAAAGGGGTGCACATAGTTTACACTAAAAAATTATTCTTAAAAATCTAAGATTTTATCAAAATGTCTTCCATTTCGTGCTCAGGGAAATTTTCGCTATGTTGTCTGCAGGTTAACCTATTTGTGACTAACGTTACATTAAGGAAGCTCTGCAAAAAAATGCAGAAAATTAGAGTAAAATAGACTTTTGTAGATAGGAATGATTGAATACAAATATAAACGTTAATCCCTTCCAGTTTTACAATAATAGTTGTATTTTTTTAATGATTCGATTAAGAGATCTATATGGATTATTAGATACACGTAGACGAGTTTATTGTGGGTTATAATTTGTGTTATAATTTGTGTTCAGGCTGTGTTGTAACCCATATGTTGTGGCGATAACTCTTAAAATCGCCAAACCCATGGATAGAAATAGCTTCGTTTTCTCGCCGCTAGGTTTTTCCGTTTTAGGATAATAACCCTAATGCGATGGAAATATTATTCAATATCCATACAACTATGAAACCAAAGACGCAAGCTGAGACACGCACCGAGGGGAATTTTTTATTTCCCATTAAGTCAGGAAGCAAATCATATCATAATCCCGATAAAACTTGGGCTACTAATTTGTATGAGACGGATCTATGATCGGATTATTAAAAACATACAGCTATTATAGCAGTAATATCAAATCTTAACCCTCTCAATGGATTTGCCCTATATATGGGACAGACCTTTAAATTCATTTAGCGGCTTCTGTAACGGTTTTTTAAACGCTTTGTTTAATTTTCATCATTGAATGGACACTTTTCTAAACACTGACCCACTATGCCTTTGTCTTTTGAAGTCTGAGTCAGTGAAACTTTAGATTTTGTGAAGGGCGATCCCGGTTGCTGCGTTCGCCCAGCCATTGAGAGGGTTAAGGCAAACTATAGTCAATCCAAGTAATTTCACTCCCGACACTTTTTTTCCTGAGTATAAACGAGAAACAATCCAGCCACTCGAATACCCCTTGTCTCTTGTCATGCCCCTCACTCTATGAGGCATGGTTTTCTCTTTACCGCACTCTTCGAAATTATTTCCATCCGCACTAGTGCAACGTCATTTTGAGAAATAACTTTGTATGAACTGAAACTACTGATACTTTTCTTAAGGTATGGATATAATATAAGAATTGGCATAGCAATTAAGTTGTAGAGCCGTATAATTTTCAACCGACGACATGACACTTGATCACCACCTTAAAACTATGGTAAGTCCGCATGTTAAGGGGAAACAACTGTAACCATGAAATCGCCATAAAATCGTAAGTCCGGTATTACACTTGGCTTAAGTAAGCCGGCAACTTTTGGGCTTAATAAGCCAATGTGCTTACATTTGTGGCTTAAATAAGCCAATCCTGTTTGCATATTCTACACAAGTTTACATATGTGTGTGTGAACTGAAGCCATTGAAATTGCTGCTGCTCATATACTTCCCAAGATCTTTACCTGCTGACGGTCAGAACGGAAATGATTTCTGCCTACTACTTTTACCAAACCGGTTCACACGCTTTGCATGTATGCAGATTGTCGATAAGCCATGATTTCGAGTGGCAACTTTTCCCTCCGCAGTCGTTTCTCCCGAAAATCGGCTTAAGTAAGCCCGAAAGTTGCCGTGTGTAATATCGCGCTAAGGGAACATTATTTTTGCGGTTGCCGATAAATTTTTGCAGTTGATTCTTTTCTCCCTTTCTCGCCAAGGTATCTTCACATCAGTTTGACTTTATATTTTTGCAGTTTGTAAAAATCATGGGCCCCCTTTATGTAACAGTGCCGTCTCCTTATTTCATTTGGCAATTAGACAAAACACTGTATACAGGGCTGTCGTTTTATAATTTTCAATAATAGTTTAATCTTCGATTTCTGGGTAGTATTTTGAGGCCAAGTGTCGTTTAGGACTAGCTCATGTCAAATGTGTCACGTTTTCACATCGCGCAATTTTTAATAACACACAAACAAACATACAGTCAAAGTCATCTAACTCGAAATCCCTGAAATTCGAATTTTCTTCTAACTCGAATTTTTTAAACCTTTTTTTGCGCTCCCTTCAATTTTTCTTTAAATTTTTAGTTTGTTTTCAAAACTTCTAAAAACTAATAAATATACTTATAGTACATGTATTTAAAGAAGATTGTTTCAATTTCTCTAACTCGAAATTCCTCTAACTCGAAACGATTTTGATGGCAGCAGACGATTCGAGTTAGAGGACTTCGACTGTAGTTGTTTTTCTTTCTACAAAAGGTTCTTATTATTCAATATTAATGTATAATACATGATGTATTACTTAGATATTTTTGTTTGTAAAAGTACTTGTTTTGTCTGGTTACCTGACAATTATTGTCAGTGAATGAAAAATTAAATTTTAATAAAAAATTTCTTTGTAAGGTTAAGACTTCTCTCTACTCTTCGATATGCTTTCCTTCTAAATTAGTTTGGTTGTCTCTAAAATGCAATGCGACAACGCAGCTCACTTGGAATGACAAATCTTAGCTAAATAATTTAAACATATTTTTTACAGTATTGTAAAACATTAGAAAACCTAGAATTGCTCGGGGCGATCTTTAAAACCTCTATATGAGAAAAGACCAAATTTTGATAAAAACAATTTCCATTTACTTGGGAGAGGGGTTGGAATCAAGAACTTAGCCTCTCAAGTAATTTCAGTTCTATTTAACGTAAGCTCGAATAAAAAGACTTTTTTTTAATCTTCTCTTCCTACAGTCAAACAGATGTCGTCAGGTACAGGGATTGACACCAATTTCACCGTTGTAAACAACACAAAAATGATTAATCGAAAACAACATACGTCATAAAATTGTATACCGACACCAGTGTTGCGGCCAGATAATTATTTTTTCTTTTGTTCTAGATAAGATATTATTCCTTCCAAAATCAGGATAATAGATAATGAAAATTTGAATGATAATAGATAAGATAAAAAGCCAAATTATCTAGATAATTTTTAGATAAATACTAGCAGACCCTTCGTTGCGGGTTAAAGTTTTTTGTATAAATTTTAGAATGCCAAAAAAACCATAAATAACTTAAAAACTTTTGGGAAAAAACGTTATCCTTATAGAATCTTCCATTTCGAATTTTGAAAATCTCACGTAGCTAAAAACCTGCTCCTACACAGAAAAAAATAATGGGTTTAACAAAAAAAAATTCGTAAATATTACTGAAGTTTTGTATTACTTCGTAATATTAACAAATTTTAGTAACTATACGAAAAAATATTTGTTAATATTACGAAGTATATACAAAACTTCAGTAATATTTACGAATTTTTTTTTGTTAAACCCATTTTGTAAATAATACAAAATTATTTTTTTCTGTGTAGGAACGCAGATCATTTTACAAAAAACCGCGTAAAAATCGGTCCAGTAGTTTTTGAGTTTTGTAATCTCAAACAGATCAACAAACAAACAAACATCCATGCTCGGTAATAAATCTTTGAATATGAAAAAATCCTCTTTATACCCGTATGGTGAAACCAAAGGGTATATTTGGTTTCACCAATTTGCTTTCCAATTTAAAATGCAGTTTCAATTTAAAGGCAACGGTTGCTGGCAAAAAATTTTGTTTATGTGCAAGAGAAGCGAGGGAAGGAGTGACACTTCCTTTCTCTTGCCCATAAACAAAAACTGTTGCCAAGTGTAAAACGATTCTTAAAAAAAGTTGTTGGGTTTTCATAAGTATGCAGAAAACAATTTCATTTCAGCATTTTTTCAGATTTAATTTTTTAATTTTCATTGGTAATGATTAGGGCTGCCAAAAATATGCACTAAAAAAGGCGAAATATGCTCATATAATATGCACTAGAAATGGGAAAATATGCACTTAAATTGCACTTTAAAAATATTCAAAATCCAAAATATATTTTACCCAAAATAGTTAACGGGACTTGTTAAAATGTGGTTAATTCGACTTTTGTGGAAAAAAAATATATAAAAATTGAAAAAAAGATTGACATTTTGACTGACAAAAAAAAATTTGACAGGAAAACTTGTTTCTAAATTGCAACTGTTAAATTTTAAGATATTTCGAAAATATGTTCAATACTTCATATTGTCTATGGTATAATCGGGGTTAAAACTTGTAGAAAAATATCAGTTGTGGCCAACACAAAACTTCCTTCCACAAAATCTACGACCCTGCGCAATTTACGCTATAGCCCTATCATTTTGTCAACCAAAGACGACCTCAAAACGTACAAAATTTGAGATGACTTGAGACCGGTAAAACACATCGATTTACGGTAAAAGGTAAAAATGTGGAAAATTGTATTTTTTCGAAAAACTTAGCAAGTAATTCGCAAAAATATATTTTTTACATTTTAATAAAAATATCTCAATAACGGTAAAAGATAATGGATAACGGTAAAAGACAAAATTGTGCAGATTGCCATTCTCATTAATTCATCTCACATATACAGTAAGCAAAAAACCATTTTTTTTCGAGATAATGGCAAAAAACTATTTTTTTTAAATAACGGTGTATCTCGATAACAGTTTGAGATATCGAGTTCTAGCAAAAGACAAAAGTGTAGGAATTTTTATTTTCTCCAGGTTTTGTCATACTTAACACTACTAAAATGCGTAGTTTCGGAGTAAATTGAGAAAAACCAATTCGCGATTTTTAAAAAACCGCCGTTTTGGTTACTTCCGGTTAACGGATTTCCACCAAAAGTTGATAGGATCGTCCCATTCCAGGACCAAATATGCCTATAAAATGTCATGGCTCTAGCTATATTAGTTTTTGAGAAATCTTGTACACAGACTGACAGACAGAAAGACATTTTTGTAGGGGAAAGTGGTCACCATTCGTGCGCGGGGCACATTCGTACATCGAATATTTTTCAATCCATAGCTCCAACTCAGAACATCCACATATGTTTTTTCTGTATATTAACCCAGCCACGTGTCAGCGAAGTTTGACTTCAATTTTATTGCAGCGATTGGAAAAACCAGGACCTATCTGTTTTTTCGCGCGAAAAATAAATTGGTGCCCTTATTTTCCAGTCGTGATATAATATATTTTTTCACAGTAAGTACACCTAACAATATTTTTTTTTTAGTGAGGAAAAGTGACTAAAAATTAATTTGTTGAATGAAAATCGTGTTTATGTATTACCGTTTTCCAGAAAAGTTACTTATTCAGTATTATTTGGTTTGGGGCACATTCGTACAAAAAAAATGGGGCACATTCGTGCTAGAGCTTTTGGTATGTTTAAATTTCCAATTGATTTGGGCACTTATAATGTGAAGTGATGAAAAGGTATTTTTCGTTATTATGAAGTTATTTATTTTTAATAAATGAATTGTTTTGAATTAGAATTATTTTATGTTATTTACTTAAAAAAACTCAATTTGAAAGATTTTTTCTGCGATTTTTTGCTGAATTTAATAAAGATTGGTTTTTTTTAACTTTTTATGTTTGATTCTTGTTTTATTTCGTATATATATATGCTTCCCATAGATTCCTCATGATATGTACGAAAGTGCCCCACTAGGGGGGGTAGATTCGTACAATTTTCGACTTGTGGCAAAAAGGCAACTGTTTAATTATTAGTTGATTTTCATATTCTTTTTGATATCTTTGTATTAGTTGGATATCTATAATATCCAGTTAAACGAAATAGACAGTAATTTGAGCGTTTTATTTATTTATTTATTTTTACAAATTTCATCAAAATACTGATTACTGATTAAAATTATTTACAATAACATATTAAAGCTTACTCTTCAGAAGCTCCAAACTATTGTTAAAATCAATAATTTCAAATTGAAATTACGGCATATGTTGGATATAGGTTCGTTAAGACCATAGTTTGTACGATGCATAGCAACATGAAGAAAATTATGACATCTACGTGGACGAGAAGGAGTAAGTATAGATATATTTTCTAATATTTGAGGCGAGCTAATCAGTCCCGTTAACAATTTGAACATAAAGGTAGTCTTTGTGATACTCCTTTCTTTTAAACTTTTTAAATTTAGCAGCGCAAGTCGATCTGCATAAGGAGGTAGACTTAAGACGTTGTTCCAGGGCAGTCCCTTCAGCGCAAAACGACTAAATCTCCTTTGCACCATTTCTATCCGATCACAATGTATCGCATAGAAGGGGTCCCAAACTACAGAACAATATTCTAATATTGGACGAACCAGAGAGCAGTATAAGGATTTGGTGACAAAAGGGTCAGAAAATTCCTTAGACCATCTCTTGATACATCCCATGAGGGAATTAGCTCGACTCAAAATCGAATTTATATGATCAACAAAAGTAAGAGAAACGTCAAAAATTACACCAAGGTCCTTAATTTGTTGAAGCCTGATCAGATCAGTCCCTTCATGGGTATAGTCATAAAATAAAAATCTTTTCTTCCTACCATAACTAAGGACAGAGCACTTGTCAACGTTTAGTAACATACAGTTTTTTTTACACCACACATAAAAATTTTCAAAGTCATTCGATAAAAGTACACAGTCATTTATGTCACGAATAGGGCGGTATATTTTCATATCGTCAGCAAAGAGCAAAATAGAGCTATTTTTTAAAAGCTTTTATTTAGCTTGCCTTCGTGTTTGTCTGTCTGTCTGTCAGATCAAATCTTGCAACCCAATTTTGACCCACTTCCACTTGTCCGATTGACTTGAAATTTTGCACACTTATATAAGTCCGATGACAATACAATATTTTTACTACTTCGTCCTTGTAAGGATAACGGAAGGTCCTGTAAGGATAACGTGATTATCCTTTTCTCCAAATTTTCCGGAAAAAATCTATTCTGGGGGTTTTTGGGGTCGCTGAATCCGAATCTGTCATTAAAAAGTCAGTAAGGATAACGTGATTATCCTTTTCTCCAAGTTTTCCGGAAAAAAATCTATTCTGGGGGTTTTTGAGGTCACTGAATCCGAATCTGTCATTAAAAAGTCTGTAAGGATAAGGTGATTATCCTTTTCTCCAAATTTTCCGGAAAAAAATCTATCCTGGGGGTTTTTGGGGTCGCCGAATCCGAATCTGTCATTAAAAAATCAATAAGGATAACGGAAGGTCCTGTAAGGATAACGTGATTATCCTTTTCTCTAAATTTTCCGGAAAAAATCTATTCTGGGGGTTTTTGGGGTCGCTGAATCCGAATCTGTCATTAAAAAGTCAGTAAGGATAACGTGATTATCCTTTTCTCCAAGTTTTCCGGAAAAAAATCTATTCTGGGGGTTTTTGAGGTCACTGAATCCGAATCTGTCATTAAAAAGTCTGTAAGGATAACGGAAGGTCCTGTAAGGATAAGGTGATTATCCTTTTCTCCAAATTTTCCGGAAAAAAATCTATTCTGGGGGTTTTTGGGGTCGCTAAATCCGAATCTGCCATTAAAAAGTCTGTAAGGATAACGGAAGGTCCTGTAAGGATAACGTGATTATCCTTTTCTCCAAATTTTCTGGAAAAAAATCTATTCTGGGGGTTTTTGGGGTCGCTGAATACGAATCTGTCATTAAAAAGTCTGTAAGGATAACGGAAGGTCCTGTAAGGATAACGTGATTATCCTTTTCTCCAAATTTTCCAGAAAAAAATCTATTCTGGGGTTTTTTGGGGTCGCTGAATCCGAATCTGTCATTAAAAAGTCTGTAAGGATAACGGAAGGTCCTGTAAGGATAACGTGATTATCCTTTTCTCCAAATTTTCCGGAAAAAAATCTATTCTGGGGGTTTTTGGGGTCGCTGAATACGATTCTCAAGTTAAAAAGCCTGTAAGGACATCTCAAATGTAAGGATATATATTCGAAGACTAAAAAGAACAAAATAAAAAAAAATTTTTAAAAAAAAGCTTTTATTAAAAAAGAATGCACTAAAAAGAAAAAAATAATTTTCTGGACGCTGTGTATCACAAATATAAAAGCTTTTAAAAAGCGAGATAAAGCATAAAACAATAAAATAAAAATTTATCTCGCTTTTAAAAAGCTTTTATATTTGTGATACACAGCGTCCAGAAAATTATTTTTTTCTTTTTAGTGCATTCTTTTTTAATAAAAGCTTTTTTTTAAAAAATTTTTTTAATTTTTTTTTATAATCAAATAAATGTCATTCACATATAACACGAAAAGCATCGGACCCAGATGGCTTCCCTGAGGTACACCAGAAATATTATATATAGTTTTCGAAGTTTTCCCTCGAAAACAAACTCTTTGAGTTATGCACGACATTACAATCAAAAACACAAAAAGTGTACGAAGGGTGACCACTTTCCCCTAATATGACTTCAATCGACTAAGGAGTGATCGGGAAATGTTCGGGAAATGCAAAATTAAGAGGTCAAAATTTTTCATGAATACAATAGGGGAAGGTGGGGTATTCTGGACCGCTTTTTCATTTTGGCTAAAAAATCGTAAAAAAATAACTTTTTCTGAAAATTTCAGAGCTTGAATTTGTAGTACGATAAATAACCTCTCTTTGGGTCACAGCAGTTCGGTCAAATTGTATTAAATTATACAAGTTTTATCAGTTGGCGCAAAAATGGCGTTTTTGCGATTTTGAAAAATCTCGGGGTATTGTGGACCACTTTGTAAATCGATTAAAAATGGAAAAATGTGATAGACAAACTTTTTTTTTTGATTCATATATTTATTATATAACAGACAAAGTGAAATGAAGTGAAAAATTGCAATGAAAATCAGTCCGAAACGCAATGTTCGCAAGTCCAGTAACTTGCAGTCATTCCGGAGCATCCCAAGTGAACAGCTCGATCGCACACGTTGCAATGGATGGTATGGATGGATGGGTTCATTTTTTTTGGCATATTTTTCTTACAAATTATGCAGAAATCTATGTATTCTTCCACCTCACAATAGGTTGAAGATGGTTGTTTCTTCTGTGATGTCTTCGATTTGACACGATCTTTTTGCTTTTTCGATTATGGTTTATCACCTTTTCTCTCCAATCTCTTTCGCTTCATATCAGCCTTCTCACGAAGGTCATTTACATCCTCTGGCGATGTCAAAACGGCCGATTTAGAAACTAGCTTGTATACCCGTCGTTGCCGGGTTAAGCTTTTTGTCTAAATTTTAGAATACGAAGAAAACCGGAAAGAACTTAAAAACTTTTTAATGGGTCTATGTTGGGGCTGGACCCACGACGAACATCTATGCCAAATTTCAGGCTAATCGGTTCAGTAGTTTCCCCGCGAAAGAGTAACATAGAGGGAAAACTAAGTTTCGAAATCACTTTACCCCCTCCCCTTACTCCCCCCACCCCTCGCGCTACTTTTCCGTATGCCTATGTTGGATCTAGAACTACCACAGACACTCATGCCAAATTTGAAGTCAATCGGTTCAGCAGTTTTTGCGTGAAAGAGGAACAGACAGACAGACAGACAGACACCAACTCATTTGTATATATGTATTAGTATGATTGCCGAAAATCTAATGCTGTGTTTTTGCATGAAAAAACACTTGCATCAAATACACGAAGTTTGCTTGTCAAATGTCAAGAATTGAGTGGTCCATAATTCCCCGACAAAAGTGGTCCACAATTCCCCAAACGCTCTTTTTTACAATATGGCAGCTATTAGTAACACAATGCAAACTTCATGCAAAATTTTTTGTCAGTGTCGAATGCTTAAGGCTCCGTGAATATTATCAATATATTTACTTGAGTTGATTCTCGAAAAATGTGGTTAAATTTAAGCGAAACACAAAGTGAAAAAAAAAATTTCGAAGTATCACTTTTCTATTTGCTATCGAAGCGAGGTGATAGTGCGTATACACAAGTCGAGTACTGTTAGGAAAATTAGCTTAACATGAGGCAAACTGATTACAGTTATTTGCAGCTACCAACCACTACTAGGGGAAACAAAATGACGCTGGTCCGCAATTCCCCGTGGTCCAGAATACCCCAGTTTCCCCTACTTTTTTTATATACTTCGTAGAAAGTAAAAACACTTGAATTGTACAAAAAAGCAAGGTGTCTGTCTCGTACAACGATCGCCAATAGAACTTTAAGTAAGAAATTTTAGTGAAAAGGAAACTAAAGAAACAATTGGATTGACCGTAATATTACAAATAAAACAATAAAAATCAAAATAAAATAAAATTACACGATAAAAACAACCAAGCAATTTCAATTTACAGCAACTAAAATCTTAAACACAATCCGTCTGCTCACACAACTCGTATACATAAATTAAAAGAAACACTGGGTAATCAAGAGAAACAACCAAGTAAAATGAATTTCCAGAACCAGAACAACCCATACAGAGAAGAGAAACAATCAAGAGTAAAACTTTCACTCAACCTCAACATACTTCGTCGTGTTCTCTTTCCTGTGCCTCTTCCAAATATCCAATACCAATACCACAAAGAAAACATAAAAAGAGTATAAATGTGAAATCTGTACTACAAGCAGCAAACACAGCATAACAGCGGTAGTGAAAATTTAGATTTTGATTCTTAAAAAGATAAGTATGTTCACTTATCTGTTAACATAACAAAATTCCCTAAACAATGCTTTAATGTAGGCCGGATCTTATAACACAGTTTCTGTTTGGATGTCACCACAAACTATCGAGTACCATCGATTGCAAATTTGTTATCATGGCAGCAAGCCGATTTTCTAATTTGTACCCCCATAACCAAAATCCAAGACATATCCACGTAAAAAAATTTTGGTTTTCATGAAAGTAGTAAAATATGCAACTAAATATGTATTTATATGCAAATATGCACTAACGTGTTAAATATGCGAAATATGCAACAACAAGTGACCTTCATTTGCTTCTAAACTTATTGATTCGAATGAATAAAAATCTCCCGGAGTCGAAATCATAACGAGAAGAAATATGCAAATGCATATTTTTGGCAGCCCTAATAATGATTATCTCTAGATAAATAGGATTTTCCTTTATCTAGATAAGATAAAGATAACATTTTTAGGGTATTATCTAGATAAAATAAAGATAACATTTTTTTTTATATAGATGATTATCTAGATAAATTGTATCTAGATAACCGTAACACTGACCGACACTAATAAAAATACCGCACACATAAATGTATGATTTTTTTACATAACTATTTTTTCAAAAAAGCTGGTTGTTTAAATATTTTTCAATCCAAAGTGGTTGAAAACGAAATTAATCCTTTTGCATTTATCATTCAGATGGATATTTATTTGAAGGTAAAACATTATTTTAGTACTTAAAAATTTAGTAAAAAGTGTTGTCATAATTTGAAAAAGACATTTTATTTTTAAGTTGTTATTTTAATTTTTGTGCCTAGTTCCTGATTTTAGAACCAATAATGTAACACAATACGATTCATTTTATCCTATTCATATAACACAAAAACGGTAAACAAATATTTATGTTTTCTTATTTGAAAATTTGTTTTATTAAGGAAAAAATCTGGAGTGGTATTCCGTAACTTGTTTCGAGTTAGAAGAAAAATTAGTATTCGCTAGCTCTGTTTTGCCGTGTCATTTATTTTGATCGAAACAGAGACAGCGACTACTACTTTTTTTCTAACTCGAAACAAAGGCTTGAAACAAGTTACGGAATACCACTCCTGAACTTAAGCGCTAGTTAATTTCCTTACCATTACAGCCGAGACTGCGTACGAGAAACCCGTTTAGCAGCACAAATCGCTTAAGAACACACAATTCCTTTTTCGCTAAATACGTACTGAGAATTACCCGCTTAGCAGCAACTCTGTTAAAAACACAAACTCCTTACGAGCACAAGAAAGTTTTGCCAGAAAACCAAAAGTAAACTAAAAATGACCCGCTTAGCAACACATTTAATACCATCAAGCGCATAAAAAAATTAAAACTAGAAAATTGTAAAAAAATATATCGTTTAATATTTTCTGCAAATTAACACTAGATTGCCCCAGGAAGTCAAGCAGTCAAAATGACTGTTTTTGCCAATATAGGTATAACACATATATATATACCGGAAATGAAGTAGGGGGGAGGTAACTACAATAGTATTAATAAACGCATTTATATGTTGTACAAAAAGTCACAAAATTCTAACAAATTGTGTCATTATATACATAATTGTTTTTCTGATTGAAATTAAAAAGCAGTCAAAATGACTTGCTTGGGCAATCTAGTGTTAAGGTATTTTTTATGTTTCTTACTGTTCATAAAATCTAATAGGTATAAAAATATCAAACGAAAGTATTCATTAAATTCATTCCTAAATGTTATTTTTCACGTCATCGAAAATTTCAGCTGACGTCGCCAAAATTAGAAAGTTGGTCTACTCTCGCATCGCGTCTTTTAACCCTTCGTGGCACAGAAAATAGAAAATATTTTCACGAAAAATCTTGGTTTATTTTTATTGTTACAATTTCAAAGCTTCCATGCAACAATGGAAGTCGATTTAATTAGTAATTAGTGGTACAGTTCAGCATTTGTTACATAGCGTGTAGGGGGTTAATGTAAGGGATTAATGCAGCATTGTGAGCGGTTCCATAAGATAGCACTATGTTCAACTTTTGACGCGACGCAGCACACAACATAGCACACGACGCTTTCACTGTAATTTCATCTTAAAAAAACCCCACGCCCGCGGACGCCCATGTATGGTGGATCTCTTAATTGATTAAAATCGAAAGTCACCAAAGTCTCTAATTCGGAGTACCATTTCTATTAAAATCCTAAAGTTAAGAGATATCTTCTTAGCTTTCGTAATCCAGAATAGGGGGATAAATTTCCATTTGGGAGAAGGGTGGTTTTGAAACTCAACGCCTCAAGCCTTGTTTTACAGGAGAAGTTATAGAAATTAACATTTCGATTCTTCCTCTTCTTCAGCTCTACAATCGGTCTACAGCAATGGTTCTAGCCAAGAGTACCGTTCACGTGTCCATGTCTTTCAGATTTTCCTTAACTAAAAACCCGAAATAAATTGATTTTACGTAAATGCTCTCCAAAGTTAATAAAAAGTATTTCGTAATAAAGAACTTGGGTAATAATAAAGATTTTATAAACGTTTATTAAAGAAATTACATGCCGTAAATTAAAAATTTATAAAAATATCTTAAAATAGAAGACTAATCTCGTTGCGAAGGGTTTTAATATACTGCATAAAATCTTCTCGAATGGAACTCCTCCAGTCGTAGAGCAAATCTTTGCTACTAATGCAGTTAATATATGTGTGGGCGAAAGCTTGTGACACAGTCATCTTGACATTTCTTAATGTCGCTTCTTTCAATGTTGGTTTATAAATGATTGTTTTATGATCAGATTTTGCTTCTGGATCATATAAGGTGTTATCCATAAGAAGTTTGTTGCGATGATCAATACAAACTGAAAACGATGGAATTTCGTACCGGTTCACGGCCTGGTCATAATGTTTTAATCCCTTTAGCATTGATCCTTTGAATTGGACGTTCATCCCAGTGTATAAAAATTCACTGGGCTCTAAAAGTATTGTGAAATCAGCCACGTGTGCGTTTCGTAGCAGACAATCTAGTTCGATGACATTTCGCGTCCGTTGTGTTTTATAATCGAATGGAAAGTTATAGGGGAAAATATTAATTCGGATGCCAGTCTTATACAGGATCTCTCGCAAATTCGATGGCAGTGTATAGGAGTTATATACAAGGAACTCATCAATTCCAATAGCTTGGTGGTGTAAAAAGAACTGCAGAATGTTGTTTTTCGTAAAAAATTCGGCATTAAAGGCTGTTTTCGCAGTATTATAAGGGATCATATTTACACATGCGGTTAAATGTAGCTTTTCTCTCATGTCTTTTGTTCGTATTATACGCATTGGTACTTCATGATCGACTTTCGATTTGATATCAGTAAAAATTAGTCCCTCCGGTGTGCCAAAATCTCTAGATACTTTGCATAAGAATTTAAATATCGAAAAGTTCTCAAAGTTTTTATTTTTTTCTTGATCTTGTGTGACATTGTCCGACTCGATCCTGACAAATGCAAACTTTCCAGTGATCATTTTTCCCCCTTTGTACCGGATACCGCATTTGAAATTGATTATAGAGTCGAACAAGCCAACAACAACAGCAGATGCCTCGCCTCCAGCTACCAACTCGTTTTTGTTCCAGAACGCAGAATACGAGTGGAAATCATTCGAAATTCTTTGCCAAACAGGCAGAGGCATGGAGAAATCATAAAGCGAATTTACAATTCTCGAGTTGTTCTCGATGCGAGCTAGAACGGTTGCATCGCTTCTTCCGAAAAAGTTGACAACTTGTAAAACATACTTCAAGCGATTATTTTCGCTTTTGTACATCAAAAGGACTGTTAAACTAACTATCGATACTAAAACTAGAACTAATTGCTGATATTTCCTCATTTTAAATCTCACTTTGCTGAAAATCGAAGAAATGGCTTCGTGTTGCATACGGTATTACGCTTAGACTTATTTTGTAGATCGATTATCTTCATTTTGCATTGCAACATTCAGTGGATAGTAAAATCATCCTAAAATAACATGTTTTCAGAATTGAACCAATTTACAATTGAATATTTTTGATTACCTCTACAAGTTAAATAAATTAAAAACTATGTTGTTACGCCGGTATTTTTAACGAAAACTCAAATGATTAGAAAATTTATCCGTAGCAACTTGCAGCTGTCAACCTAATTACGGAGAGGGGTCGCATTCTCCATTCCCGAAACTAGAGTGTCTATATAAGACTAGAGTGTGACCATAGGAAAACGATTTTTGAAATTAGTTAAAAAAAATTTCAACAGCCTTAGGCCTACATTACACGCGGCAACTTTAAACCGATACTCGATACAAAAAGTTGCTCGTTTGTGCTACACGCGGAGACAAGTTGCCGGAGACTTCTGTATATTACACAGTGAGTGTTTCATGTGTGTGTGAAGAACGAACCCGTTCTTTGTGATTTTGTGCTTGTGTGCGTATTTTGTCGCCTTGTTTCTACTTTCGGAACTGGCGACATTAGCCACCGCTTCCCTCACTTCCCGCGCCTATACTTAGGAAAAGTCGCCGCTTAAAGTTGCCGCGTGTAGGGTAGGCCTTAAGCTAGAACCTGAATCGTATGTCGATGCGTCCGTCATGCGTCCGTCCGGTTGACAGTTCGATGCGGTGACAGTTGGGTACGGCAACGAATCTGGAGTTAACTCATTGTTTTGCACTTCTTCTATTAGTTTATCGTCGAAACAATTACTTTCAATTTGTTACATACTTAAATTCCTTAAATCGTAAGCAAACTTTTTTGCGAAATTACATTTCCGTGCGTTGCCGCATGTAAAAGTAGAAAGTCGAACTACTCTATGCGGTTGCCGCATCAGAAAACGTATTATTAGGGGAGCAGCCCGTTGATTTTACTCGAACTTTCAACGTGACGGACGCATCGACGTACGATTCAGGTTCTAGCTTTAATTTTCGAATACATATCCTTGCTTTTGAGATGTTCTTACGGACTTTTTGACACCAGAACCGCATTCAACGACCCCAAAAACCCCCAGATAAGATTTTCTCTGGAAAATACAATCACGTTATCCTTACAGAACCTACCCTTATCCTTGTATGGACGAAGTAAAAATATTGTATTGTCATCGGACTTAATTATGTGTGGAAGGGGCTCAAAATTAGATTTCAAAATTTGACAAACAAACAGAAAGACAGACAGATTCGAAGGCAAGCTAAATAAAAGCTTTTAATAGTTTTATCTGACGAAAAAATCTAAAATTTTGAGTCTATAGGGTTTTTCCCTATACGTCAATACTTTAAGTCCGTAACAGATTGACCGGCAGTAGCAGTGGCAGTAGCAGTAGATAGAGAAATGCTGTTCGTTGAAACACATTTGACATTCGGTTACTAGTGTCTCAGATTTCAGATCAAATTCAGTTTTATTGTTTTTTTGTTAATGATGTTGCAAAAATATAATTTATTAAGCACACACTAAAGCCCGTAACAGATTGACCGGCAGTAGCAGTGGCAGCAAAATGTTCTGATTGGCTGAAATCCGACCACATGTCGGATTTCAGCCAATCAGAACATTTTGCTGCCACTGTTACTGCTACTGCCGGTCAATCTGTTACGGGCTTAAGTCTTCAAAGAAACTGAGTTGATTTTTTCTTTTAGCTTTCAAATGTTTTTATATCGTTTGGCGCTTTTTTTGAAAAACCTAACCTCACTAAATTTTGCTGCATGTGCACATGCAGCAAAATTAGGATTTGAGATGACCGAGCAGCAAAAATATTTTCACTGCATGTGTCGCCATGTTGTCGGATTTCAGCCAATCAGAACATTTTGCTGCCACTGCTACTGCTACTGCCGGTCAATCTGTTACGGGCTTTAGCGTGTAAAAATTGCCTCCGATCTGATAAGCAGGGTATACCTACTCGGTGACGCACTTTAGTTTCTTCTTTGCAATTAGTGTGGACTAGAGTGACTATATAAGATTAGAGTGTGGCCAGTCATAGATTTGAGTGAAAAATGTTTTAATCGATTAATTTAAGCACATTTTTCTTGGATCGAATATTGAGAAAGTTTCAAATATAATAGATTGTTGTAAAACAACTAAAAACAAAGTCGATTTATTGAACAAAATTTTCAGGAAAAGACGTTTCGAAAATGTTCGAACCGTCCATTTTCGAAAATGGTGTTCCGATGGCTATTGTTAAGTGGCCCCTAAACGCACTAATTTTAATTGCACAATAAGATTTATTGTATAGTCTGAGGGCGATATTGTACAATATTTGCTCAGTATCCTATGAAATGTCGGTGAGAGCACATGTAACTATGGTGAATAAATCAAAAGAAGATCGTGTTTTTATCCTCAAAGTTATCGAAGTGTACCGTACGTTGCCGGCGCTGTCATTTCATTTATGAAATATGTGAAATTTGTGTCGTTTCATGTTATTTCATGTAATTTAGAGACATGTTGACTGCTCACGAATCAAACGCAAAATGGATTTATTGTGCAATAATATTGAATCGTCTAGGGGCATGTCAATAATATTGTACAATTTATTGCACAATAATATTGTGCGTCTAGGGACCGCATAATGGCGATGGAAACTCCAGTTTAGTTTCATGCAATTATGAGTACTGCAAGCTTTGTGATGTTTTTGTTATATTTTTTTAAATTATATTTGTCATTTATTCTTTTTATATAATGCGTTGATGTTTTCATCAACGATTTGAATTTTAAATTTTTTGTTACTTATTTCGATTTAAAACTAAACTTCATTTTCCAACAAACAAATTATAAAGTTCCACCCTTCCCTCCATGACGAGTGATATCTCTAATAGGTTCCCATGTTGTTCGTTGGACAGTAACATATATTTTAGAAAAAAAATAAAAATTTTCGCCATACTAATTATTTTTTTTTATTTGGGCAAGAGTTACGCAAACATGGTACCTATAAGCACTGCAAGTGTGATCGTTGGAGCTTCATGTGTGAAGAAGCGATCAAATATTTGGACATGGAAGCGATCCTCGATGGTTTCATATATATTAACATATGTTGTTAAAATTAATATTTCAAACATATAAATACTTTTATTTCTAATAAACATACAAAAGTTGGTTGTCGTTAACATTTTTTTTTCTATTTTGCAAAAAAAGGTTTTTTTCCATTTAAAAAAAATGTGCTAATAACCTAATTCCAATTCTTTTTCCCCGATATTAAAATGACGACTCAAGCGTTTATGTTTTATATTCCTTATTTCGGTTCAAATCAAAGGCCTTTCTATCGCCTTCTTGAACAATAGGTCTTAAAACTGCTTAAAGTATTTAACTTGGGCCAAAATGGGTTAAGGAATCTATTCAGCTTGGGCTGAATTAGAAAGTCTATAATCTAGGGGACATCAGCGCTTAATAGACTGTTCTACTGATTAAGACAGTCTATTGAATTAAATTAGAACAGTCTATTAGGCAAGTTAGAACAGTTTGTAAACAATTTTTCCATTTGTTGAAACAAATACGACTGTCCAAATTTTTCGATACTTTAGATATGAGTTTTTTACTTAAATTAACCGATTTCAGTTATTTTGGTAATCATTTGTAACAATGAATGAAATTTTATTAAGTTTTACGCGCTCGGTTTTCAGTTTGGCGGCAATTTTTACACGTCGCAATGTCCACTCTCTAGATTATATGCTCTCTAGGCTGAATGCAATTAAAGTTGCGTTTTTTTAATGTTCTAGAACATAGAACATTAAAAAAACGATCCAGAGTAACACCGCGTCTTGATTAACAATTTTTCATCCCAAGAAATATCTCACCGCAATGAGATTTTTTTGACAGCTGGGCCGAAAATCTTTTGAAATTTTAGTACTCAAAATGGCGATGAAAAGAAAACACCTAGTCGCCGCTTTCGCAATTAATGCAAAACGTGAAATTGAAAAGGCTGAAACAGAAGAACAGACGAAAAGAAAAACCTCTTAATGTTATATATTCCCTTCCAAAGCTTTTTGTATCGGATTGTTTGTAAAAATTAGTTATTTTCGCAACTACTTGTTGGGAGAATTTAGATTCCGCCATCTTGAATTGAGAAATTCCAAGAAATTTTGCAATTGCAAGATTTCTTGAAATTTATCTCGGGGATTTTTTATCGCCGTCAACTCGAGCTCTGATTGGTCAATCAAAAATCTCTGCGATGAAAAATCCCAAATCTAGACGCGGTGTAAGTGGGAAATTTCATCGAGTTCGAATGGCAACTAACTTCACATTGGTTACATCAGTAGGCCGTTACTGCTATATTTTCTTGATATAATCACGATTCGCTATCTCCCATGATTAAAACTATTTCGCTGTCGAACAGAACCAACAAACCACCAACACAAAATCCTCAATTGAGAATAAAATGTCAGATTTATTATGTCGAAGTTAGCAGCATTTCATTACCGTACATTACCGTACAAAATTTCCCTTAGTTCCAAGCGCTGTTCGAGATGAAAAGGTGGTGCAGGATTTTGTATGGAAAGCTTGTTCTGAACTGCTTCAGAACAGGCCCGGCTCAACCTAATATGCAGACCATGCAAGGCATGGGGGCGCCGAGCTAAAGGGCGCAAGAAAAGTAAAATTTTAGAAACTTAAATAAATAAAAAAATAAAAAATTTTTTTTTAAAAAAAAGCTTTTATTAAAAAAGAATGCACTAAAAAGAAAAAAATAATTTTCTGGACGCTGTGTATCACAAATATAAAAGCTTTTTAAAAGCGAGATAAATTTTTATTTTATTGTTTTATGCTTTATCTCGCTTTTTAAAAGCTTTTATATTTTTGATACACAGCGTCCAGAAAATTATTTTTTTCTTTTTAGTGCATTCTTTTTTAATAAAAGCTTTTTTTTAAATTTTTTTTTTATTATTTTGTTGTTTTTAGTCTTCGAATATATATCCTTACATTTGAGATTTCCTTACAGGCTTTTTAACTTGAGAATCGTATTCAGCGACCCCAAAAACCCCCAGAATAGATTTTTTTCCGGAAAATTTGGAGAAAGGGATAATCACGTTATCCTTACGAACCTTCCGTTATCCTTACAAGGACGAAGTAGTGAAAATATTGTATTGTCATCGGACTTATATGTTGGAGTTCGTATATTTTTACGTAAAAAAGTTTGTATGCTTAGATGAAAAAACTTAAAAATGGCCCATAATTTCTTGTTTGACTAAGCCATTATGTAACTAATGATTTATAATTATAAATTCTTTAACCCCTCTGCACTGTTAAGATTTACTATATACTTGTGACGTTTCGGATCTATTTGACCCGACACGAAACATGCATTGTATGTCGAGAACATTTCATTTGGAGGGTGGAGATAGAAGGTTGACATCTTTAGAAAAAATGTTCGCTATTAAAAAGTAATGCGTCTTGGTGAAACGTTTCGCTATGATAAAATCATCCTCCATTACTGAAGCATTCGACGGGTGCAAAAATATAGAGACACACTTACGTAAAAAGGCCTTCGTAAAAAAGAGAGAGAACAACGTGTGCAAAAAAATGCAATACGTCGCCAGATGTCGCATTTGTAGTTTTTTTATAGGATGCACACGTCGCCAGATGTCGCGTTTGTAGATGAAGTTGAACGACTTTAACTTTTCCTATAAAGATCGTGTGCAACTATAAAATTAAACTCACACATTCACCGTAAACAAATAGTGAGGTCCAATATATTTAAGTTGTGTTTTGACATTTCTTGTTTGACTGCTGTAAAATTACGCATAGTGGTTCGTGAATCACTACTTGCTTCTCAATTAATGGCCCAACCATATGAAGAAGCTCTTCAAATTGTGTGGCCGTCATTCGCAAATATTTGCAGAAGAAACTCGGATCGCGTATACAACGTAATGCTCCAAAAACGCTCACAAATGCCCCATTTATGTCCCGATCCTTGTAATATTCATGAAACCAGAACTTTCTCTTTTTTTACGACACGGTCTTCATTGTCACTTGTGCTATCTTCATCGAAAATGATATCGATTAGTAATTTTTTGCTATCCGAATCCATTTTATTACAATATTTAAAGACGATGTCAACTGTCACACGGTTCGGAGATTTTTTTGAAGTCTAGCTAATGTTTGAAAGTTGAGTGTTGTGGTCATGGAATAAGGTTCAAATTCCTATGACGTATATCCTATAAAACTACCTATAAAAATATCGCGTTCGTCTTCTGTCTTTCCCACTGACAATTACAGAGATTTGTCTCTTTCTATTTATATGCAATTTTTTGCATATAAATCCACCATTAAGGAATTATGGACAGTTTTTAAGTTTTTTTTATTGTGTTGATTTTTTTATTTCAGAGGCTGAAATCTGTTTTGACTACCATTTCTTACAAAACTCATCAGAAATTGGATACTGAATTTAAATTGTTAGGAAATAATTGAAAAGCAATTGATATCAAATCTTCGGTCAAAATCATTTTACAAACAACGTGATACTTATTTCAAACCAACAACAATGTTTGACGAAAAATACAGTACTAATTTTGACTGAATTTCTAATTTTCTATATTCAAACGAACATATTTGTTTGCGAACTGTATTGTTAAAGAAAAACATTTCTCATTTAGCTCATCTGGTAACGCTATTGCGTCTCTTGTGTTTGACACTATATTCTTTCTTTGTGTTATATTTATTAGATTCGTTTATGGTTACATTATTTGTTCATTCTTTGTACCCCAAGCATTTCATATTTTTCTAGCCAATTAGATCGCTAAGCTCTGGATTTTTCTGGGTTATTCGTTTCAGTTACAAGGTATTTTCTCATTTAATTTATGGATGTTTGTCTTTTGTATTCTGTGGTATTACCAATAAATTA
Organism: Chrysopilus asiliformis; assembly: GCA_964034945.1. Classification (NCBI taxonomy): domain Eukaryota; kingdom Metazoa; phylum Arthropoda; class Insecta; order Diptera; family Rhagionidae; genus Chrysopilus; species Chrysopilus asiliformis. The sequence goes on along the minus strand of OZ035961.1, from coordinate 69,483,058 downwards.
CAACAGCCGAAAACCATATTTCCCTAACGATTACGATTAGGATTGAGCTTCCTCGACCAATGAGACCATCCTGTCCCAATCGTTGAAAGCTTTTATCTCATTGGTCAAAAAGCTTCAATCGTAATCGCAACCGTTAGTCTGAATTGGGCTTAAGGCCACCAAGTTCTTGGCGGATTGTGGAAATCTGTTAACCCATTCGGTATTTTGATGCCATATGGCAACGCACTTAAAAATTTGAATTGACTTATTCACCTCTATTTTTGAATACGGATTACGTTTATTTGCTCGATTAGTGTTCGATTGTGAGCAATCGGTATTCTTGAATACGCAGTATCTATCAACGTTCGATTTGGAATAACGCATTGCAACGCATTCGATTTTTGTTATTCTTGAATACGCCGGGAACACTTTTTTGAGGTTAAATCACTCACTTCAAATTTCTCGCGTTTCATTGACGTTTGAATTCGGTGTTTGCAAAAATGTAAAGTAAATATATTATATGTTTAAATGAAAGATTTTAACAGTAATTTCTTAAAATAGGAGTGCAAAGAAAAACACACTAGAAGCAATGACCAGTTCGCATTTTTAATTTCAAAAATGAAAAACAACCTGACATTGCCAAGATGGAATAGAGGTGAATCGCCGATAGAGGTGAATTCTTTGTGGGACCCCATTAGACAGGTCATCTTTTATAACATTCAAAACATATTTGAAAACAGCCTTCTTCAACCGGAAATCTTTTTTGAATCTACAAAATTGCAAATAAAAATTTATGAGATTCCCAGTTTTGTATGCACTTACGCTTCATCGGTTCAGCTCATCAAATCTGAAGAATGTTGGCGTAACGAATTCAACTCCTCTTGCCTTAATAAATGATACATCAGCATAAAATTCATGGCTACTGAAACAAATCATTGCAAACACTTCACTTTTATTCAAATTTAAGAACAAACAATCAAATCAGCTGGTGTTTGACAGCGCGTTGCCATGCGATATTTTATGTACCAAACGCGAAGCACCCGCCGTATTCCAGAATACCAATTGTGTAGCGAATCGAATCGAACGCGTTACGTTTTTGCTCCTAACACCGTTTTCAAGAATAGAGGTAATTATTTATTTATTTTCAACACTCTATTCTCATTCAGTGCACCTTTAAGTGCATTTGTGACCCAATTTTGATTTTTTGAGTAAAAAGCTGGACTACAGTGGACGTATTTGTAAAAAATAAAAATCTTTATTTTTTTTTGTTTTAAATTAATACTAATAGCTTAAACATCATTAATTTGTATAGAGAGAATTTTTAACCCCCATAGAAAAAAACATGTACCGAACGGGTTAACCAGAAGTAACCAAAACGGCGGCTTTTTAAAATCTATGCGGTTTTTTGCGATTTATTCCGAAACTAACAATTTTCCAGTAGTCTTATGTATTACAAAACTTGCAGACAATAAAATTTGCTACATTTATGTCTTTTACTAGAACTCTGTATCTCAAGCCGGTATGAAGATATGCCGCCGGTATTTAAAAAAAAATAGTTTTTTGCGAATATCTCGAAAACTAACGGGTTTTTGGTGGTTCAACGTATAAGAAGAATTAAAACCGTGTTAATTCTACCTGGGTGCACTCCACCCACAGTAGAGCATCCGCCAGGTGGCTAAATTATTTATAAAATTTAACTTTTTCAAAACATCGGACAAACATCGAGGTATCGATGTTTTCAGGACGATGTTCTTTGACATCGATGTCGCCTTAAAAAAACATCGATTTTCGATATATCGAGGTTTTATGAACGATGTTACATCCCTATTTGTGACGTCTCTTTTGTGTTCAAATTGGTAGTTGTTTTGACGTATGGAACAGTAGGACAGGAAACCGACCAATAATCTATGTTCACCGCTCCTTAAATTGTTTTCTTTTTATATTAAATGCAAGATAAATTCATTTCGATTAGAAAAAGCATAATTTTGGTTTCAACTACCAAAACACAACACATCCGAAATAATCACCGTGTTACGGTATTCCACCACAAGTCTCTTGGCAGCGAGGTCTTTACTTCGAAATTACAGGAACACGGCCCTCTAGCCCGTAAAAAAGAATTGTGTCTCCAGAGGAACTCTACACCGGCGCTTTTTACAGTGCGACGTCAGCAATCTTCCTGGAAGCATTTTCTTGAGGCCGAGCATTTTTGGCTGCATCGAAGTGATCTTATTTGTAATCTTGAAAAAAGTTTGAGAAAAAGTCTATTGCCTTTTTCCAAACTTTATGGTGAGTTGAAGTTGTTTTTTTTTATAATTGGTGGATATAGTAGTGCAAACTGTGTAAGTGAAAAATTCGTCAAGATTTTCTGTACTGTCCGGCAGCCATTTTGATTTGGGCTTCGAAAAATCCTGATTTTCACTTAGAGAAATTCCTGGGGCTACGCACTGTTTTTGTGTTGTTCGTAAAAAGTGTGTTTGTTACGTGAAGGTTTTCCTTTTACAATGATTTTGTAGGAATGCTTGGTGAAGCTTGAGAATGCATGTAAAAATCTAAATCGCAATTGAATTGAATTGGGGAATTTATTAGTTAGTTTTTTTTTCATCGCAGGCCAGATATCGCCGCTGGATAAAATAGAAAGAATACGAAGGTGAAAAATCTGTGTAGCTAAGACCTGTTTTACGTGAATAGCTCATGAGTATCCGGGAGGCAGACCTAGATCGCATCACGGTGAAAATTCATAATATGAAACGTAGCGCTTCGCGCGATTCCCCACAAAGAGTAAAAAGACGAGGCAGCATGGGACGTTACGATGACAGTTCAGACGAGCGAGTTACCCCTGAGAGGGTACGCAGGCGGGTGGCACGGTCGCCCAGTCCAAGGCCGCGGTACATGTCGTCTCCGCACAGGGATGAATATGTGAGGGTACCGGCCGAGCGCCATCACACCTACAAAGTACTTTGTGTGAGCGCATTGCATCCGAAGGCCTCGGACGAGTTTATTAAAGAAACCTTGTATCGCGAGTACAAGAAATTTGGCGACTTCAGTATCCGTATTTCGCATGATCTAGATGAGCGGGTCGCGTACGTTTGTTTCCGCACCCCGGAGGACGCCCGCGAGGCGAAACACGCAAAACCGCGCATTATTCTATACGACAAAGTGGCTCTGGTGGAGCCAGTTTACGAGTCAGCGGTTCGTAGCGAGTACAGAAGCAGACCTCGATCGATAACTCCTCCCCCAGAATACGACCGTCCCTACTACTCTAGGTCTCCGGGGCCGGAGAGAAGGCGACCCATGGACCCGTATGATAGATATGGTCCACCGCCGGCTGCAATGCATCATCCACGAGAGTTCAGGCCAGTTGTACATCACGAGTACATGCCGCGGCCCCCAATGCATCATGTCCCACCGCATATGCATCCTCCCCCGCACCACCACTACATGCCGCGGCACCTGGTACCGAGACCACATGTTCCCTACGAGAAGCCCGAGAACAAAAAGGACAAGTTCCCCAATTATCTGCATCATGTTCAGCCAGAAGATGATCCTTTGGCTACCCGAACCCTGTTCGCTGGAAACTTAGAGATTAACATCTCAGACGAAGAACTTCGTCGTATTTTTGGTAAATACGGTATTGTAGAGGACATCGATATTAAAAGACCACCACCAGGCACAGGAAATGCATTTGCATTCGTTCGCTATCAGAATTTGGATATGGCACATCGTGCTAAAGTCGAGCTTTCTGGTCAATATATCGGCAAATTCCAGTGTAAGATTGGTTATGGGAAAGCCACTCCGACAACTCGAATTTGGGTTGGAGGATTAGGTGCTTGGACTTCGGTCACACAATTAGAGAGAGAATTTGATCGATTCGGAGCTATAAAGAAAATTGAGTATCAGAAGGGCGATACCAGCGCATATATCTTGTATGAATCTGTAGAAGCTGCTCAAGCCGGAGTCAAAGAAATGAGAGGTTTTCCACTAGGTGGACCAGAGAGACGGCTGCGTATTGATTTTGCAGATGTTGTCCAAGGACAGCCCTTTAGACCTAAGCCACCACCACCAGCATATGAGGAGGGACTGGAATACAGACGACCAGAGTATGATTATCACGAACCTCACTACGATGATATGGCGTATCCTTATCCACCGCGAGGAGGATATCGAGGCCGTGGCAATTACCGCGGCCGTGGATCTTACCGTGGTGGATATCACAACGATATACACAGAGGTGGCCCACCTGGTGGTGCGCCTGACGAAGAATGGAGAAGACCTCCAGCCGACATTGAATACGATAGACGTCGATCCGGTTCCAGAGAACCAGGTGTGGACAGATCTAGATCTCGCTCGCCTCGGCGTCGATCACCTGATTCGGACTCTGATTCTTCGTCGCGCCGCAATGGAATGTTGTTAAGTTCTGCGAGAACGTTGCCTGAAATCGCTAGGAAATGCACTACTCTCTGGCAGGGAGCTTTAATACTAAAGAGTTCTCTTTTCCCTGCTAAATTCCACTTGACAGACGGCGATTCTGATATCGTAGACTCTTTGATGAAAGATGAGGACGGTAAAAACCATTTGAGAATCACTCAGAGATTACGTTTGGATCCACCGAAGTTGGAGGATGTTCAAAAGAGAATCACATCTTCAACTTCGCATGCAATATTCCTTGGCTTGGCTGGTTCTACATCCGCAATCACATCTGATGATAGTGGAGTACAAACGAGACCTTTACGCAACTTGGTATCGTATTTGAAACAGAAGGAAGCCGCCGGTGTTATATCGCTGCTGAACAAGGAAACTGAGGCAACCGGTGTTTTGTACGCCTTTCCTCCCTGTGACTTTTCTTCGGAGTTACTCAAGCGAACTTGCCACAATGTCACCGAAGAAGGATTGAAGGAAGATCATCTCGTCATTGTTGTCGTACGTGGAGGTACAGCTTAGGGTAAGTAAAAAGTATTAAAAATTGTATTTAAAACATTTCTAAAAAATATTTTTAATACAGGCTATATTTTTAATTTTAGCGCAAACTTAGCATCTTGCAAATCAAATAAATATTTTGCCGATCAAATTAGGGTTTTGACAGCGTTCTATAACTCAAAATAATAATTTTCTAAACCAAATTTGTTTTTTACTTACCAAATTCGTTGAAAAAAATCAGCAATTTCTTATTTATCACGAATTTGATGAGTGTTCCGATTTTGATGGTCCAAAAAATTTGCCTTTACGAGTAACATTTGTGCAAAGTTTTTTTTATAATTGGTGTGAGTACTTTGATATTTGATTATCTAGAAACTTTTCGTCAAGTTTCGGCCAGAAGTTTAGTTGGCCTCATCAGAACAACTGCCACACTTCTGTTATTGACCTGACGACCAGAAACAGACAAGAGCGGACGGGGTAGAGAGTTCGTTTTGTTCTATATATGTAGAAATCGACTTTTACTGGTGTAATCGTGAAGTTTGAATCTAGAATCTTCCAATTCTAGGAAGCCTTTGTTCACCCAATGCGCAAATCAATTTTTATAATTGGTGTGACCATTTCTGTTTCAATTGAATTAAAATTAAAAAAAATTCAATCGTTCGCCAGGAGAAATCCGGTACAAATGAATAGAGAATTCGTTTTGAGAGAAGCAAATATTATTCAAAAATATTGACCCTAAATTTCGAGACGTTTGTGTAAATTTTCAAGTCTTGAACATAATTCTTTCGAAACTTATGGTATTCACGGACAGAAGAATGAAAATCAAAACATTTTGTCATCCCAAACACCCTCGGGATGCTTCCTGTAACTTATTTTCGATCGACTGACTAGTCAATCAAAAATCATTTGACAGGCCAACACCACAAATTAATCATAAGCAGACTAACATTTTCATTCAATCCATTCTAGAAGAAAATTGAATTTCAACTTCCAAAAAATAAATACTCATAGCAGCCACTCCAGCCGTAGCAGCCATGAGCTTTTCCGCCAGCAGCACAAGATTTCGTGATGCAAGCTTTCCAGCAGTAAAAGTCCGATAAATCTGTTCGTTTTGTTGATCGCATTTTGTCTTTCTTTTGCTATTTTCACTTACAGGTCGATTATCTTAGACGCGTCACTTTTCGTGACTCGAAATTGCCTGTTGTTGTTGGTACAAAACAACAATAGGCAAAATTCGAGTCACGAAAAGTGACACGTCTAAGATAATCGACCTGTTAATTGTGCTGCTGGCAGAAAAGCTCATGCCTGCTACGGCTGGAGTGGCTGCTATGGGTATTTCTTTTTTGGAATTGGAAATTCAATTTTGTTCTAGAATGGATTGAATGAAAATGTTAGTCTGCTTATGATTAGTTTGTGCCAACACTCATTGTGATGCACACGATAGTTCTGGGCAATTTGGGGTCGCTGAAGACATTTAAAAAATATCAGTTGCGGTTAACACAAAACTTTCTTCTACAAAATCTACGACCCTGCGCAATTTACGCTAGAGCCCTGTCGCGTTGTCAACCTAAGACGACCTCCCAATAAATTCTTGGTTTATTCAAAAATATTAAAAACGTACAAAATTTGAGATAACTTGAGAACGGTAAAAGATATCAATTTACGGTAAATGGCAAAAAGGTAGAAAATTTTAACATCTCCAATTCTTCTTTAAATTAATTTGTCGAAAAATCGTTAGTTTGCAAGTAATTTGCAAAAATATATTTTTTTATATTTTAATCTAAATATCTCAATAACGGTAAAAGATAACGAATAACGGTAAGAAACAAAATTGTGCAGAATGCCATTCTCATTAATTCACTTCATAAATTCAGTCAGCAAAAACCCGCTAATTTTCGAAATAATCGCAAAAAACTGTTTTTTTTTTTTTTTTGGAAATAACGGTTTATCTCGATAACAGGTTGAGATATCGAGTTATAGCTAAAGACAAAAGCGTGGGAAATTTTATTTTCTCCAAGGAATACGTTTCTGACAGTAAAATTGTTTAAATCCCGCCATTTTTTTAAATCGGAAAACTGACTTCAAGGTGTTTTCGAGATCGCTAATAACGAATCTGGGGGTCTATTATGGAATACGAGCGTAATCGTAACGATTGGGATTTGCCTGTTGTTGTTAGTGTTTTCTACTAACAACAACAGGCAAATGCCAATCGTTACGATTACGATCGTATTCCATAATAGGCCACCTGCACTGGCATTCTTGGCACATATAACGAAGTTCGTCGCTAACAAAATTTGCTATCCATAAATACGAATTAGAGCTTTCACATTTGTGGTAGTAATATGAAATGGGGTTGCATTTGTTTCTCGCTTCCAGCTCATCCAATAAAATTACCCCTCGACAATGACTCTGCAACACTTTAGAGGTAGTGATAAACGCCAATGTTTGAGTTTCGTGCGGCTAAGAATGCTACGGGTATTATCGTGTTGACAGACACGAAACATAGAAGGGTGAATTTAATAATTCCAAACGAATTGGATTAAAATTATCGTTCTTAAAATTACTCAATTGCATTCATCGCATTTTTTGTTTTGTTTCTTGTTCCCTGGGCTAAAGGTACACTCTGCCGTTTCCTGCCGTACGGTCTTTGCCGTTTTCTGCCGTACGGTCTCTGCCGTTCCACACAACAGAAAGCAATTACGGAAGAAAAAACTGGTTCGCAAAAGGTTTTTTTTTTGTATGGGAGAGGGGGGAGGGAATGGTCTGATTGAATTTTTATTATGTAACGAGTTATGTAAAATCGTATTCTAAAAATATTTTACATTTATAAATTTTTCGATATGAAGCACCGCTTTTGAGACAATTGTAAAAATTGGGAAGGAGTTTTCCCCGTCCAATAACTCGGCCTTATTGTTTACGAGAAACGCAACTGTAAAGTCTCTGGCTCAATCCTTTTGAAAGTTATGGTGTTACTATCACTTCATATAATAATTCCATTCCAGAATCATTCTTTTGCGATAAATTCGTGGGCGAATTTTATTTTTCCATTCCTAAAATTTTCCATTCGCGAATAGAATTTTAAAAATACGAGAATGGAAAAATAAAATTCGTGAGTGAATGAAAACTAAAATTCTCATGAGAATCATTTGCAAATGAATGAATGAAAAAGAATTATTCTCCGTACTTAAAATTTTGCCCGCATCGAATAACAATAAAAACGGTCGCGAAACGATAACTCAGCACACAAACGTTTCGAAAAGTAACATGTTTTGTTATGTTTCGGATATTTCCGTAATCTAAGTTCGAGAATACGGTTTCGTACAAAGTGGTGAATTGCTTCGTAATGTTCGAGACGTCATTTGGAGCAATATAGGCGGTACGTACACCACATAGAGGTCTTTTTTCACTGCACCACAAACGTCAATCATTTTGTAGAGAAGCATTCAATTCAGTGTGCAATTAGATACCGGCGTGATGAATTGCGACGGCGAGGATGTTGCGCAGCATCGTGTCCGTTCTTTTTCGCGAGTTATTTACGAAGACACAAAAGTTGAGGTTAGGTTTTATACAACTGAATACACTAACCCAGTTAGTATTCACTAAATCGGATATGTTAACCGAGTCATGTACTTGGTGTATTGCTCGAGACCAATTTAGTGAATTCATCGAGTTGGTATTTCGAGATAAACGCTGTCAAAGTTGGTCGGATTGATTGTATACAGAAGTTAGGGTACTGATTTTAAAATCTGAAATGTAGCCATAAATGTTGTGTCTGGCCAATTGTATTTTGAACTTTAAAATTCCACAGTTGATTTTTTGGCAAATGTCACAAAATTTGTTCTACTCAAAACACTGTGCGATTATTGCTTCATTTCTCCGATTTTTCGAGATTGAAATACGGCTTTATAATTAATTTTCCGAGTCCTTTCATTTAAGACCCAATTGTGGGTTCCTCAGTTGTTCGATTTGAACATAATGTCTGTCGGCCGCCATTTTGCCTTTTCTCGTATATATGTACATATAAAGGGTGGTTAAATTTTAAGGGCCGATGTTGAATGTGAACCACACCTAAACGTCAAGTTTTTTTCTGCATTTCATTTGACATTTCTCAATTTCAGACTAACTCAATTTGATCCATGGAAAGATACACAATCGAGCAACGCGTTAAAGTTATTCAGGCTTATTATGAAAATGGGCGTTCAAATCAAAATGCATATCGTGCACTTCGTGATTTTTTCGGTCAATTTAATCGTCCAAATGTGCGTACAATCGGAAAAATCGTGCAAAAATTTGAGCAAACCGGGTCTGTAGGAGATGTGAAAACACCAGTGCATGCTCGTACAGCTCGTACTGCAGAAAATATTGCTGCTGTTCGCGATAGTGTGGCTGAAGAGCCGTCCACCTCAACTCGTCGTCGTGCCCAACAATTGCACCTCCCACGCTCGTCGTTGATGAACATTATGCATAAAGACTTTCATTTACACGCTTACAAGGTGCAATTGACTCAAGAACTAAAGCCTCTTGACCATTTCAAGCGTCGTCAATGGTCAGAATGGTGGCAAGAAATGGCAACAGTGGATGATCAATTTTCGAAGAAAATCATCTTCAGTGATGAGGCACATTTTCACCTCAGTGGATTCGTCAATAAGCAGAACAGCCGCATTTGGGCGAATGATAATCCAAGAGTGATTATCGAAAAACCAATGCACCCACAAAGAGTGACTGTTTGGTGCGGTTTATGGGCTGGCGGCACGAAGTGCACGATATGCATTTTGATTTGAACGCCCATTTTCATAATAAGCCTGAATAACTTTAACGCGTTGCTCGATTGTGTATCTTTCCATGGTTCAAATTGAGTTAGTCTGAAATTGAGAAATGTCAAATGAAATGCAGAAAAAAACTTGACGTTTAGGTGTGGTTAACATTCAACATCGGCCCTTAAAATTTAACCACCCTTTACATACATATGTTGCATTGTCATCGGAGTTACGTATGTGTGCAAAATGTCAAATCAATTGGATGAGCGGAAGTGGGTCAAAATTAAATTACAAGATTTAATCCTGACAGACAAACATAAACCCTTTTATAAACCTTTGAATAGGAATTTTTATTAGTTCATTATTCCAAATCTTATTACCTTTTTTTAAATTAACGAAAAGTCATAGTTAGAAATAACTTTTATTTTTATTCTTTTTAGGTTGCAAAACTAGGATTTCACGGAAGAAAATTTATAGAACATAAGGTAAAAGAAAGTACAGCAAGTGGTATTTACATTTTCACCAATTTTTTAATCCAATCTAAGATTTTATAACATTTTTTTAGTTTTAAAATACTATATTAGTAGCACATTCATGTTAAAAAAATTAAGAAATTAAAATTGATTCTTCTGGTTTTAAACAAATTGATGGTGACAAAAAATCACGTAGATTTACGTATAACTAAAAAGATTTGAATGTGCTGCTTTATATAATTATACATGAAGTAGTTAAAAAAAGTGAAAAATTGATGTGTTAATTACATTTTAACATTAAGTATATCAGCTACATTTATAAAAAATATGAGTTTAGTGTTTAGAATAATGTTTGCTAATTGCATAATGAATAATTTTCGGTGTAAACCGCAAATTTTTAAATTTTTCAAATATAAATATAAGAAAAGTGGTTTATAGTTGTAGGACCAAAAACAACTTCAACAGAATGTATAATTACTTTAGTAAGTTTTTTTTTTTTGATATTGTGAAAATTGTGAACAAAACAAAATATTTAAATTGACTTCAATGATACCCTATGTCGAGTAACATGTCAGGTAAAAGAAAAGAACACCATTTTGATGGTTTTATAAAATCAAAATAAGGTGGCAAGTTTTTTGATTTGTATAAAAAGTGCTCATTTTCTATCAAATTAATGATTCGAGCAAAACTCGGACCTCTGTGTTTGAGGTGGTTTAAAAATTTAATTGTGAACAAAAAAAATATTTCAATCAAAAATTTTTCATTGTTGTGTGTTTAGTGCAACGCAAGTGTTTTGTAGGTGCCCCACTTAGTTTTTTTCCTTTTTTTTTTTTAATTTTAGTACATTTTTATAATACTTTTCGGAAGGTACAGAAATTTCAAAAGACAAATCGTGCATACTATTTCTTAAATTTGGTAGTACGTGTTAATCACGTACATTTCTTTATTTCAGAAAGTGCTCCAAATTGAATTGTGAACTGTTTATCGAAACTAATTCGATACGTATCTTAGTGTAGTGGTACCGAAATGTTTTTGGTTAAACAAGAAACCATCCTAATGGAACTGTGTTCGATAGTTAAGATTTAATAATGAACGATGGTTAGTTCGATTTAACACGTAATGTGTTTTTATTTCACTTAACGTGTTTTATTGCTAAGAACAAATTTTGATGACCCCAAAGTTTTGCTAAAAATGTGCCGCGAAATTATTAGAATCATCGAAATTTGTGTGCATTTCAATGAGGCGATTCGTTAGTTGTTTAAAAGTTTAAATGTTGCGTTATAATTTGAAAACTTGTAAATGGTTTGGTGAAGAGAGTGCAGTTTTTTTAGGTATATTTTGAGATACCATGTTAAATTGTGCACAATACAAAAGCCTCATTATGTATTCATCCTCTAAGGAGATTCTTTGAATTTTGATATTGGCGAAATTAGAACGCACTGTAGCATTTGCTTTAAAATGTTTTACAATTAAGGGTTTTTGCAAATGTTACTTTGTGTTTTTGCATATCGCCAGACATATACACACATTCACTAGCACGAATCTTTAAAATTTTCTTCGCCGCAAGTTTATTGACAATGACATTCTATCATTACAAAATTTTATAGTTCAGTTGAGTTTTGTTCATGTCAACTTTTTTATAAGTTGTATAAAATTGCAATGACTTTAAAATTAATATAAGAGAAAATTAACTATGGTTTTGTGAACTTAGATGGAAACAACATATACTTAAACCACAGAAAAACTTCTATTAGATGTGAAAATGTGCTTAATGCAAAAACAATTTATTATATTGTAATTTTTTTGTAATAACTTTAATCTAAAAATCCTTGTGAGTTCCGTAAAAAGTATTGAAGTAAAAATTAATAACAATAAAAATGGTTTCGTTATTATTCTCACCTAATTTCAAACATATGTGGCTTTTATAATTTTTGTAACGTTTTATTTACAACAAGGATAATGATGATGAGGAGATCCAACTGTTAGATTATGTGCAGTTTCCAGTTGAAGTGTGTATTCAGGTTCTTGTGTTATCATTTACACATTTTGGTTTTTGTTTGTTTTTGTTTAATATTTTTATATTCGTTATATTCGTGAATTTACATCCGATAGTGATATTTGAAGCAAATCGAGTTGCATTTTTAAGTTACGATTTGTAACATAAATGTGTTAGTACTTCTTTCCCAATAGGCAAAGCATTTATAAAAGTGTAGATGTGAACTTTTTGACAAATCATATATTTGTATCAAAATTTCTAAAGATTATTAAACAAATTATTATACAAAAAAAAGTGATAAATGAACATGAATGGTTTTCAATATGAAAGTGTGTATAATAAGCGCTGTGTCCTTAACACTCATTTGGACACTATCTGAAAGAATTTTTTTGGAAAAGTTGGTTTATTTAATAAATTTTATAGTAAAAACAAGCTTTGGTTGAAGGTTAGTGGGGCTTTTCATCGATTTAAACATGATTTCCATATAAACTAAATATAAACACAAATATCGGGTCTTTCAACAAGGACATAACAATTTTGTATTTTAATAAAAACGCACCCTAAAACGTTTTTTATGATCTGGCAATGCTAAAACGTCAGTCAAGGTTTACATTTTTATCATGGTGAAGTTCACGAACGAGCAACGTTTGGAAATTATTACTTTCTACCGAAATTCTGAGTCCGATGAAATGATAATGAAAATGATGAAATGAAATGATGGTCCGGTCAAATGGCCACCTCGCTCATGCGATTTAACGCCGTTGGAATTCTTTTTATGGGGTTATGTTAAGTCGCTGGTTTATGCTATCAAGCCAACAACGTTAGAGGAGCTCAGGAACAATATCGATCGCGAAATTGCCAACGTTCCGGCCGATATGTGTCGAAAATTGGCTCCAAAGAATCAATCAGTGCAAATGTGCTCGCGGTGGCCATATAAACGACATCGAATTTCATACTTAAATGTAACATGTCCACTACACCTGGAATAAATTTCAGTCCGATATCTCATTTATTCTTTTTTTATTTAAATACAAAATTTTATTTAAATACAAAATTGTTACAAAATTGTTATGTCCTTGTTGAAAGACCCATTACTATAAACAAGATGTCGCGCGGGGAAACAATTAAGTGTCAACGAATTTTGCCCTGGGATGAGACTAGCCGTCCATAAGGCAAACTGTATATAAAGTGTATGTCATACACTTTACCATCCATATTGTCGCTTTTGGGGGAGTCGGCTAACCAGAAGTAACCAAAATGGCGGCTTTTTGAACATGAAAATATCGTTTTTGCTATTTACTCCGAAATCATGTATGATAAAAGTTGAAGATAGTAAAATTTCCTACACTTCTGTAATTTACTAAAACTAGATTTCAAGAATTGCGATTATCTCGAAAAATTAACGGGGTTACTTTCGATGGTTTAATATATGAGATTACAAATAGTATAAACTTATAGATGTCGCACAGCGAACAAACAAATGTTAACTAAAAATTTTGCTTTGCGACGCGACAAGCCGTGTAAAAAGTGAATGGCATACACTTCGCGATCCATTAGCAGTGGACGACACTTCGCATGATCGGTTTTCATCGGCCAAAATTCAATCACCCTTGTTCTGAGATACGGCGTTACGTTAGTTTGTTCGATATTTACTCGATCAGTAATCGATATCCCATTTTCGTTGTTCTTGAATACGCAGTGCCTTACTTGAGTTGAACGCGGAGCAACGCATTCGATTCGATTCGATTTTCGTTGTTCTGAGATTCGCCGGGAGCTGATATTTGAGGTTAAATTGCTCACTTCAGTTTTCTCGCGTTTGGTGTTGGCCGTGATTGACAAAATGCAAATTTGGCAAATATTTTTTCAATTTTATGAATCATGATTAATAAAATGTTTTATTCAAATAGGAGGGGAACTCAAAGTTCAACAAATACTTCACAATTCAACCTATTAATCGACAAAATGAAAGTATAATTACGAGTCTTCACTTAACTTCATTTCGTTCGAAGAATCTCTCAATAACCTTCTTTGGCTTTTCAGTGAATTTACCTCGTCGTGCCTCATTAACAAATATAATGGGAGTGTTAAATCCATTTTCAAACTTCAATCAAACGTTTTCACTTGCATAACCAAGAAATAAATACAACCAGCTGAGTGTTGAAACTCCGTTTGCATGCGATGTTTGCCGTATTTTTAAACAGCAAACGCCGTTTTTCAGAACACCGATCGCGTAGCGAATCGAATCGAATGCGTTACGTTTAGCGGGCTAACGCCGTATCTCAGAACAAGGGTGAATATCTTTTAATTCAATAAAAACTTGAATGCTGTTAAATAAACTCTATGGACTTTTTTTCATAAAATTTTATCACAATCGGATGATTAATTAAACTTGTTATGTTGTGAAATGAAAACGTGTTATTATCTTTTTTAAAATACGAGTTTAGTTGGTCCATACTTCCATTTGTAAAGAGTTAAAGATTTTTATTAAATTGCAAAAACGTAAAAATAGTAATGCTAGTTCATATATTTATTAAGGTAAAATTGTTAGTACAGGAAAACAAAAAAGGTGTTTTCAAAAAAATCCTCCCCATACGAAATTTTGGTTATAGGTCACATTTGGCTTACCATTTGAGAATATCAAGAGTCCATAAAAATTGGAGTGGCGGAAATTGGTTTTTTTGGGTGGAGATGGGAGGTGAATCATCAAGAAGTTGTTTTTTTCTTCAAATGTATCAAGTTTGGTGTTATTTGTCACGTTTTTTGGAATGCTAAATCGATTAAAACAAATTTCAAGTCACCAGCACAGTTTTTAATAGAAATACGTTTTATGTTGAAAAACATGTAAACAGAGAAGTGAAGAGTAGGTAATAAGTTAGGTAAAACTTTACCTTAGCGGAACTCGGATTTCAAGTTCAAGCAAATATTTTTGATCACCCTCCGGTGAGTCCTGAAACACTGTAAAGCCGTTTCTGTCGGAGATGTACCGTTACAAAATGGCAGCCAATCAAAGTAGCAAAAATCGATCTTGCAAAGGAACTTGCTCGACGTCGGAATGCACTTGTATAAAAAGTGGTGTCAAGTGTTCACCGGTATGTAAAGTTTGTGAGGCGGAAGAATGTCTAAACACGGAAACGGAAAACAATATTCCAACTACCCATCCCGAAGACGAGGACGACCTTTTGTGTGGTGTTGATCAGAATGATGAGAATTATTTACTGTATTAACATGTTTATTAAGGCATGATTAATTAAAAACATAACAAAAGCTATAATTGCCAATCTGGCAATTATTGAAAACTCGTATGGCGATTTAAATGAACGGCGAACAATGGTATCAAAATTGCACTTTGAAGTCAAATTTTCCAATAAGATTTTTTAAAACTTATTCCAATCGGATTTTGATGTATGGGAGTTTTATGTAGAATCATATCCTAACTAATTTTTGTTCTTGGACTTTTTTTATAAGATGTACCGTTTCTGAGATATTCGCAAAAAAACGTTTTTGTTCGTATGGGGGGTACCCCCCCTAATGGTCCATTTTTGCCCATTAACGAACTTAGTCTCGCATTTTACGAAAAACGGATCTGTGCAAACTTTCAAGTCTCTAGCTCAATCCGTACGCCCGCAATCCGCGCCACAGACAGACGGACGGACATGCAAAATTCAATTTTTTTTATCATTCTAAACACACTGGTGTAATTCATTTTTGTGTGTGATGACGGGATCTTGGCGTTACAAACGGTAAAGCAAAGTTAATATACCCTTTGGTTTCACCATACGGGTATAAAAATAATTAATTTTTGCATGTCCGTCCGTCTGTGGCGCGGATTGCGGGCGCACGGATTGAGCTAGAGACTTTAAATTTTACGCAATTTCGTTTTTCGTAAAATGCAAGGCTAAGTTCGTTAATGAACAAAAATTGACCATTAGGGGGGCTACCCCCAATACGAACGAAAACATTTTTTGCGAATATCTCAGAAACGGTCCATCTTACCAAAAAAGTGCAAGAACAAAAGTTATTTATGATATGATTCTACATAAAACTCCCATACATCAAAATCCGATTGGAATAAATTTTAAAAAGTCTTATTGGAAAGTTTGACTTCAAAGTGGAATTTTGGTACAACTGTTCGCCGTTCACTTAAACTTTGAACAATGCCTTATCACCATAATAATTGCCAGCTTGGTAATTATAGCTTTAGTTATGTTTGAAATGCTAAATTCAGGTTATTCGTTACTTAGCCGAAAAACAATTTCAAATGGTCTAATTCCACAAGTGTTTCAAACCGTAAAAGAAATTGTCAAAAGTCACGGCTGTTACAATCGATTTTTCTGTACTAAGTGACTTAATCAAATTCAAAAAATTTGTTGAAAATTGAAAAAACCAGAAATTTTACCAACGTTGACCCCATGGCGTTCGGAAATTACTTGTCCCAGGAGAGTGTCCTTTCGGATTTCTAGGTTCCTAAGAATTCTCAACGCAATGACATAACCGAAATTCTTCAAAGGCAGAACTCAAAATTTGTATTTTTGGCCGCCGAATGGCACTTTGACCCCATAGTGCGCCGTCGACGGCCGCCGTCAATAGCGCCCACGAAAACGTACCTTTAGGAAACTGTAGCGATCATTTTCTTCAGCAAATTGTCCTTCAAGTATACTGTTTTGGTTTGTCATAACGTAGACACTAGTCCTGACAAGCGATTTACGTGTTTATATGCCTTGCTCTCCGAACCAAGTTCAAAGATCCGGTATTAGATTTTCAAAATTCGAAACGGAAGGTCCTGTAAGGATAATGCAAATATCCTTTTTCCCATTTCTCCCCGGAAAAATTTGCATTATAGGGTTTTTGGGGTCGCTAATCACGAATCCGGTATTAGATTTTCAAAATTCGAAACGGAAGGTCCTGTAAGGATAATGAAAATATCCTTTTTCCCATTATTCCCCGGGAACATTGGCATTATGTTTGGGATCGCTGATCACGAATCCGATATTAGATTTTCAAAATTCGGAGCGAAAGGTCCTGTAAGGATAAATATCCTTTTTCCCGTTTTTCCTCGGAAAAATCGGCATAAGGGGGTTTTTGGGGTCGCTGATCATGAATCCGGTATTAGATTTTCAAAATTCGGAACGGAAGGTCCTGTAAGGATAACGCAAATGTCCTTTTTCCCATTTTTCTTGAAACAATTGACACTAAGGGGTTTTCGAGGTCGCTGATCGCGAATCCGGTGTTCGATTTTTCAAATGCTAAACGGGAGGTTCTGTAATGATAACGGGAATGTCCTTTTTCCAATTTTTCTCGCAAAAAAAAAAACAGGCTTTGGGAGGTTTTCAGAGTTTCTTATCACGAATCTGGAGTTTGAATTTCAAAATTCGAAACGGAAGGTCCTATAAGAATAACATTTTTTCCCAAAACTTTTTAAGTTATTTATGGTTTTTTGGCATTTTAAAATTTACACAAAAAAACTTTTAGCTGCCAACGAAGGGTCTGCTAGTTTTGTATAAAAATCAAATTGAAAATATCCAAATTAGTCATAAGGATGAAATCATAAAACGGAAAGATACTCAATCATAAATAAAGAAATGCGATATTGCAAATATTAATTGAAATCAATACATAGCGATAAGCGTCAATATTGTTTACAGAAATGTGAGCTTTGTTTACGGTTATGTTCAAGTGTTTTGTTTACATCGATTCGTTTATAGTTGACATAAGCGCGAAACTTTGTTTACAGTTATGCGCAATGAACGAACCCAATACAGTTTGTTTATAGTGTTGTTTGTAAGCAATGCGCGATCATTTCAGATATGTTCGGGCATTGTTTGAAAAAACAAATACAGGATGAAATCAGGTTAGCTGATAACCAGAAAGAGTTGCAGTCATGATATGTTTATGTAAACTCAAACTGTTTACATTAACTTGTTTACCACAGTAAACACCTGCAACCAAGGGTTGTTTACTGACAAGTATAAAAAGGGGTTCGAAAATCTCGAAATCAGCCATTACTATTTCAGCTATAGAAATGACTCGCTGTCCATTAAAGTTAAAATTTGAAGTCTTGAAATTGAGTATTTTTTTGTGAAGTTGTTCTTAATAAAAAACAAATTGTTCTTAATAAAAAACAAATTGTTCTTAATAAAATACAAATAAGAAGAATAAATATTGTAAACCGAAGTGAATAATTAAGTGAAAATAAAACCAATAAATAGTTAAGATCTATTTTGTTTTATTAAATAAATAAAGAAAAACAAAACAAAAAAATGGTGTCAGAAGTAACTATAAAAAGAATTGTTAACAGTGAACATTTGAAAAACACAGTTAACACTCGTATCGTTTTTTGAGGCAGCACGCTTACTACTGCTTCAGTCAATGTCCAAATGCTAACTGAGCTAATAAAAATCTCTCGCATACACGGCGCCACCCCACTTGAGCCAGTGACGTGACGGTTCCTTTACTTCGATTGAAGTAGATTTACTACGTTTTGCGCTTCCAAAAAGTTACTTCGCACTAAATGAAATCTACTTAACTTTCAGTGCTATAGAAAACCCATTTTTAAAATTTATTTTTCTTTCAATAATTTTTATGTTTTACGTAAAAATGTAAATGCCCTATGACAAAGTTTAATTGAAAAGAATTTTCTTGATTTTGCAATATGTAATATTATTTTATGTTTTGTTTATTATATTTTGATTTTTTTGTTATCATTAATTTCCGTTGGAATAGATGTTTTATTTTTAATTGCGTTACAAAGCTGTTTTATTAAATTATATTTTGTATCTCAAAACTTTTAGCAAAGATAGGATTCATATCTGTGTTATCATTTTAAGGGCTCAGTATTTTTTGGTCGAATCTTTTTTTTTACTTCATTTACTACATTTTTTAGCATCAATATACTTCGCTCCAAATCGGCTTTGGAACCATCACTGTTTAGAACTCAGCAAAGCTCCATTGTATCCAAAATGCACAAGTGAAAGCAGTACGGGTTATATGGCACAGTTAATGTCTTTCATATGCGTATGTATGCAGTTTGCGTACAAGCTAGAAAGAAACGGGTAGCATGAAGAATCGATGTATAAAAGAGTAATATGAGCTTGGACGTTACCCTTGGTACACATGCTTAGCGAGGCTGCACTAGTCGGTAATTTAAAAAAAAAATAGAATTTGACGCAGAATTTTTTTTTCAAACATTTTTTGATTTTTTTTCCTAAGAGTTTTGTTTTGTGAAATTGAATATTTTGTTATTTGTTTATTTTTAAAGGCTATTGAATATATTTTGGACTATTTTGTAGCCAATAATGCATTTTGAAAACCGCTGATGTCCTCTTGGGTGCAAGAAACAGTTATCTCCAAAATTTAAACTGTCTATAACTTAAAAAAAATATGGATTTATCTGAAATTAAAATTATGTAAAAATACATGCTTGATTTATAGCCCTATTATGAAAGTCACGCGACTCGTCGTACTGCGGCAAATCAGCTACTGCGGACTGTTTTGGTATTATATAAGTCCGCACGACCTGCGTTTCAAGCAATTTCAAGCAGCGATGTCCCCCTACTACAATTGTAGTAAATCTACTACTATTTTCGCCTTCAAAAGCCTTAGTGCGTAGTAAATCAAATCTACTACTATTTTTTGTAAAATACATGAATCAACCAAAAAATTGTATTATACATGTTAAATGTAAAAAGCTTCTAACGAAATTAAATATGAGCCAGCCAATACAAAAGAAGTTTTTAAATGTCATTTTCTGATCTACAGCAAGTTTTTTGTTGATAGAATTTTGGTGTAATGAATGATAAAGCTATTTAGCTTTAGTTATACAAATCGGTATATCGGCATAGGTAGAAAAGGGGTTTTTTTTTTGAAAATCTGCTACTATTAGTATCAATCTACTACTATTTTTGGACCAATCTACTTCCCTCCTAATGCAAATTGGGGCCATCCCTGATTTCAAGTCCGCATCTATTTGGCTACGGACTCACCTTTTCCAGTGACATTTCGAGGTTATGAGACGGTCAGAAGACGTGGATCCGCCTACAACGTTCGCTAATAGATATTTAAGTAACAAATTTTAGTGAGAAGGAAATTAAGGAAACAAATTTTTATTTAAAACATAACAAAAGCTATAATTGCCAATTTGGCAATTATTGAAAATCCGTATGGTGATTTAAGTGAACGGCGAACAATGGTATCAAAATTGCACTTTGAAATTAAACTTTTCAATAAGATTTTTTTAAAATTTATTCCAATCGGATTTTGATGTATGGGAGTTTTTTGTAGAATCATATCCTAAATAACTTTTGTTCTTGCACTTTTTTGATAAGATGCACCGTTTTTGAGATATTCGGTTTCACCATACGGGTATAATAATTTTATTTATAATTGGTTTATGATAAGAGAAGTATGAAATAAATATACATACAGTGTTCAAAACGCTCCCATTTCTAGTCTTTCGTTCAAATTAGTTATACATATAATGACGAAGGTTTCACATAAATTTACTACAATTTCATCGATTCTACTACTATTTTTCGGCCGACTTACTACGATTTCGAAAATCAAAAGTCACAACCCTGAACAGAACTTTAATGATGGGAGCGAAATATCGCTCTCTTACTAATGAAATACATACTTATATATGTGTGTGCATCATACCCAACAGCCATCGCTCGAGGCTTTCATTCATTTTTATGCGAGACCCACAACCCGCTTTGAACAAGAAGCGAAAACTTAAATAGAAATCATTTTCGTTCCCAAGAACGAGAGTCGGAAACCACAGCAAACGCTTTTGCCGTTAAGAACAAAAAGAACGAAATAACATGACATTCAATACATCAGATTCAATACACACAAAGGAGGAGCATAAAAAGAGTATAAATGTGAAATCTGTACTACAAGCAGCAGCGGCAGTAAAAATTTTGATTTTGATCTTCAAAAAAATAATTGAACATAGTTTAACATAATAAAATTCCCTAAACAATGCTTTAATGTGTGCCTCATCTTAATAACACAGTTTCTGTTCGGATGTCACCACAAACTATCGAGTATCATCGATTGCAAATTTGTTGTCATGGCAGCAAGCCGATTTTCTAATTTGTACCCCCATAACCAAAATCCAAGACGTATCCACGTCAAAAGGGACTGTGTTTAATTTTCTTATAATTGATTTTCTTATAATTTTCATATCAGTGTTGTTATTATCATTAAAGAAAATTTTTTTAAAAAAAGCTTTTATTAAAAAAGAATGCACTAAAAAGAAAAAAATAATTTTCTGGACGCTGTGTATCACAAATATAAAAGCTTTTTAAAAGCGAGATAAATTTTTATTTTATTGTTTTATGCTTTATCTCGCTTTTTAAAAGCTTTTATATTTGTGATACACAGCGTCCAGAAAATTATTTTTTTCTTTTTAGTGCATTCTTTTTTAACCCTATTCCTGTCAGGCTGTGACTGTGAGTCACTATTCAATTTCGAACCAATATAGATGATTTAATACATGTTTTAACGCAAAATCAATTTAATGTATTTTATTATTGGTCACTACGCTACTGTTATATAGAATAAATTTTATGTTTTTTTGTTAAATTGATTTTGCGTTAAAACATGTATTAAATCATCTATATTGGTTCGAAATTCACAGCCTGACAGGGATAGGGTTAATAAAAGCTTTTTTTAAAAAAAAAATTTTATTTTTTTTTATTTTGTTCTTTTTAGTTGTCCAATATATATCCTTACATTTGAGATGTCCTTACAGGCTTTTTAACTTGAGAATCGTATTCAGCGACCCCAAAAACACCCTTGAGGAAAAGTATAATGACTTTATCCTTTCAGGTCCGTCTCTTATCCTTACAATGACGAAGTTGGGGAAAATGTTAAATACTAAATTTTCCAAAAAAAAGCTGTTTTATCTTTTTAAAAATTTTCTATGTAATAATAATTTTTATATAAAAAAAAAACATGTGTGTGCAATGCACACGCGGTGGAAGTGAAACCTTAAGGAGCCTACACACGTTCAATGTTACTTGACAATTTTACTTGAATGACTCATGTTTCTTTTTCTATATTTTCATTATTTTCATTGTCCTTACAGGACCTTCCGTTTCCAATTTTGAAAATCTAATACCGGATTCGTGATCAGTGACCCCAAAAACCCCATAGTGCAAATTTTTCCGGGGAAAAATTGGAAAAAGGATATTTCCATTATCCTTACAGGACCTTCCGTTCCGAATTTTGAAAATCTATATAGCTAAAAACCTGCTCCTGGCAACACAGATCATTTTGCAAAAAACCGCATAAAAATCGGTCCAGTAGTTTTTGAGTTTTGTAATCTCAGGCAGACAGACAAACAATAAAACATCCATTTAGACATGTACTAGCAGACCCTACGTTGGCAGCTAAAAGTTTTTTCTATAAATTTTAGAATGCCAAAATACCATAAATAACTTAAAAAGTTTTGGGAAAAAATGTTATCCTTACAGGACCTTCCGTTTCGAATTTTGAAATTCCAACTTCAAATTCGTGATAAGCAACCCTGAAAACCTCCCAAAGCCTGTTTTTGCGAGAAAAATTGGAAAAAGGACATTTGCGTTATCCTTACAGGACTTTACGGTTAGAATTTTGAAATTCCAACACCAGATTCGTGATCAGCGACCCCAAGAACCCCATAATGACAATTTTTCCGGGGAAAAATGGGAAAAAGGATATTTGCGTTATCCTTACAGGACCTTCCGTTTCGAATTTTGAAAATCTACATAGCTAAAAACCTGCTCCTGGCAACACAGATCATTTTGCAAAAAACCGCATAAAAATCGGTCCAGTAGTTTTTGAGTTTTGTAATCTCAGGCAGACAGACAAACAATAAAACATCCATTTAGACATGTACTAGCAGACCCTACGTTGGCAGCTAAAAGTTTTTTCTATAAATTTTAGAATGCCAAAAAACCATAAATAACTTAAAAAGTTTTGGGAAAAAATGTTATCCTTACAGGACCTTCCGTTTCGAATTTTGAAATTCCAACTTCAAATTCGTGATAAGCAACCCTGAAAACCTCCCAAAGCCTGTTTTTGCGAGAAAAATTGGAAAAAGGACATTTGCGTTATCCTTACAGGACTTTACGGTTAGAATTTTGAAATTCCAACACCAGATTCGTGATCAGCGACCCCAAGAACCCCATAATGACAATTTTTCCGGGGAAAAATGGGAAAAAGGATATTGGCGTTATCCTTACAGGACCTTCCGTTTCAAATTTTGAATTTCCAACACCGGATTCGTGATCAGCGGCCCCAAAAACCCCTTAATGGCAATTTTTCCGTGGAAAATCGGGAAAAAGGATATTTATGTTTACAGGACCTTTCGTGTCGAATTTTGAAAATCTAATATCGGATTCGTGATCAGCGACCCCAAAAACCCCATAATGCAAATTTTTCCTGGGCAAAATGGGAAAAAAGGATATTTATGTTATCCTTTCAGGACCTTCCGTTTCGAATTTTGAAAATCTAATACCGGATTCGTGATCAGCGACCCCAAAAACCCCATAATGCAAATTTTTCCGGGGCAAAATGGGAAAAAAGGATATTTATGTTATCCTTTCTAATACCGGATTCGTGATCAGCGACCCCAAAAACCCCATAGTGCCAATTTTTCCGGGGAAAAATGGGAAAAAGTATATTTTCATTATCCTTACAGGACCTTCCGTTTCGAATTTTGAAAATCTAATACCGGATTCGTGATCAGTGCCCCAAAAACCCTCTTATGCCGATTTTTCCGGGTAAAATCGGGAAAAAGGATATTTATGTTTACAGGACCTTTCGTGTCGAATTTTAAAAATCTAATATCGGATTTGTGTTAAGCGATCTCAAACATAATGCCAATTTTCCCGGGGAAAAATGGGAAAAAGGATATTTGCGTTATCCTTACAGGACCTTCCGTTTCGAGTTTTGAAATTCCAACACCGGATTCGTGATCAGCGACCCCAAAAACCCTATAATGCAAATTTTTCCGGGGAAAAATGGGAAAAAAGATATTTTCATTATCCTTACAGGACCTTCCGTTTCGAATTTTGAAAATCTAATACCGGATTCGTGATCAGCGACCCCAAAAACCCTCTTATGCCGATTTTTCCGGGTAAAATCGGGAAAAAGGATATTTATGTTTACAGGACCTTTCGTGTCGAATTTTAAAAATCTAATATCGGATTTGTGTTAAGCGATCTTAAACATAATGCCCATTTTCCCGGGGAAAAATGGGAAAAAGGATATTTGCGTTATCCTTACAGGACCTTCCGTTTCGAATTTTGCAAATCTAATACCGGATTCGTGATCAGCGACCCCAAAAACCCTATAGTGCCAATTTTTCCGAGGAAAAATGGGAAAAAGGATATTTGCGTTATCCTTGCAGGACCTTCCGTTTCGAATTTTTGAAAATCTAATACCGGATTCGTGATCAGCGGCCCCAAAAACCCCATAATACCAATTTCTCCGGAGAAAATTGGAAAAAGGACATTTGCGTTATCCTTTCAGGAACTTCCGTTTCAAATTTTGCAAATCTAATACCGGATTCGTGATCAGCGACCCCAAAAACCCCATAATGCAAATTTTTCCTGGGCAAAATGGGAAAAAAGGATATTTATGTTATCCTTTCAGGACCTTCCGTTTCGAATTTTGAAAATCTAATACCGGATTCGTGATCAGCGACCCTAAAAACCCCATAATGCAAATTTTTCCGGGGCAAAATGGGAAAAAAGGATATTTATGTTATCCTTTCTAATACCGGATTCGTGATCAGCGACCCCAAAAACCCTATAATGCAAATTTTTCCGGGGAAAAATGGGAAAAAGGATATTTCGATTATCCTTACAGGACCTTCCGTTTCCAATTTTGAAAATCTAATACCGGATTCGTGATCAGCGACTCCAAAAACCATATAATGCAAATTTTTCCGGGGAAAAATGGGAAAAAGGATATTTTCATTATCCTTACAGGACCTTCCGTTTCGGATTTTGAAAATCTAATACCGGATTCGTGATCAGCGACCCCAAAAACCCTATAATGCAAATTTTTCCGGGGAGAAATGGGAAAAAGGATATTTTCATTATCCTTACAGGACCTTCCGTTTCGAATTTTTAAAATCTACATAGCTAAAAACCTGCTCCTGGCAACACAGATCATTTTGCAAAAAACCGCGTAAAAATCGGTCCAGTAGTTTTTGAGTTTTGTAATCACAAACGAACAGACAAACAGACAAACATCCATTTTTATATATATAGATATATTGCAATGTATGACGAAACATCAGTAATTTATCGCCTCCTCTCTCCACTTCCTCCCTCCTAACACTTCTCCCTTCCCCCCTTTCCCTTCCCGTACCTCTCCCTCTTCCCCTTCCCGTACCCCTACCCCTTCCCCCTTCCGCCTTCCCATCACTCTTGTTTACGATAAATTTACCGGTACCCATCTGTATTCTATCTCATTTTCTCGCAGGCTAAAATATCCTATCTCTTTTTACTGTCGCTTTTTCGTTTCATCGAGTTTGAAATCACTCACAACGGCGCTAAAGAAGTTTTCACTTCAAAAAATTTAAAACCTAATTATACAATGACAAAAAGCCGCCTACCGATATTTTGTATTTAGCTTGTATGTATATTTACATTTGTATAGCGCTTGTCGTTGTATCCAATTTTCGGTATTTATAACAAGAGCACTATGGGATTCATATTCAACATTGGGCGAAGTCGTTCAATCCTAAATCCTATATGTTTGGTCGGCGGTAAAATCTCATACGCTCCATTTCAGCTAACGCATCATTGTTGCAAGGCTTAGTTCCGGTTAACTTGGAGCAGTCCAACTCATCAATTTGCAGACCATTGAGGGATCTAACTCTACTAAGTGCTACATATGCCTGACCATCTGCGAAGAGCTTAGAGCCTAACGGCCGATTTCTTCTCCGAGTACTAAAGTGGAGTCCAGCTAGTCCAGGTATTATCTCTGGTACTCGGTACCAACGAAAAGTTAGTACTTGTGCATTTCTTCACATCGCTAGTACCAGAGCTAAATTTATCAGCCGGTACTAGCGGCAAATACGTCTAAAACTAAGCTAATACGTCTAAAACCAATTTTGACACTATTTTGACATTTGAATTTGAAATATTGTTCGCCGTGAATTTCCGTGAATTTGTGTACGCTATTTTTTCAATAAACGAAATATTATTTAGTCGCTGTGTTCCGTGAATTTGTGCAAATAAAAAAATAAATAATTGAAAAACGAGAAGGAAATAAATAATGAAAAAACGAGGAGCAGAAAACGATAAGGATACGTTTGGTGGTGATGCGAAAAGGCCTCGCTGACCCAATTGGAGTCAGCAAGATACGGATTTTTTGTGCACCCTGAAAATTCAAATGTTTTATAATAAAAGATATCAAATAAAATGCAGTGTTTTTTATTTATTGCAATTGCAATAGAATTTCCTCTCAAATTCGCAAGCTTCAAATCTGGTGCGCACATCGGAATGACGAAAAATCGTTTGATTGTGCACGGATTCCGCCCAACGTGCAACGACGTTTTAAATTTTTAAATTCGCCGACGATATTTTTTGCACATTCAGAGAAAACCATCCTTTGCGGTTGCGAAAACCTTCGCTCTGCAAATGAAAAGAGTAGATTCGGCGGTCAAATCGATGACCCATCACTTCTTGCCCAACACTCTCGATGTCCTCGGAATCGCGAAATATCCAATCACCGCCAAAAATCAAATCCATTTTCTTTATACACACAAAACAATCACAGAATAATATAATCAAATCAATAAAAATCGACTACTCCAGTATTATATTGTAGGTGAAGAAATAAAATTGGCATAAATTCGAGTACTAGCATCGCTAGACCCTCAATTTCGAGGGTCCAGGAAATAATGAGTACCAGCTAATACTCCGTACCAAAGTCGGTACTAAGGCGCGCTAGTACTTGGTGAAGAAATGACTTGATACCAATTTGAGTACCAAATTTTGGTCTAATACCGGTAATAGCGTTAGTACTTGATGAAGAAATCGGCCGTAAATATACTACACCGTGGTCTATAGTGCTACCTTGCATTTTATGCACTGTTGAGGCCCAGGACAATATCAGCGGAAGCATTCTTCTTTCTGCAGTACCGTAGCTGTATTTTGCTGGGAATTGTACCGATGTTGGTTGTATTAGGTGGATTCCGTTTCTACCAAAATCTACTCTAACTGAGGGGATGTCTGCATCATACAATTGTGCCCTGCGATAATGCGGCCAGACGATTTCCGTTATATTTCCTATTGCACCGTTGACCAATCCTTTAGCGACATCGATGTTAGATCTCAGCATCACTTTGGCTCCCACAAATATCTCCAACTCCTTTGGCAAGCCTCCAGTTTTGTTAATATCAGCTGATAATCCCAGTTTGTCCTGTGCTATAATTTTAAATATTTCGGTATTTTGTTCTCTGTAGTGTTGTAGGACTGCTTTGTTATGGTCATCTACTTGTTGATTTGTTGGGTAGATGCGCAGGGCCTTCTCTAATGAAAATTCGCCAGTTGCCTCATTGTTTACTTTGCCAAGTAACACCGCTAGATGCTCAGAACGAAGTTGTCCAACTCGTAGCGAATTAAGAATATCTGCAAATGTGGTGTCTTTGTGTTGCCTCATATTCTACTTTAATTCAATCAATGTGAATAGCCTCCACAAGTTCGTTGCGGGAGCTAATCGAGCTGGTTGGTTGAACACTTGATTTCCTCTAACTGCCGGTAATTGCAACAAGTCACCAAAGAGGAGCACGTTGATTCCTCCGAAAAGTTCTTCGCTATTTTTTACTTGTTTCAGACGTGTGTCTATCATGCATAACATCTCGTAGGGGACCATGGAGATCTCATCTATGAAGAGGAACTCAATGTTTTTCTATTGCATGCGCATCGTTCTGAGGAAGTTACCAGTCAGATGTGGCATGTTGACCAGTCTACCATCTTTCTGACCTGGCAACTTTAGCAGACTGTGCAATGTAGTTCCGCCTACTATTCGCGCTGCTACTCCAGTAAGGGCTCCAACTTTGACCGCTTGCTTTCCATAACATCGGTTGACTTGGTTCTTGAGAACGTTGAACACGAATGTCTTGCCGGTACCTGCTCCACCTGTGATGAACAGTCTCTGTCGATGGTAACTTCCGTTGATTTGTTCTTGTATGCTGCGAGTTACATTGATAAATATTTCTCGTTGGCCTAGATTCATCGCTTGTTGTGCGGACGGGAACTGTTCATCACTCATTGCCTGATCCGGAAGTTCTTCTTCTAATTCCTGTTCCATATCAATTGGTAGTACCTGGTCTAGGATCTCAAATGCATGTGCCTGGTTAAATGCATTCTCCAGTTGCCTATCTCGCTCTCTGAATTGCTCCATGAGCTTACTAATTTCTTTCAGGCGTTCCTCACGTGCAAGAAAGGCTTCTCTTGCTGTGCCGAAGTCTTCTTGGAGCTCATCTTCTAATCGATATGGCATGTATTGTACAAGGAGACTATAGTAATAGTTCTCAGGATCTGCAGAAGCAACAAAGTGTGGTACTCGTATAACTGCTGGTACATTTCTGATAGTCATTTTTGAATTATCTGTAAGCTGAATTAATTTCCTTCGTTGGTGTTGTTCAGGTTCGGAAGCATCTTCGTCCTCGTTCTCATATTGTTTATTGTAGTATGGTTCGAAGAGCATTGCAAACTCAGTCAAGCTCATGTTATGGAAATCATAATCTTCATGTTCCAGTGGACGTTTCTCATATCTCTCGAAGATGTTGCTACAGTATCCAGTAGCTCTATTTAACTCATCAAATCTCAGTACTCTGTAACGTTGATCTGGCTTGCGAGTATTGAGAAATACAGTTTTTCTTGAGCTATTACGCATATTGATGTGGCTGAGTCTATAGGCGCATTCACAAGCTGAGACTTCTCGTTCCTTTAGTATTCGCATACAGATTTTGAAAAGTTTTCTTGAAAGGTCTGACTCTTCCCGCTGTATGAGACGAATCGCTTGTGCTATGCTGGCGTTAAGTTCAGTAGGCTCTGACTTTGACATGTATTTGGCGATGTAGAATGCTATAGCCTCGTTCGATCCACATCCGATACCTGCAACTCGTCATCCACATCTGGCTGGTTACAATCTATGGCAGCCATCACTGATGTTTGTATTGGTATTGACTCCATTTGTTTTTGTACGGGAGCAGTTGGTGTTGCCTCTTGTGGTATCGCCTCCCTGTCCAATTCCAAGTGTTGTCCTGTTGTGGTTATGTCAGTCTTCAGTTGCACATCAATGTAATCCAAGGTGTACTGAACATTGCGTGAACGCGTAGCTCGCTTACAAACTCTATGAAGCTCTTCGATGTTGTCGGATTCTATGATACATGCCTTTCCATTTGCTGCACTGGCGCCTTTTGGTCCGCATGAATGTGAATCGGTGAAGTAGTATTTGTTATCGTAATACAGTATTCCAAATGACTTTGATTCTGCTATTAGTATTCCTGCATTATGAATGGCAAATAGGACCCGCAAAGCTTCTCGTAGTGTGGTGCCAATGGTATGATTCTCAGAATCTTGAAGACTTCCATAGAGTGCTGGGTCTTCATTATAATCCATGGTGAATGTGTTGTGGAACATACTGAAGTCTCTCTTGATGACATCGAAGTTACGTACGGCAAAGTATCCACTATGAGGAATAGGATAGGCATTAGGATTGTTGTTTGAGGCTGATTGTATGGCAGCGTACATTTCATCACCCTGGATCATGTTCCTATCCAAGATATCCTGGTTCCATAATCGTGGCGGAAGTATGATTGCTCGTACGATGTTCGATAATGCAATTACACAGCACATAATTCTGGATATATCTCCAATTGACTTGTATGCGATTTCTTGCTGTAGCGTATTGATTGCTTCATCTTCTGGTGGTGTATCAACAACTCGTATCAAATCTTGCTCATTAATTTGTACGTCTTGGTCGACAATGACGGTATAATGGGTTGTTAGCGATTAGCCACCGTAGCGCATACAGCAGTTTTGGCCTGCATATTGAGAACTCTCTTGTGATGTTTAGGTTCTCAAGATATTCGGTTATAACAACGATCCCAGAATTCTGTGTTGATCTTGGTAACATATTTGGTAGCTTCTCACTAACTTCGAAGATGTCCTGGGCAAATAGTACTGCTTGTCCACGGAAACCATATTCTCCAAATCGTCCGTGATACTTCACTACTTTGACAAATGGTGTTATTCTTGCCAATAATCGCTGTTCGGCTTGTGATAATACTTGAATTACTTCAGGTATATCTCCTGGTTGCATGTTGTTCCAATATGCTTTTGACGGATATGTAGTTTTCTTGCTGGTTAGGTGAGTCTTGCAGCGGTGGCACACGAGCAAACTTTGTTTGAGTGACAACTCAGGTGGCATGTATATCATGGCAGTGACACTCGGTCTACATGTAGCGACTTGATTGGGATAGCATCGCTTGGTGCAAACTTCACAAAAGCGATCGCAGAATGTATAGATGGCTGTTTGAAATGCCACAATTCCGGTATTCAATTGTTGATGTCGTAAGCGAGCTTGTTCCTGTCGTGCTGCATGTTGCTCTGGTGTTTCTTTGGCTCTAGCTTGTGATGTATGCTGTCTGTCGGCTTGTAGTCGTGCTGCATTTTGCTCTGGTGTTTCTTTGGCTCTAGCTTGTGATGTATGCTGTCTGTCGGCGTGTAGTCGTGCTGCATTTTGCTCTGGTGTTTCTTTGGCTCTAGCTTGTGATGTGTGCTGTCTGACGGCTTGTAGTCGTGCTGCATTTTGCTCTGGTGTTTCTTTGGCTCTAGCTTGTGATCTAGCTTGTCCTTTGCACTTTGCATTATTTAAATTTATTACTAAATTACTAAATAACTTTCTCACTCAATTGAGGGGAAAAGAACAATTAGTTGTGTTTAGTGAGAGCCACGAAGAGAAAACCTAACGAGGTTGTTTTAGTGAGAGCCGCGACGAGAAAACCTAATGATGTTTTAATGGGATTACAAACACACTGAGATGGCAGAACTTTTGTGTTAGTCATAATGACTGTGTGTGTTAATGACAGTGCGTTAATGACTGTTAATGAATGTGTGACTGTGTGTGATAAAGCAAAGTCACAATATTCTTTTGGTTTTAGGATACAGGGTATAAAAAAATTTTAATGACAGATTCGGATTCAGCGACCCCAAAAACCCCAGAATAGATTTTTTTCCGGAAAATTTAGAGAAAAGGATAATCACGTTATCCTTACAGGACCTTCCGTTATCCTTACAGACTTTTTAATGACTGTTGTAATATCGAAGCAATCGTTTTATATTTGTCATATAAAATTACATTTTCTCTGTTCATTCCTAATCAAGATAGCTTTCAATAAACATCTATTTTTCTGTTCTTGCCTGTTTAATTAATTCTATAATATAAAAGGTTATGGGCGAATTTAAAGAGTTTTCTTGTGTTGTTCCACAATTTAATGGTAGTGGATTTGATGAATGGCAATTTCGAGTGAAAATAAATCTTGATTCAGCCAATTTGTTGGACGTTCTAACCGGCGCTCCACCACAAGAAGCAGGAGCAATAGCAGAGTTTTTGAAGAGAGACAAGAAAGCTAAGGAACGAATTGTAAGTTTCATTCATTCAGATTATTTAAGTTATGTTTGGGAAAAGGACACTGCAAATGAAATGTGGCAGAGCCTTCAAGAATCATTTGCTGAAAAATCAATCACCAATCAATTGATATTACGGAAGCAGTTAATTACATTGAAGATGAAAAATGAAGATTCCGTGGTTTCACATTTACTGTGCTTCGAGAAATTGGTGCGAAAATTGAAGTTAACTGGTGCTACTCTTGAAGAAAGTGACTTGTTAGCACAACTGTTTCTAACACTGCCTGAAAAATTTGATCCGTTGGTAACTGCTCTGCAAAATGTGAATAATTTAACTTTTAACATCACCAAAGAAAGGTTGATTTAGGAAGAAATAAAACTTAATGAACGTCATGATAAAGTTGAAGAAACATCAGCATTTTCAAGTAAAAAGAAATTCATTAGAAAAGGTTTTAATGGAAAATGTTTCAAATGCAACAAATTTGGTCATCGTGCAAATGATTGTCGTCAAAAAGAAGCTCGACAAGTTAATACCAAGCCTTTTTGTTTCATGACTTCGAGAAATACTACAAGGCGGGCTACTAATAAAGTAGTGTTTAAGTTAGATTCAGGAGCAAGTGATCATTTAGCAAATAATGAAAAACATATGACGGAATTAAAGAAATTGCAATGTCCAGTTGAAATCAATGTTGCGAAGGAAGATCAGTCGCTTATTGCAAGATTTATTGGAAGTATTAATGGTGTCAGCAATTGTGGTGTTGAATTATTTATGAAAGAAGTCTTATTTGTGCCGAAATTACGCGATAATCTACTATCTGTTACAAAATTGGCTAAAGCTGGAGCCGAAATAAAATTTTGTGAAAACAAGGCTCTAATAATCCGAAATAAGAAAGTAATAGCTACTGCATATCAACGAGGAGGTTTATATGAAATTGAGATCGATGTAAATCAATCCCAAAGTAATTTGTGTGTAGCGGATGAAAGTGTTCTATGGCATCGTCGTCTAGGACATATTGGACAGAATGGCTTAATGAATCTTAAAAAACAAAAATTATTAGGCTCTACTCAATCAATAATAAAACCAATTGATTTTTGTGATGCCTGTGTTCAAGGAAAGCAGACAAGAAATCCATTTTCTGATACCCGGAAAAGAGCAAAACGTCCTTTGGAACGAATTCATTCAGATGTTTGGGGACCTATAGATCCTATAGCTTGGAATGGATCTAAATATTATGTTTCGTTTATTGATGATTTTACTCATTTTGCAATGATTTTTCCATTGAAGAAAAAATCTCAAGTGTTTGAAGCAACCAAGGAATATGAAGCTTTGGTATCATCTATGTTTTGTAATAGAATTTCAAAACTGACTATTGACCAAGGTCGAGAATATATTTCAAAAGAACAAGAACAGTGGTATAAATTTAAAGGTATACAAGTTGAATCTACAATTGCTTACACTCCCCAACAAAATGGTGTGGCAGAAAGATTTAATAGAACTATTTCCGAAAAAGTAAGAACTATGTTGAGTGAATCAAGAAGATGTGGGTAGAAGCTGCGTTAACTGCTGTGTATATCTTAAATCGATGTCCAACAAGGGCTGTTGAAGATAATGTTACTCCTGCAGAGATGTGGTTTGGAGAGAAACCAAATCTAAATAAATTAAAAGTATTTGGTTGTAAAGCTTACGCGTGGATTCCAAACCAATATGGAAAGAAACTTGATTGTAAGAGTTGTCTTGCTGTAATGGTCGGATATGTACCAAATGGTTATCGTCTTTGGGATTTAGAAGCTCAGAAAGTATTTACAGCCCGAGATGTGAAATTTGATGAAAATTTTTTCCCGTATAAAAAATTGGAACACAGATGAGATACCAAAAAGAGTATTAGGAATACGTCACGAGCAAGAGGGGGATAGAGATGTTGCTGTGAGTGGTGATAGTGTTCAATCTGAACAACCAAGTACTGGCGAAAATGATAGTCGACCTGAGGAATCAGAAAATAGTGAGGTACTACAAATGGTACAAAATAATGAAGAAATCAATTTAATTAGACGTAGTCAAAGAGAACGTCGATTACCAAAAAATCTTCAAGATTATATAGTTGAAGCTAATTGTGTTGAAATTTTCAATAATTTAAATACTCCTGAAAAATACGATGACATTTTTAATCGAAGTGATACAGAAAATTGGCAAAGAGCAATCACAGATAAGTTAGATTCAATGAGTGTGAATAATGTATGGGATATTGTTGAAGCGCCATTGAATATCAAACCACTAAAATCAAAATGGATTTTTAAACTCAAAGAAGATGAACACGGAAAACCAGTTAAATATAAAGCGAGGTTAGTTACAAAAGGATTTCTACAAAAATATGGTGTGGAATATTATGAAACGTATGCACCTGTTGCTAAAATAAGTACCATACGAACAATTTTGGCTGTTGGAGTACAACGAAAATATCAGTTTCATCAACTAGATATCAAAACTGCATTTCTTCATGGTGATTTGAAAGAAGATATTTATATGTCAATTCCTGAAGGTATAACAACACAAAAAGGAAAAATTTGTAAATTAAGAAAGTCATTGTACGGGCTTAAACAATCTCCACGATGTTGGAATGAAAAATTCAATAATTTCTTATTAAAATTGGGATTTTTGCGATCAAAAATTGATTACTGCTTATATACTAAATTTTTGGAGGAAGATGATGATTTGATCAATAAATAAGGTAAAACAGGAACTTGCTAGAGAATTTCTTATGTCAGATTGTGGAAAGTTAAAATATTATCTTGGAATGAGTATTAGCACTGTAAATGGATGTTTAACTATTTCACAAGAAGTTAGTATAAATAAATTACTGAATAAATTTGGTATGTCAGACTGCAATATTGTGAAAAGTCCTATGGAGAAAAATTTACAATTAAAGAAAAATAATTCAAACACTAAATTGGAGAGACCTTATCGTGAATTACTTGGAAGTCTAATGTATATTATGCTGTGTTCAAGACCTGATATTTGTTATCCAATTAGTTATATGGCACGATTTCAAGAAAATCCTAGTGAAGAACACTGGCAACATCTAAAACGAATAGTTAGATATTTGAAAGGAACAACTTCTATGAAATTACAGTTTAAATCTGATAAAAATGAACCGATTGTAGGATTCGCGGATGCTGATTGGGCTTCTGATTTAGTAGATCGAAAATCAGTTAGTGGTTATATATTTCAAGTTTATGGATGTACAGTATCTTGGTCAACTAAAAAGCAAACTACTGTTGCTACATCATCGAGTGAATCTGAATATGTTGCACTAAGTTCTGCTGTAACAGAAGCTATATGGTTACGAGGACTTTTGCAAAATTTGAATGTTCTAAAAGAAGAACCAGTAAAAATTTATGAAGATAATCAGGGATGTATTGGAATGGCAAATAATTTTGAAATCAAAAGAAGTAAACATATTGATATAAAGCATCACTTTATTAGAGATCATATTGCAAAAGGATTGATTAAATTAGAATATGTTGGAACTCATGATCAATTGGCTGATATCTTTACTAAATCATTGGATACAGTAAGATTTAAGATTCTCAGAGAAAAACTTGGGTTAAACGATTGAGAGGGGGTGTTGTAATATCGAAGCAATCGTTTTATATTTGTCATATAAAATTACATTTTCTCTGTTCATTCCTAATCAAGATAGCTTTCAATAAACATCTATTTTTCTGTTCTTGCCTGTTTAATTAATTCTATAATATAAAAATGACAGATTCGGATTCAGCGACCCCAAAAACCCCCAGAACAGATTTTTTTCCGGAAAATTTGAGAAAGGGATAATCACGTTATCCTTACAGGACATTCCGTTATCCTTACAGACTTTTTAATGACAGATTCGGATTCAGTGACCTCAAAAACCCCCAGAACAGATTTTTTTCCGGAAAATTTGGAGAAAAGGATAATCACGTTATCCTTACAGGACCTTCCGTTATCCTTACTGACTTTTTAATGACAGATTCGGATTCAGCGACCCCAAAAACCCCCAGAATAGATTTTTTTCCGGAAAATTTGGAGAAAAGGATAATCACCTTATCCTTACAGGACCTTCCGTTATCCTTACAAGGACGAAGTAGTGAAAATATTGTATTGTCATCGGACTTATATAAGTGTGCAAAATTTCAAGTCAATCGGACAAGTGGAAGTGGGTCAAAATTGGGTTGCAAGATTTGATCTGACAGACAAACGGACAGGCAAACAGACACGAAGGCAAGCTAAATAAAGGTGGGTTTAGAAACACGAGCATTTTCATTTTTACTGGCAAAGTGAGTGAAATACCAGATTTCTTATGACTTTTTCATCAAGTGGGAAGGGGACGGCAAGCCACTCAGTAAAAATTTTACTGGAAATTTTGCTTGCATGTAGTGGCATGTAGTGGCCTGATACCCTTCAACCAAGACCCTCTATATGTATTAAGCTATGCACTAACAGAGTTACTACCACATATACATGGCAAAGTAGGGTCGCTGATGAATTGTCTAACATGGCGCCGGCATGAAGTTTCCGAATTTTTTTGCGGTTCTTTATCAATTAGGTTCCTATATTATCGTTTAAATAAATTTGGAGGGAATGAAAATGAAAACATAAACCATTTTTGTTATTTTATGGTTTTTTAAATGAGCAAATTTACATATAATGGGGAAAAAATTGAGTATGAAATTCAAAAATATATTTAGAACAAACACTTTTTTATTGTATAATGACAATATCGTGCAAAGTGAATTTGTCAGAGCACGGCACACAGCAAGTACGAGGCATTACGTTTAAATTGAATATTAAAAAAAACCGAAATACACTTGGCTGAAAAGCTGCAGTAAATAAGTCTCAGGACTCTCCTAGCCCATGTTGCAACCCCTGTCACAGCCCCTGCTCACACTCTTGTAGTGGATTCTTTGATCAGCCAATTAATCCTTAAATTAACCGCAAAATACGTGCATTTTTTTAAAAGCTTTTATTTAGCTTGCCTTCGTATCTGTCTGTCTGTCTGTCTGTTTGTCAGATCAAATCTTGCAACCCAATTTTGACCCACTTCCACTTGTCCGATTGACTTGAAATTTTGCACACTTATATAAGTCCGATGACAATACAATATTTTCACTACTTCGTCCTTGTAAGGATAACGGAAGGTCCTGTAAGGATAACGTGATTATCCTTTTCTCCAAATTTTCCGGGAAAAAATCTATTCTGGGGGTTTTTGGGGTCGCTGAATCCGAATCTGTCATTAAAAAGTCAGTAAGGATAACGGAAGGTCCTGTAAGGATAACGTGATTATCCTTTTCTCCAAATTTTCCGGAAAAAAAATCTATTCTGGGGGTTTTTGAGGTCGCTGAATCCGAATCTGTCATTAAAAAGTCAGTAAGGATAACGGAAGGTCCTGTAAGGATAACGTGATTATCCTTTTCTCCAAATTTTCCGGAAAAAAATCTATTCTGGGGGTTTTTGAGGTCGCTGAATCCGAATCTGTCATTAAAAAGTCTGTAAGGATAACGAAAGGTCCTGTAAGGATAACGTGATTATCCTTTTCTCCAAATTTTCCGGAAAAAAATCTATTCTGGGGGTTTTTGAGGTCGCTAAATCCGAATCTGTCATTAAAAAGTCAGTAAGGATAACGGAAGGTCCTGTAAGGATAACGTGATTATCCCTTTCTCCAAATTTTCCGGAAAAAAATCTATTCTGGGGGTTTTTGGGGTCGCTGAATACGATTCTCAAGTTAAAAAGCCTGTAAGGACATCTCAAATGTAAGGATATATCGCACATGGTCCCGTAGACTGTAGTATCTCAAAAAAATGTGTTTTTGAGTAATTATTCCATTATGTAAAGGAAAATTGACTGAATCAAATGAAAAACAAATTTAAATGTAAACGTAGTCCTAAAATGTATTTATTTTTAGTTTTTTAAATTCCCATTTTTTAAAATTTAAATTGATTTTGTGGAAAACAAACCTAACTCTATCTTTTATTATTGCAACAAAAAAAAATGAAGCAAATGATCTGTAAATTATTATCAAAGAGTAATAAATTGAAATATTACTGTACAGACAACAGAAAAAAACAATTATTTATAAACAATTATTTTGAAATGAAAACTTTGAATGCGTCTTTCTCGAAATGGCCGATTTTGAGATACTACAGTCTACGGGACCATGTGCGATATATTCGAAGACTAAAAAGAACAAAATAAAAAAAAAAATTTAAAAAAAAAGCTTTTATTAAAAAAGAATGCACTAAAAAGAAAAAAATAATTTTCTGGACGCTGTGTATCACAAATATAAAAGCTTTTAAAAAGCGAGATAAAGCATAAAATAAAATAAAAATTTATCTCGCTTTTAAAAAGCTTTGATATTTGTGATACACAGCGTCCAGAAAATTATTTTTTTCTTTTTAGTGCATTCTTTTTTAATAAAAGCTTTTTTTAAAATTTTTTTTTTAATTTTTTTTTAAATAAATTTATACTTTTCTGTGCAATCTGTTGGTAATAAGCAGGGGCCTTATCAGGGAACTCGAATCGAAAATGAGATGCCCGGAAACGTTTAAAGCGGTATCAGCTAACTCGAATTCGATCAGATATTTTTCATTCATTTTCGGAAATTTGGCTGCTCTAAAGCTAATCTTTTGCGCTTAAAGAAGTGTTTTAATGCTGTCGTGAGATTTATTTTTGGTTTAAGAAAATTCGATCACATCTCACAGTATGTTCTCTCGTTTCTAGGCTGTGATTTAGCGACTTTCTTTGATTATCGGTCAACTTTGTTTCTTTTCAAAATTTTGGCATCCGGGTCCCCATCCTATCTATTTGATAGTATTTCTTTTCTTAAATCGCGTCGTACTAAACTAATATCTATACCTAAACACTCTCACAAAATCATGGAGCTTTCTTTCTTCATAAGAACTGCCAGATTGTGGAATAGTCTTTCTCTAGAGACTCGTTCTCTTAAAAATATTAACGTTTTTAAAAAAAGGTGTTTCTTCGAACTTGTTCGTCCCCCGGAGTTGTAATATATCTAATATATCTAGTCATTCCCGCAGTCAGAACGTTCTTTCCTCCATCTATATATTTATCTTTATAATCATTAAATTATTGGATATTCTAGATTTTTATTTTAATGGAATTAGGCGTTCCAGTGGGCTTTGGCGTGATAAGCTTGTAAACAATTATTAATTACTATCTCATTAATGTAAACTTACCTTAAATTGACACATTTACCTCATTACTATGTAAAATTTTTTATTTCTAAATTTTTTTAACATAACATTTGTATTTGCATTTTCTTTGCTTCTATATTATTATTTTTCTAAGTATATTGATTTGTTTTGCTTTTTCTTTTTTTAAAAAAAACATAACAAAAGCTATAATTGCCAATCTGGCAATCATTGGAGACCCGTATGGTGATATTCGTATCAAAATTCGAACAGTTGTATCAAAATTCCAGTTTGAAGTCAAAGTTTCCAATGAGATTTTTTAAAATTTGTTCCAATCGGATTTTGATGTATGGAAGTTTTATGTAGAATCATATCCTAAATAACTTTTGTTCTTTGACTTTTTTGATAAGATGCACCGTTTTTGAGGTATTCGCAAAAAACGTTTTCGTTCGTATGGGGAGTACCCCCCCTAATGGACCGTTTTTGCCCATTAACGAACTTAGCCTCGCATTTTACGAAAAACGGATCTGCGCAAAATTTCAAGGCTCTAGCTCAATCCGTGCAATCGTGCTCACAGACAGATGGACGGACGGACATGCGGAAATCAAAATCTTTTGTCATTCCTAACACACTGGTGTAATTCATTTTTGTGTGTGATGACGGGATCTTGGCGTTACAAACGGTAAGGCAAAGTTAGTATACCCTTTGGTATTCCATACCATACGGGTATAAAAATTTCAGCGGTATTATTCCTTACTTGGCACGTTGCCCTTAACCCCCGTCAACATTAACAAATATTCTTTTGTTTTTGGGTAAGCTCCGTTAAAATTAAAAAAATATTCTTTTGTCAGATGTCGTCACGAAAGATAAAATATTTTCATTTGGATAGCAGTAATAGAATTGATGATAGCTGTAAAAGTTTTGATCTGAAATAATTGCAATTAAAACAAAATAGAATTTCGCAAGCTAATTGACAAAAGACATTGGTTTAGTTTTCATTTCAGTCGGTTTAGTTTTCATTTCATTCAAGGTGGTACTTATTTAAAAAAACATTATTTTAAAGAACCGTTAAGTAGTGAAAGGAAAAATTTTAAGTTTTTAAAGCTTTCCGAATTTGAAATAACCACATACAACAATTTAGATAAATAGGTGCTCGTAGAGGTGAGTGAAAATTGTATTAAAATACATATTGAATGGGTTTTATATTCCCCAAATGTTGAATATCCATTCTTGTCACTATAAAAAATTTATTTTTATCACATCGAATATTTGCAATGCATTAAACGAAACGCGGGATGTAAAAATTATAGTCATTGTCAAGGTGTATCAACTAGAGAGGTGGAGTACTCCCGTCCACTACTATCAAATATTGCATGTGTGACGTCACAACCGCCAACAGAATCGATGGTGCCAGTGGTTTCTTATGGGAGATTTATGCGATTACTTAGATCTGACATGTTTATATAGTTTTGTTTTGTTTAGGTGTTTTAATATAACGTACAAATAGATCAAATTAAAGAGTATATAATATGTATATATTAAAATAGAGTTAGTTTGAATGGAAAGTATTTTTTATTTGTATTTTTTTAGTACATTATTGATTAAGTTTCCTTAATTTAGATTGACGAAAATCTTCGTCCGCTCTACGCTTTCTTTTCAGTATTTTCTGTTCCTTCAGTTTTTGATTAAATTGCTTGCATCGAATGTTAACACGAAGTTGAACATATCTATTAATCAGGAAAAAATGAGAAAAATATCTCCATTGAGAACAACAGTTTTGATTGAGTGCACTTATTTCAATAAATAAAATGAAATATACTTACTTCCTCGCCTTAGAATTTGTTTCATTTTTTTTGTTCAAAAGCTTCAATTTTAACTAATTTTCAAAAGCACTGCTATCAAAGTGCAGTGAGCATAACGCTAAACGTGCGTTATCTTTTTTAATTGAAATTGAGTAAAATCGTAACCATTTTTTCCTTAACTCCTTATTTTTAGGAAACTGGTGGAAAGTTTTTTTTTCTGGATATTTATTTTCCCTAACGCTTTGACATTTTGGCATAGCACACTTTCTACCCACCATCGAAATCGTTTGGTGTTTGATACTGCCGAGATAAACTTATATTCATCGGTGCATTCAGAGCGCGGTTGTTACGTCACAGCACACTCACACTGGCGCTTGGTGTGTACGATACAAACGGGAGTACTCCACCTCTCTAGTTGATACACCTTGAGTCATTGTGATATTTTAACCGCGAGTCTATTGTACATAAAAGTACTCGACAACTGTAAAAAGCTTTTGATTGTCTTAACAATTCTTGTTACAATAAAATTATTTGTAACACTCAAGAAATATGAATAGAAGTCCTCTTTAAGTTTCTATTTTGGCCCCAACTTCCAAAAAAATTATTTTTTCCTTTTTAGTGCATTTTTAAGTCGGTTTTTTTTTACTTTTTTTTAAAAAGTTTTTTATTTTATAATTTTTAGTGATTTTTGGTATATACATTATATAGATATATTTAATGTTAGGAAATGGGTAGAGCAAGTAAAGCCGCAGCCCGCGTGCGAAAACGGCGTTACGAATCGATAGCCTTCAACCCCCTTAGTGACACTGGAAAGTTTCATTAAGATCGGACTAGCCAATTTGAAGATACCAGGCGAGGGGTATCCAGGTTTATCTAGGGAGGGAAAAGCCAGGTTTTGTAGTGGAAAATCAAACCCCTTAGCCTTCTTAGTAATACTGTAAAGCTTCATTAAGATCGGACCACCGAATTCGAAGATACCAGACGAGGGGTGTCGAAGGGGAATTTTCTCAGAGGGGATACCTATCTAGATCGTATTTTTGTCCCCGAAAATCCCTAACACCCAAGTTTCATGAAAATCGTTAGGCCTGTTTTCGAGATCCATTGTGCAGACAGACAGACTGACAGACAGAAGGACGACAGTCCTCAGCAAAAATGTTGGGGGTCGTCACCAACATTTTTTAGATCGACAGAAACCTTTCGTTAACCTTACAGACTTCTAAACATTAGAATTGGATTAGGCGACCCTAAGAACCCCCATATGTGTTTG
This sequence comes from Chrysopilus asiliformis, assembly GCA_964034945.1. Taxonomy (NCBI): domain Eukaryota; kingdom Metazoa; phylum Arthropoda; class Insecta; order Diptera; family Rhagionidae; genus Chrysopilus; species Chrysopilus asiliformis. Next base: position 69,441,045 of record OZ035961.1, on the reverse strand, counting down.
TTTTTTATCTGGAAAATTTGAGGGTTGAAGGATTCGCTGCCCCCCAAAATATACGCATAAAAATTTTCAGACCGATCGGACCATCCGATTAGGGGACAGGGGAGGGGTTAAGAAGCGAAAGGGGTAGGGGAAAATAGATAAGGGGAAAACACTAGCCGTCCCCCAAAATGTGAGCATACAAATTTTCAGACCGATCGGACCATCCGATTAGGGGACAGGGGAGGAGTTAAGAAGCGAAAGGGGTAGGGGAAAATAGATAATGGGAAAACACTAGCCGTCCCCCAAAATGTGAGCATACAAATTTTCAGACCGATCGGACCATCCGATTGGGAGTTGATAGGGGAGGGGTTAAGAAGCGAAAGGGGTAGGGGAAAATAGATAAGGGGAAAACACTAGCCGCCCCCCAAAATGTACGCATACAAATTTTCAGATCGATCGGACCATCCGATTGGGAGTTGACAGGGGAGGGGTTAAGAAGCGAAAGGGGTAGGGGAAAATAGATAAGGGGAAAACACTAGCCGTCCCCCAAAATGTACGCATACAAATTTTCAGATCGATCGGACCACCCGATTGGGAGTTGACAGGGGAGGGGAAGGCCGGGAAACGTCGGAGAGAGGGGAAATTAAAATGGGACCAACTAGGGAGTGAACTCTGTCATCCACCAACGTTTCAACAAAATCCATGCAACGGCACCCAAGTACTGCGTGAACATACAGATATAAAATAAATAAAGTTGGACCAGAACGAATTGATAACCTCCTCCTTTTTTTGGAAGTCGGTTAAAAAGGGGAAAATTTAGGAAACACTAAAATTTTCTCGTAATTCCGAGGAAATCAAATTTTTTTAAAAGAATTACGCTATCCGCCACTTCTCCGCGTATCACATAACAATAAACACGCCACAACATCCACGATTTTACACAATAAATCGGCATAAATTCAAAACGTTTCCGACATTTATCTCGATGTTTTTTTTTGTTCGGTTTGACAAACGTCAAACCTTGGTATTACCTGATTCAAGGGTTCGTGATTCAAAGATAGCAAAAGGCGCGTAGATTTGAATTTCAATAAATTTCTGAACTTTGAATTTCATCTTTTGGATTTGTAAGGGTTTTAAGTTCTCAACGAATTATTTGGCGGATCTAAAAGTTTAGTCTCAGAATAGGGTATTGGAGTAATGTCGATTACATTAACTTTTTAATAAAAAAAAATTTTTACTAGAATCTGAGCGACGAGCATTAACGCTTCTTTCAAAAAATCAACGTAATTAATTCATACATACTAATTGTTATTAGGGATATGAATTAAATTAAATTTCCGCGAATTTCCATTTAGTGATTTTAGGGGAATAAAATTATGTGCATCAACACATCCAATAGTTTAATTCTGGCAACCCCCTGGAATTTCATCCGCCATTTCTGGGCACACATATAAAGCAATTCGTGTGCTTACAAGGGAAATGAGATAGCCACATAAGGCCCGGAAAGTTCTTCGCACATCAAAAATTTTTGTTCCTCGATTCCCTTCTGGTATTCTGTGGTATAGCCCTCACCTGCTATCTTCTGCAATTCTAAAGGGATTTGGTGCTTCAATGTATGACATGAATTAAAAAGAATGACATTTCCCACAATATTGTCTTTCCCCGTGTGGATAACCACCTTTTACCGTTATTGAATATATTGTAAGTAAACAGTACGATTTTGTAATACACCGTTGGGTCAAAAAGAAAAATGTCTCTAAAAAAATTTCCCTATTTTGGGTTAACTATATGCATTTGACTCGAGGCCGAAGGCCGAGTAAAGAGGAAGGCGAGAGCTGAAATATATTTAAATAATTTTACATAACATCTGCATACATCAAATTCCAACAATTCAAGCGCGAGGGGCGAGGCCGAAGGCCGAGTAGGAAGGGGGATGAACCGCGAAGCGGTTCGGGGCGCAGCCCCTAGTTATTATTATATATATTATATATAGTGGTTTTACTATCCATAATTTTCGTCGACGATAGGAAAGTTATGGCAGTAAACAACAACAAACACATTGGACTTCCCCGCCCTGCCAGCAAAATGTTACCCCTGAATTATGGGGAATTATGGCAGCCAGCAAAAGTAAGGTTAAGTTCGATGTTTATTTGAAAGCTACGCATTTTAAATGGAAATGGGAGGTAATATCAATTATGTTATTAATTATAACATCACACAAAATGATTTTGTTAGGTGAAATTGAAGTGCTAACAAACGTATTGCTGTGAGAAGGTGATGTGCAGTGACAGTTCGCCATAAAGTGGAAGGGAAAGTACGTGTGAGACACTAGCTGCGACCCATTGGGCTGATTTTTTTACTCCGGAGTAAATTTTCAATGGGTCGAATTTTTTATGCCAAGAACAATTTCTAACCTCAAAATTGAGCTGTCATATTTGTGTAGCAGTGCTGTGAATCGAACTATTGTCTCCAGTTAAATATTTATTTTAAAATATGAATCAGTCACGAAAATGGTCTTTCAATGAGGGGAAAGCACTTATTTCCTGTTACAAGAACAGAAAAGAGGAATATTTTCGAACCAGAAGCAAAAATCGGTTCTGGGAAAATATGTTGCAAGATCTGGAGGCTGAAGATGTACTGGTTAGTAATTTATTTAATTAATAAAGAAAAACAATTAAACATTTTATATATTCACAGCTTTCACTGGCGACGCCGAAAAATCTGGAGGTGAAGTGGAAAAGTCTTTACCGCGCTTATAAGAACGCGAAAGACCGAGGGACTGGATCTAGTGCTTCAAAATTTCCATCACTTTCATCCTCGTATAATAAATTTAATATCTAAACCAAGATTTTCATTATGTATTGATTATATAGAGAAAGTATACACCATTTTTACCTGATTATGCTGCATAATTAATTTTTCAAGAAAGGTTTTGTCGGCGCTAAACAACAATTCGTTGGTCGTCAGAGAATCCCAATCGTTTCAAGTTTAATATTTATGTCCGTTGCTTTACATATCAATATATTTGTTTTATAATCACTATTAGATTTAGTTTTTGTTGATTAATGTCAATAAAATATTTACAAAAACTTATGATTTTTTTAGTTATTTTTAGTCTTTTTTCGTTCAACCAAATATAATCACACTAAAAATATTGAAATGACAATTCAAACTTTGCTTTCACAAGTTTTTATCATTTTAGCCATAATGTAATTTCCATAAGAGTTACAATTGAGTACACTCCACCGATCTGAGAGAAAAATTTCCCATTCAAATGTTTGTGACTACGATATGGCAATACATGTTCTTGAAAATTGTTCGTGAATTGGAGGTGGTGCAGTTTTGCTTTGTTCGGGAACACTCCGGAGTAAAAAATCAGCCCAATGGGTCGCAGCTACTGATGTGATCGACTTTTTGCGCACGTAAATTTGAATTTCGCTATCCCGCTCACTTTGCCAGTAAAAATGAAAATGCTCGTGTTTCTAAACCCACCTTAAAAGCTTTTAAAAAAGTGCTACACTTGGAAACATTGCTATATTTTTGAAAAATAATAAAATATTTAAGTATCAGTGACGACTGAAACGAATCTTTCTCACGTTTGACAGTTCAACGCGAGCCAACGCATATGATCGCAGCGAGTCTAGTCCGCAAGCGGCATGCGGACTTACATAATACCAAATCACTGCGGAATGGACTTGACGGTCACTGCGGACTGACGAGTCCGCACGACTTACATAATAGGGCTATAAAATTGTAATTTCTTAACTTTGTCCCAAAGCAAAAATTTCACTCTAATGATTGTATCCACATTGATTGTGTTTACACCAGGATTCACTTTGAGGCTGCACGTCATTCGTGAGGGTGAGGGACGCAGTGGGGAGGGAAACCAAAAAGAGCGAACGAAGTTTAGATTCACTTAAAATTATCGGTCGCAAACCGGTTTGTGTCTCGTTTTGCTTTTATTTCGGAGTTTTCTTCTACAGATTGGCACAAAAATAGAGCCGTTGCTGATGAAGCATATAATAAACTTGTTACTGCAATTATTATATGATCCATATTTTCATTAAATTTAACAAATTTCACTGCAATCATTTTACAACTGAGTTAAATTTTGAGGTTATTTTCATCTCAATGTCTTGAACGTCAAAAGGGCGAAAGACGTAGCGAATGAAAAAGGCGAACCGTGTGCACACGGCAACAAAATGAGGAAGACTCGTCAGTCCGCAGCGACCGTCAAGTCCATTCCGCAGTGATTTGGTATTATGTAAGTCCGCATGCCGTTTGCGGACTAGACTCGCTGCGATCATATGCGTTGAACTGTCAAACGTGAGAAAGATTCGTTTCAGTTGTCAAAGATTTTATTTATTTTTCAAAAATATAGCAATGTTTCCAAGTGTAGCAATTTTTTTCTTTAATAATAATAACAACACATCCATAGACAGCAGACATCCTGGGGCAAATCATGATGCATTTATTTGGAACAACAGTAGCTTAAAGACATATTTAATTCAAAAGTTTCGAAATGAACTGCCACAATCAAATACATGGATTTTAGGTAAAAGACATTCATCTCATTTTTTATTATTTATTTATAAAGGGGACTCTGGATATCCCTTAGAACCAATTCTAATGACACCATACCGTTCTGCACAAACTAATACTTATAATAAAAAACATTCAGCAGCCCGGGCCATAATAGAAAGGACATTCGGTGTACTAAAGAGCCGATTTCGATGCGTTCTCGGTGCAAGGCAACTTCATTACTAGGGACCCGATGTTTATGCATTTACATATTTTTTTTCTTTGCCAATATTACCTTAAATTGTAATTAAAGTTCGTTTTACGATATTCTGACTTAGAAAAAAGCATTTTTAATTTTCATATTTTTACATATTTTTGCAGATTTGATGTGATGGATGTTGCATATATGCATATAAATGCATATGAGTGCATATAAAAGCATATAAGTGCATATATAAGCGCATATAAATGCCCTTAAAAAAATCGAGTTTTTTTTTGACTGGGATGCGTGTGGCATCGCAATAGGAGAACTTGTGTTCGACTCATGAATCAAACACAAAATAACAAGGAGAAACCCCAAAAACCCCAGTCGAACACATTAATTTGATTCATGTGTTCGACTGGGGTTTTTGGGGTTTCTCCTTGTTATTTGAGAAATGTTTGACTTCCAAGTAGAGCTGCTCGAGGTCTACTCGAGATTTGCTCGAGAATACCTTGAAATATTCAACATTCTATTCACGGCATAAAGACAACCAAGGTATGCCATGAACTTTTGATAGTCAGGTGTGACGTCATTTGTGCCGACTTTTTTTAATTAATTTTTATATTTATTGATCACTATTTAATGCAATCAGTCCACTAATTTACAAATATCTTATTTAGATCGCACAAAAATTTAAATAACCATCCACAAAACAAAATTCCTTCTGAACTTGACGAACTAATCGGCACAAATGACGTTGCAACGAAACGTCAGATTTGAGTTCATGGCATACCTTGGTTGTCTCTATGCCGTGATTCTATTTGATTCTATTCAACTTGTTCTATTCTGCGACAGTGCGAACCACTTCTGAACGCCTATACTCGAGCTAACAGCGAGTTAAATACTTTCAGTTCAGAAAATATCTAAAAAGGCATGCCGAAAGAAAAAAGTAGTGTTTTAAGGAAACTGACAAAATTTGTTACAGATTATGGCGAAACCGTTTTTAAAACCGATGGGAAAATTTTATTTTGCTTAATTTGTGAGAAAAAAATTAGTGCGGATAAAAAAAGCCAAGTCGATCAGCATATAGCAACAACGTATCACCAAAATCGTGCTAAAAATTTACCTCACAGTTTACAGCAGTTAATACAACGCCAGAAACGTCAAAAAAATCTGTTTTTTTTTGCAGACATGACTAAAGCAGGGTTTAGACGAAGCGAGTAACTCGCTGCAAGTAGACGTAAATACACGCGATTTGAGCTAGTGTGCGACGCTCGCATATGTGTGAGAATACTCGCTACTCTCTCAAAAATAATAGAAAGCCATTCTATTTTTCTAGCAAGTAAAAACCAATACAACAACATTGGAACCGTGTACAAATGAGGTGGTTTTATTTGTGTGTGCAAACGAAATGCTGTTTTCGCCGGAGGAAGGTGTCATTTTTTGTAGAATATTTGCACTTAGAATTTTCTTTATTTTCCTGTTTTTAGCTGAACGCGTTTTTAATTGTCTTCAAAATCGCGTTGTATATTTTTTTGTCTATATTAACGAAACACCTAATACACTTCTTCACAGTAAACCAAACAAAGATATCTTTGCTCAGAAAATTTTAGGTTATGTTTTATTCAGCTGTCATTCTACTTGCAACGATTTATTCGCATCGTGTAAACGAAGCAAACTACTTGCCTCTCTTTACTCGCAGCGAGTTACTCGCTGTGTATAAACCCTGCTTAAAGCATTTATTTCTGCTGATATACCACTACGCAAATTAGAAAACCCAACATTTGCCGCATTTTTAAATAAATATATGAACAAAAATATTCCATCTGAGTCTACACTACGAAAAAATTATATACCGGACTGCTAAGAAGACGCCCTTTCAAAAATTAAATCAGCTGTTCGAGATCAAAAACTTTGGATATCGATAGATGAGACTACTGATATATGTGGAAGACATGTAGCAAATGTCGTAATAGGGATATTGCGCCCTTCAGGCGACGAAAAAAATGTGTTTTTATTAGCAACAGAATTTTTGGAAAAAGCAAACGCTACATTTATTGCGCGTTTATTTGACGATTCCCTAAAATCGCTTATTCCAGAATTTATAAAAAAAGAAGACATTTTATATTTCATATCTGATGCGGCTCCATATATGAAAAAAGCAGCCAATGGACTTTGCGTGTTGTATCCAAATATGGTACATTAAATTTGTCTTGCCCATGGTTTTCATCGTGTGGCGGAGGAAATTCGAGTATACTTTCCGTGCGTTGATCTTTTGGTTTCTAACGGAAAGAAAGTTTTCTTAAAAGCTCCATCTAGAACAGCATTATTCCGGGAATTGGCTCCAGACGTACCACTTCCGCCTCAACCTGTGTTAACCAGATGGGGAACATGGATAGAAGCTGTTGTTTACTACTCCAAAAATTTCGTCATTTTTAAAGAAATAATTTTAAAGTTGGATGAGGATGAAGCATCTTCTATAAAAATATGCTCTGAATTTTTGCATAGAAAAGAATTATGGTCCGAGTTAATTTTTATTAGTGCAAATTATGGATTTATTCCAGGTCTAATAACAAGTCTCGAAACTAGAGAAACAACTTTAGTCGACACCATGAAAATAATAAACAGCGCGTGCCTTCGTATTGAATCTGTAGATGGGGCTATTGGCAAAAAAATAACACGAAAATTAGAAACAGTCTTAGAAAAAAATGAAAACGTTAAACTATTAAAAAAAGTGGTTAATATTCAATATTCATGAAGAAATTCCTCAGAACATTTTACAAAATTTGCAATATTTGAAATACGCGCCTGTAACATCTTGTGAAGTCGAGAGATCCTTCTCCATATATAAATCAATTTTGCGAGCTAACAGAACAAACTTGAACGTCCAAAATCTAAGTCAAATTATGGTTCAAGCCCAGATTGGTGGCAGCTGGAGGCCAGATACAGCAGTAACCATGGTCCTGAGCAGTGAGCAGAACTGGTCCAGCATTGCGAAGTACGTCGAGATGGTCCTCCGTCCTAAAAAGAGGCGCCTGGACGCAGGCACAACAGCAGCAGATTAAGGCTCAAGCACAGCGCCGGCTCTATGGTTCTATGCGCCCTATGCAAGTTTTTTTTGCGCCCTTTTTGTTTGAATTTAAAAAAAAGTACATATGGGAGATAAGTAAATAAATTTAAAGGCACAAAACGTTTTATGTAAAATAATTCATACAAATAAAATAATTACAAGTTCAAAGAATTATAATAGTTCAACATAAAGTATAAAAAAGTTAACAATTTTATTTATTTAAGTTTCTAAAATTTTACTTTTCTTGCTTTTAAGTTTGCGAATTCTTCAATTATTTCATTAGTGTCGATTTTTTCACAAATATCTCTTTCAATTGCTATCCTCGATAGCCCTACCAATCGCTCCTGCGAAATACTTGATGTCAGATAATTTTTAATTTCGAAAATGATCTCTCACCACTTGCAACTGAAACTGGAAGACTCAAAAATATTCGTAAAGCAACAGTTACGTTCACGAATATATTTTCTAGCAAATTCGAATAAAATATAGATCACAAAAAATATTTGAATTTGTATTTAGTTTTCAAATATTTTTTTTTAATAAATTAAACACAGAAATTTTTTTTTAAAAATTTTTGTTTACACTAATATAAAAAATGGAAAATATCGAAAGAGGAAAGGCGCCCTTTAGATCGGCGCCCCCATGCCTTGCATGGTCTGCATATTAGGTTGAGCCGGGCCTGCTCAAGCATGCCTTACATACAGGATTACCATGGTCTGAAGTAGTGCATTCGTCGTAGTTCCAGACCATGTCACATATCCTGGGAAAGGGGCAGGTTTTTAGCGGGTCAACGGGCACTCCGTGAACCCCGCAGTACCCATGCCAGGGACGCCGCTTGGGTCTGTGTAGACATTTTCCTCCCCAGCCTCGAAAAAAAAAAAAAAAAAAAAGTCAAATTATGGTTATTAATTGCAACCAGTAATATTTAACATATCAATAGAACTTTAAGAAAATTTTGGTTGTTAAACTTGGAGGATTTTTTTGCTACGTTTAGTTTTACTGTAAAGATGCATACACAAAAAATATATGTTGTTCACAAAAATTTTTTTTTATTGCATATTTTATTGCATTTTTTAATGATTTTAAGGGCATACGTATGCGCATATATTAAGTTTTTTAGTGCATAAACATCCGGTCCCTATTCATTACACTCCAAAAATCGTCCAAAAAATTGTCAACACTTGCTGTGCATTGCATAATCTATGCTGTAAATTTAATATGCAGGATAATTTATTGGACGATTTACCCATAAACATAAATGTCGACGACAACAATGTCGAAATGTCAAATAATTCGAGATCAGAAGCTTGCGGTATACGAGATCTTATTGCGAGATCTTTTTAATATATTTAAATCACACAAATATGTTTTTACATCAAAATAACAAATGTGTTTTTTTTTAATTAAACATAACAAAAATTCATTCATAAAATTCAAATAAATAGAAACAAAAATTCATTCATAAAATTCAAACAAATAGGTAGTCTAAATCAAAATTCAACTTTCAAATTTCAACGCAAATTAAAATGATGTTCACTAGAAGCAATATCAATAGAAGCATCACAGTCGCTTTTCTAGTGTAAAAGTATAAAAAATAAAACATTAATCATTTAAATTTAATTCCAATTTTTTCTTTTTTATTTCCAGCTCTTGTAACATTAATTGGTATTTGTCATAACGCATTTTTTCTTTATTTTCTAAGTTTTTAGCTAAGAGCTCAGTCTTCTTTTCTTCCACATAACAAATTTTTTTTAAATAATAACTCAAGCCTTTTGTGTTTTTTCTATCTTTGCTACGGTTTCTAATAAGACATTCTGAGACTCCATCTGCTTCTTCAATAGGAGCAATTGTGCTTCTTGCACATTTTCAGTATTTTTGAAACATTTCCGTCTTTTTGGTGCAAGGGGCTCATTTTCCATATTTTCATTTTCCACAGATTCCGTGTTAATGCGTTCTTGTGGAATTTCAAAAGCTATTCCTGCAGGTTCTGCTGCTTCTCCTATATGAAGCAAGTCGTCCACAGTCTTCTCCAAATCCGATAGGGGCTGTTCCTTATTGGAGCTACCGCCGGTGTCACCAGCATAAGTTTTGTTGGAAGCTATCTTTTTTTTTAACTTTCTTTTGTAATCGCACCACACCTATTTAGGTTAAATAGTATTTCCTACAATAATTCAAAAAAAAATTATGGACAAAAAATTACCCTTCGCCACTCCGAAGCTGTGCGGATAGGAGGCCCTAAGCTATTTAAACGATTACTGATTTCAATCCAGAAATCGTCCACCTCCTGTTTAGTTCTCCCTGTCGGGAACCCACTGGCAATCCCAGGGACCTTCTCCATTTCCTCGATCAGGGTTTGGAATTGGTTCCGATTTGTTTGCTTCATTGCCTTATTATATAGAAAAAAACATTGTAAAATTAACCCTTTCAGACCCCGTGGTCACATTTGTACACATTAAGGTTTTTCCCAAATATAACAATTTTATAAGATTATTTTGTATTTGAGACCGGTTGCGATCGTTTGTAAACAGTACAAGCTATCGAAAACAGTAATAGTACCGCTATTTTTTATCGTATTTGAAAAGTTTAGGTCGAGTTCGTGTCAATGGCCAATGAAGTTTTGAAGAGTGCAGGTAAGCAGTTTTGTTTATTTCTAAATTATAAGTTTTAGGGTGAAATACGTTTAGCAAAAAATGTTTATCGATGAATTGAACTATTGAAATCATTTATAACGTAATTCTACAGTGGTTGTAGTTTATTTCACTCGGAAAACTTGAAAAATATATATGTGCACATTTGTACACATCAGGCCGAAACAAAAGTTTTTCACCTGATTCAAAAGTTGTAACCGTCTTATAAAAGGCGCCATTTTTTATGTTTAGTATGAAAATTTTTGTTACAAAGTTCAATTATTTTGTTTTACAAAAGTGTTTTGGTTTTTTTTAGAGATAACAATAAATAACTAAATTGAAAAATGTTCACACCCGATGCATTGGATGTCTTACGTAATGGAAATTTGTCAGATGTGGATTTATCTTCGGATGACGAATATGTGGATCCTCCTAGACAAGAACCACGATCTCTCCGTGTGGGCGCAGATATAGTAAACCGGCATCAACGAGAATTCTATGCACTGGAATTTGATGATGAAGAGGAACCAAATAATAGCGCTGAACTTGACTTAGAGAGTGGAGCAATACCGACTCCAGACTTTGCTGATTCTGAAGCTGTTCTGCTCGAGGGTGAGTTGGGACAATCCTCTTCAACTGAAAATTTTGAATTTCTCACGCCAAAGTCAAATATTAGATGGAGACATAGAGAAATAGTAAACCAAATACCAATTGAATGGTCACCACCCATAGTCATTCAACCCACGGTTATTGCTCCAATTGATTATTACCACAGGTATGTTCCTAAAACATTTTTTAGCGTGATGGCTGAAATGACTAACTTATATGCAGTGCAATCTGGTAAAGGTAGGTTCAAACCTACTTCACCCAATGAGGTGAAAGTATTATTTGGACTGCATTTGGCCACAGGGATATTCAATTATCCTTCTTTGAAAATGTACTGGGAATCCAACATTGGCCTTGGTCTATTCACTGAAAATATGTCAAGGGACAGATTTTTTGAGCTGCGCACCAATTTGCACCTTGTCGACAACACACAGATGCCACATGACTGTAAAGATGTCTTCTATAAAGTAAGACCTATCTATGATGCTATCAGAAACCGATGCTTGGATCTACCATTGGAGAGAGAACTGTGTGTGGATGAGCAAATTGTACCTTTCACTGGAAAGCATGTTGCTAAGCAATATGTAAAAGGAAAACCTTGTCCATGGGGCATAAAACTATTCTTTTTGTGTGGGAAAAGTGGTCAGGCTTATGATTTTATAATCTACCAGGCTTCGTCTCCCGAACTGGATCAAACATGCGTGAAAAAAATCGGATATGGTGCGTCTGTGGTATTGCATCTTTCAAAACGAATCTCCGAGAGCAAAGGTCATGAGCTGTACTGCGATAATTATTTCTCATCTTACCACTTGCTCCAGATTTTGAAACAAAAAGGAATAATGGCTACCTGTACCGCTCGCGTCAATAGATTTGTTAAACCTCCATTGCTGAGTGATAAAGATATCAACAAAAAACCGAGGGGCTTCTCTCAAGAAGTTACTAGCACTGACGGCGATGTCACTGTGGTCAAGTGGTTGGATAATAAAGCCACCAATCTAGCCTCAAACTTTATTGGTGTGGGTCAAAAGGACATTGTGAAAAGGTGGTCCAAAAAAGATAAGCGATACATTGATGTTGAAAGACCAGAAATCGTGAAAAAGTATAATCATGCGATGGGAGGAGTTGACTTACTGGACCAGCTGCTGAGCTACTATAAAACATTTATAAAGTCCAAGAAGTGGCCTTTACGAAAGATATTTCATGCATCAGACCTAGCGGTTGTTCAAGCTTTCAGAGAGTATCAAATCGATAATGATTTGCTTGGAGTACCGAAAAACAAGAGACTCACTTTACTGTGTTTTCGACGACATGTAGCTGAGAGCTTAGTTTTATATCGAAAAACGTCTGGCGCTAAAAGAGGTCGTCCAACAAACAACAGCCTCATACCAGCAGTTATTCCAAGGAGAGTGGGAGAATTTCGCCCAGGAACAGATATAGCTCGCGATGCAGTTGGTCATTTTCCTGTACATGATGACGGTGGTCGAACTGGGACTCGCTGTAAATTGGTGGGATGCAAGGGAAGGTCACGCATCATGTGTATGAAATGTAAGGTACACTTATGCCTAAGCAAAGATAAGAACTGCTTCTTAACATTCCATACGTAAACGTAGGTATGAGTACGAAATCTACAGAAAAATGTACCTAATACCTGCCTACTGATTACCATGTTCCTATTAGAGTGTAAGGGTTTTTTCATAAGTTTCATTTGTCCAAAGAATATGTGCAAATTTGTTATTGATTTTTAAATTTCTAATAAAAATTCTATAAAAAATATACCAGTCTATGATTTCGAGTTTTATAACAGTGTAGGCCGGATGTACTCAATTGTGTACATTAAGAAAAACTAAAATTTCCTGAAAACCACACATCTTGGATTTGTTTTTTCAATATTTTCTTACTCTTATTTACCCCCTTTTCCAACACAAATTTTATTATAACCAAATTCAAAAAAAAAATAATTCAGGTCTGAAAGGGTTAAATATATAAATAAGAAAAAATAATTTACTTACACAGTCTCTTTCACTCATAACCTCAAAATGTCAGTGGAAAAGGTGAGTCCGCAGCCAAATAGTTGCGGACTTGAAATTGCTTGAAACGCAAGTCGTGCGGACTTACATAATACCAAAACAGTCCGCAGTGACAGATTTGCCGCAGTACGACGAGTCGCGCGACTTCCATAATAGGGCTATAAGTCTAGTTTGTCACAAATTGTAGAAAGCAACAAAGAAAATGTCCAGGAGCTACAGCGAATTCGCAAAACTGCGGAAAAAAGATATGAGCTGGAGAAAAAAAATTAGAAGAAGCCGAGAAGAGAAGCATTCTCCAACAGAGGCAATTCATCCAAGGATTGGAGTTGAAAAAGCGGAAGTTAGATATTCAAAAACTGAAGCTAAATATTTTAAGAGATGCCAAATAATATTCTAAAAAATTACGAAATGTTATGAAAAAGGAAGATGTTTTAGTTTTGTTTTTTTTTGTTATTTTTATTTTGAATAAAGGTTTTGTTAACGTTTACAAGTTTAATCCATTTATTTTTAAGCTCGACCGATGATCAATTTATGAAGTATATAATTGGTTCCTTGGGTTACGCGGTCATCAAATTAAACTAGTTAATCCTTTTTAGAACATTTTTATTAAATGCCTCAACGTTTCGCCTACTGTCGTCAGGCTTCTTCAGGAGGACTTTTCTTCCTGCCAATGCACTTTGTTAATACAATTTATTTTATAAAAGATTTTTTACTCACAATTAATGTAAAAATGAAAAAAGAACAAAATCTACATGTATCACTTTTTCACTAATAATAAATAAATAAAACAATAAACAGTGAAACATGAAAGTTAAATAAATAAATAAATTAAAGTTTTTATCGTCGAGTTTGCTAAAATATTGTGTCCGGAATCAGGACATCCGCCTTTGTCAATGTTAAAACAAGAACTTTTTTGTGTGTCGAATTTAAAAATTATTGTTCAATTTCTCTTTAGGAGAGCACAGTACGTTTCATTTATGTTGTCAGTGTCCGATCTTTTATTGATTGTATCGTCAGATTGGTAAATGTGTAGAGCTTCTAACGTCATTCGTTTATGATAATTATTCTCTTTGCATAAAATTTTAACGGAAGCATAATCAGGAGCATGTTTTGCATGTTTTAAAGATAAGCAATGTTCTGCTAGAGCCGTCTTGTTTATATTTTTGGACTTTATGTCGGATTTTGGAGTGTAATAAATAGGAGACTTTGCGGTCATAAATCAGACATAAAGTCCAAAAATATAAACAAGACGGCTCTAGTAGAACATTGCTTATCTTTAAAACATGCTCCTGATTATGCTTCCGTTAAAATTTTATGCAAAGAGAATAATTATCATAAACGAATGACGTTAGAAGCTCTACACATTTACCAATCTGACGATACAATCAATAAAAGATCGGACACTGACAACATAAATGAAACGTACTGTGCTCTCCTAAAGAGAAATTGAACAATAATTTTTAAATTCGACACACAAAAAAGTTCTTGTTTTAACATTGACAAAGGCGGATGTCCTGATTCCGGACACAATATTTTAGCAAACTCGACGATAAAAACTTTAATTTATTTATTTATTTAACTTTCATGTTTCACTGTTTATTGTTTTATTTATTTATTATTAGTGAAAAAGTGATACATGTAGATTTTGTTCTTTTTTCATTTTTACATTAATTGTGAGTAAAAAATCTTTTATAAAATAAATTGTATTAACAAAGTGCATTGGCAGGAAGAAAAGTCCTCCTGAAGAAGCCTGACGACAGTAGGCGAAACGTTGAGGCATTTAATAAAAATGTTCTAAAAAGGATTAACTAGTTTAATTTGATGACCGCGTAACCCAAGGAACCAATTGTTTACAATTTTATTTAATTCGTAAAGGACTGCATTAACTGTATTCGTATTCGTTGCGCTTCAAGGTAGCCTTTTCTATTAAAAAAGATGTGCTCGTTCGAGGTCGGAGCTATAATATTTATATGGGTGCCGTCCACACACCCAATTACTCCCGGAAAGCCTGTCTTTCAATAGAAGAATCTTCTTTCTGAGCTTCCGTTAACTCGAAAGATATCCACTTCGGACAGATGATTTTCTCAATTATATTTAAAACTTGCTTCAGAGCTTCGGAAATAGATGCCTGAGACATTCCTATTGTTAAATCTTGCCCGGAACTTTGCTGGTAGCTTCCCTCCGCAAAAAACCTCAGAGCAGCACAAATCTTCAATACTGGAGGAATTGACGATAATTTCACCAACGAATTGAACTCTGCAGACATTTCATCTAGGAGATATTAAGCCTCCTTAGAAATTTTATACAGGCTGACGAATCTTGTAAGAAAAGTAACGAGTTCAACAAAACTTTATTTATTTCTACGAAATTTAAAATATCTTACCTCGAATTTGGGAGCTCCAATAGATTTGAGTTGTCGCGTATTCGCTTTCGAATAAAGGAAAGATTTTCCTCATCACTGTCACTTTCGAAATTCACTACACTTAACATATCTGTGGCCACAAGCAATAACCGCTTATGTCGATTTAAGAACGAAATGAGTTATTAATACTGGAGTGGTATTCCGTAACTTGTTTCAAGCGTTTGTTTCGAGCTAGAAGAAAAAGTAATATTCGCTGTCTTTGTTCCAATCAAGATAAATGACAGGGCGAAACAGAGATCGCGAATACTACTTTTTCTTCTAACTCGAAACAAACGCTTGAAACAAGTTACGGAATACCACTCCTGCATTCTCCATGCTGTAATCTATATACACAAAAAATTTGGTCTTCCTATCATTTTTCTATCCAGGAGCTTTAGTCGAAAAACATAATCGCTTATGTCCCAATAATAATGTATTACACATTCAATAAACACTTAACTTTAGTTACATGTCGCCTATGAGGTTTTTTCCTTAATATTTTATAAAATAAAAGATCATTTAAGTCTACTGTAGCACGCATTTATTGCCCTTATAAAGCAATTAATTTAATGAAAATCCGGATCCAGTTATCATTCAAACTTTTTTCAGAAAATGATTTTCATCTTTGTACTCCGATTACTCAAAATCGCAATTTTCGACAAAAGCGGTTATTGCTTGTGGCCAATATAGATATATTGCTTTTATCCGTATGTTTGTATGAAAAATGTTGAAAAATCTGCGAGATACAAATTTTATGTCCGATTATACGTGTTTTGTATTTAAGCGTGTTGCATTTAAGCGTACTCTCCTTTACTAAATAAAGGCGTTCCCTTTTTATTTGATCTAAGATCACGTTCTGATAACTAAATGGTTTTCTACCGGTTTAAATACGTTTTAAATTCCTCTTTGAATACCACTTCTATTGAACACTTATAGGATAGTAGTGAGCTTCTAAATTAGATTACTGTTCAGTTCACCAACATTGACGAGCTGCTAATATTAAGGTATGTATGTTATTCTTTTAATAATTTCAATCTCTGTACAGTTATATAGCAATGGACAAAATTCTTCGTGGTGTCACTCCGTTAGAATTAAACATATATTCGCTTTTTTTTGGATTAGCTAAAACGACGAATATGCAAGTTGACCTACTATATTTAAATATGGAAATTCGTCAACGTTTTTTATATTGATGTTAATATGTATATAGAAATTGGAACATTCGTTGTTCGCTTTCGCTTATTGTTCTTTTTAAAACCGATTTTGACAAAATTTTATATGTTAAAAAGATAGAGTTCATCATAGGAAATTTTATTATGGTTCTCCGACAATACCTAATAAAAAAAAATAATAAAAATCTAAATTTTTTTTACCATGTTACAGATTTTAGGCAGCCTCAATTTTTTTTTGTCAAAAGTATTTTTAATATACACTGGTGTGCGAAATAATAGGGAATTAACAAATCCCAATGATCTCGCTCTATTTATGCAGCTGCATATAACGGCATATTGCCAATATTTGGCATACGTGAACTCGATTGTTTCATAAGTAAAATTAGAGCAAATGGATATCCTGCATTCATTATTTCAGTTGCTGCACACAGTTGGAGGTGGAAGTGTAATATTTTACTTGTTCGAAATAATAGGTAAATTAGTTTTTTTTCCCCAATTTGTAATTTTTTTTTAGTGATTTTGATTAAAATAAAAGTAAGTATTGTTTGGAGAACTGTAAAAAATTCGTAGCTAAATTACAGTTATTCGTTTAAGCTAAAATGGGTCGTGGAAGACATTGTACCTGCGAAGAGCGAATTCTGATTAAACGGATGCGGGAAAAGGGGAAAACTTTGAAAGAAATTGCTGAAATGTTAGACTGTTCCCTGAATATGGTGTGCAATGCACTTAAAAAACACCAACAGTTAGAAACACGTGGCCGCAAAAGAAAAACTTCGAGAAATATAGACGAAGAAATTGTGAAATTTGTCCAAAAAAAGCCTTTCGCGACATCCATGGAGATAAAAAAAGATTTGGGTCTAGAAATTCATGCCTCCACAGTGAGGAAAAGACTGTTGGAAAATAATTTGAAAGCATCTTTACAGAGAAAATGTCCCTTGTTATCTACCAAGAATGTGGCGAATAGAATCAAATTTGCCAAGAATCACGCGGATTGGCCAACCACAAAATGGCGCAATATTCTTTGGTCCGACGAAACCAAAATTAATTTATTTGGTTCGGACAGTTCAAAAAAATATGTGAAAAGGCCCCTGGGTGCAGAATACGATCCCAAGTATACTGTGAAAACAGTTAAACATGGTGGGGGTAACATTATGGTATGGGGTGCTTTTTCCTATGATGGTGTAGGTCCTATATTTTGGATCAAGGAAACGATGACCAAGGATATTTACCTGGACATACTCCAAAACGTCATGTTACCATTTTCCGAAGAAAATATGCCACTATATTGGATATTCCAACAGGATAACGATCCTAAGCATTCATCTAAAGTAGTGAAGGAGTGGTTCGTGAAGGAACAACTTAATGTGATGGAGTGGCCATCGCAATCACCGGACTTGAACCCGATAGAAAATCTCTGGGGAGATGTGAAAAGAGCATTATCCAAGTTACCGAGACCAAAAAATAAACAGGAACTCTGGCAAAATGTTCAAAACGCATGGAGTGGTATTCCATTGGGAAAGTGTCAGAAATTGGTTGATTCAATGACCCGAAGATGCCATGCAGTGCTTAAAAATAAGGGTTATACCACTAAATATTAAAATAAAGTCATTATTTATATTTTTATAATTATAGCATTTAATTTTTTTTTAAATATATTTGAATTACCTATTATTTCGCACAGCAATATTATATGAAAATACGTCATATGTTCGCAAAAATTACATAACTGTATTGAAATTTTAATTTTAATTTTTTAAATGTAAATAAGACATATCAAACTACAAAAATATGAATTCAAAATTAAATGAGTAATTGAGTAACTTTTATGTTTCACTAAACAAGAATTTTTATTTTGAGTTACCTATTATTTCGCACACCAGTGTATATGAAAATTATTCTGTTGTTAATTTCTATTGAAATTGAGAATAGTTTTTGACTGTAAAAATGAATTAACATTTGTTTCGTTTTAGCTTTGCCTTTATCGTATATCAAAATTTCAAATCTTTCGTGGGATATAACATAATTTTTTTTAAATATGCTTATGTTATATGAAAAAAAAGGTTATGTATTGTTTATTTATTTATCTATTTATTTACTAAAAGGTACATAGCATCTGTCTTAAAATTTTAACATTTTAGCAATATAAGTGTATAAAAAAGGTAATTTACAATGAACAAAATAATCATCATTCAAAAAGGAAACAATTTTTCAACACGTTTCAATTAATACTGAAATCGATATGCTTAAAATTTTTATTATAAAATTTTGTCATTGTTGATATTGGTTCAAAACGACCGTAGTTAATACTATAATAAGCATCGTAGATAAAACGTTTTCTCCTGAGAGTACGAACAAGGGAATCAATATTAATCATATTTAGGAGATGAGGTGACTCAACACTACCGAACAACAAATCATTAATAAATAATTCACAAAACATTTATCTACGCGGTCAAATCAATAAGATTGTTTACGCTATAGAATTAATTTCATATAAAATTATTTATTGTTTCTTATCCTTGAAAATTATCATTGTTCATCTTACTGTTCTTGATTTCTATGATATTTGAATTTTGAATAGAGAAGCCAGTTCTTGTTTAGCCGTCGAAGCAAACGCACGAAAATCAGTTAGCCCAGCCGTCCCTGCGCTTTGTAATTATGAAGAGTGAATAAATCGGTATATTTGATCAAATTAAAATGACAAAGTTAAGGGTCGTTTTCGATACCTCTTGTCAAACTTCTAACGGAGCTTCATTGAATTTAATACTGCATCCGGAGCATGTCGTAAAAACGATATTATGACAACACTACTTCGTTTTCGGCTGTACCCGATTACGTTTACTGCTGATGTGACTAAAATGTATCGTCAGATATTACTTCATCCAGTGGATCGAAGGTACTAGAATATACTTTGGCGATTTTCTACGAGTGAAGAAGTAAACACTTACCAACTAAAAACCTTGACCTATGGTACCAGACCCGCAGCCTTCCTAGCGACGAGGGTATTTAATCAACTAGCTAATGATGAGAGCGATTTATCACCAGAAGCGGCTAGCGTTCTTAAGAGGGATTTCTTATGTCCGGGAGTTATGACGTTGAGGACGGTAAGAAAACCATTCAAAATTTTAATAATCTTCTCAACAGAAGTGAATTTGAGCTCCTAAAATGGGCTTCAAGCAATCTAGATGTACATGCCAGCGTTCCAGCTCAATTGCGATACAAGGAGCTAACTCTACCGGTTGATGATGGCGACTCAATAAAGAGTCTTGGGTTGAATTGGAATCTGGGACAAGATTTCTTCTCCTTTAAAACACATTTGTGACCTTTGGAATCTATCACAAAGAGAAGCATCTTGTCGGATATTGCAAGAATTTACGACCCTCTAGGATGGATCAGCTCATGCATCGTAACCGCGAAAATATTTCTTCAAAATTTATGGTAATGCCACATAGGGTGGGACGAAGAATTGCCGAAATACTTGGAAGAACGATGGCGAAAATTGTGAGACTAACTCCTTTTCATCGAAAGCATCAGGATACCGCGATGGTAGAAATCCATGCATTGTCTTACGCATCGGAGAAGGCGTATGCAACGGTGACTTACCTACGAAGCAAGGGAGCCGATGGAACGATATGTGTGAGGTTAATAGCTTCAGTTCGTGCCGATAAAACAACGCAGCCTTCCGCGATTGGAATTATGTGCTGCTTATCAGCTGACAAAACTACTACGGAATATAATTGCGATTCCAGAATTCGGTGTAGCAGAGTGTTTTGGATGGTCTGACTACAATGACGCTAGCCTGAATCATTTCGGAACCAAGGAAGTGGAAGACGTTCGTGGCGAACAGTGTGGCTTACATTACCAACGTCCTAACTCCGACGCGATGGTTCCATATCCGATCCATATTCAATCATTCGGACATCGCTTCCCTTGGCGTATCTCCAATTGAGTTGGAAAACAAAGAGCTCTGGTGGAACGGCCTGGGTTTTCTAAAGGACAATCCAATTAATTTACCGAATTGGACACCCATCCAAGTAGAGGAAGAACGAAGAATTACTTTACACACAATAACACATGATCTAAACGATTTAATTGCGAAATTTTGAAGGTTCCGTACGATGCAGAGAGTAATAGGCTGGTGCCGGCGATTTGCGAACAATACGCGAGCACAGCACTCATCGCGCATTAAGGCGAACTCACTACAACTGAGATGAAAGCAGCTACTAATTATCAAAATAATACAAGCGGAAACATTTAGCGACGAAACAATTAGTTTTTCTAAACAACACTCGAAACCGAACGAACAGCAAGTTATCCGCGCTGTGTCCATTTATTAATGAGGGAGGAATTCTAAGGGTTGGCAGCAGATTTCGTAAGATTTGTCTTAGATATGAGCAGCGACATCCAGCAATACTGCCAAAAACTCATCCAGTAACGAGGAAAATTATTGGGGCGACACATTTACAACACTTTCATTCAAGGCTACAACTAACTTTGAGCCTCCTGAGACAATCGTTTTACATTTTGTAATGCAGTAAAAAAAGATGCAGTAAAAAAAGAAGTGCACAAATGCGTCACATGTCGAAGATGGAAGGATGAAACCCCTTCTGAGCGCATGGCCGATTTTCCAGAATGGAGATTGAAATCAGGACGAGTATTTTCTAACGTGGGCATCGACTACGCTAATCCTATTGTGATATGACCTTGGAAGGGCCGCGGAGCGAAGAGGCGTACATTGTAGTCTTCGTTTGCTTATCAGTGAAGGTGATACATCATGAGGGGGCAACCGATCTAACAGCAGATACTGTGCTGGTTGCGATAAGGAAATTTCTTGCGAAACGTGTGAGAATATAAGAGAATATCTATTCAGACAATGGATAGAATTTTGTTGAGTCCAATCGGTATTTGCAAGAGTTGAAGCGACTAATAATTTCTACTAATAATAGCGTCCGACGTCCGCCATTTCGATTTTTTTGAAACATTTTGTATATGTTTGAGTCCCTTTTTTTATTACCTTTCATTTGAAACCCATCATGATAGGTCTAATGATAGGATAATCACATTACTCTAAGCGAGATGTCCCACTGGCCATCAGCTGCTGAAGCTGACTGATCCCGACATCAGTTGCACATGTAATCCAATGGCGCATGGCACACTGCAAAAAATGTGCAGCTGCCTGTCTGGGTCACAAAGCTGACTTTTTTGAACTGACCTAAATGTAGCTGATATCAGGAACATGTCGGGTAGTTTCTAATGTCATTTTTATTAGATTATATACAATAAAATGATAATTTTCAATAGTTTTTTCGTCTGGCGGTAATAATTGTCATCAGTGGCACAGTCTATTAAGGTAGCATGGCCACTCTCTAGGTTATAGGCTCTCTACTTCATATAATGTTGATTTTACAATAATTACTAGTTGGGGACATCATACAATTTTGACAAGTCTGTTTGACTAATAAACTTTTGACCAAGAGAAAATAAATACGATGTCCATCGAATAGGAAAAATTAAACACAGGAATCGTACAAGCTGTAGGAAAAGGTAGATGCTTGTACGATTGCACAGATTCAGTTTTTTTAGCAGTGAAATAAGGAGAAGTTCTTCCTCCGAGTCCGACATTTTGACGTTTGAGGTCAGCTGATCCCAGTTCAGTGTGCCATGTCGACTGATCGAATCAGTTCCTGCAGCTGCGTGACCTAATGTCGGGATCAGTCAGCTGCAGGAGCTGATGCGCCAGTGGGACATCTCCCTAACAGAACCTTCCGGTATCCTTACAAACTTCTTAATGTCAAAATCGGATTCGCCCATCCCAAAAACCACCAGATTTTTCCCGAAAATTTGAGGGAAAGGATAATTACGTTATCCTTAAGAACCTTTCGTTATCGTTACAGATTTCTTAATGCCAGAATCGAATTTAGCGACCTCAAAAACCCCCAGAATAGATTTTTTTTCCGCATAATTTGAGAAAAAGAATAACCACGTTAAGTACAGTAATCCCTCGAACTGCGCGGTTGATACGTTCCACAAAAAGAGGGCGCACTGCGACAAGAACTCAGATTAAAAGATAATAAATCTAACTTGAACTAATTAAATAATAGAGAACAAATTAAAAGTGTAGTACTAAATAAAAAGTAAGAAAAGATAATATTAATTATAATTGAAAGAAACCAAGTTTACAAAGTGACTGTAAGAAAATAAGTTTATAACAGAATAAAAAAGGATTTGTTTAATAAAGACAAGATTATAAAAGTGAATTGTTTTTCGTTTTCATCACCCTTACTTCTAATCCAGCTAAACACCACAAAATTTTCAAAAGATCTTTTTCAGTCTTTAAAAAAGTTTATAAAACTTTTAATAAACTAAAAGTAATTTCTAGTTCCCTATCAGTATTATAGTGGGTTTTATTTGCCTCTTGTTACCCAACCCACAAGAAATGTTTTTTAGCCCTTTTGGATCAAATTGATCAAAAAAAAATTGTTTTGGGTTGAAAAATAATGAAAAATGTATGAACGAACAGCTATATAACATTTAAAATAAGCAAATTTGCTAAAAATTGTCGACAAAAGTCAATTTTTTGCAACCAAAATTCATTGAGTGCCCCAGTTTGTTTACAATGTGTTGAACGAAGTCATTAACACTAGTCGAGTAAGCCAGTCGAGAAATAAACAGCTGCTTTGGGGAGACGACGGCTCGTAAGGGCACAGGACAGCTTATCGGTTCGCTCAGGTGATCGTTCAATCTGCTATGACTTCTGTTGTTGTTGTGACTGATTCTGCTGCTGATATTGACCAAAGAATTGACAAACGATCTGAAGGCTCAACTATGATAGACATAAGAACGCATATGTAGCTGCATATGTTATTTCCAGAATAAGAAAGTCAATGTTATTACCCACAATATACATGTGCCACTTTCAAACCTTCGTTAAACTTTCGTTAAGCATGAATAATTCGACAAAAATGGAACTGGCATATGAAAATAGTAAACATAACCTAAAATTTTAGTGTGTATTTAATAATATTGTGGCCATATTAATTTCCACTTGAGGTAAAATGAAGATTAGCTTTTATGTTGAGAGCTATGTATGTCAACATTCGTTGGGAATTTGACATTTACATATGCGCTCTTATGTCTATCATAGTTGAGCCTTGAGATTCCAGTTGTGATGGTTGCACAGATATCCTACTACTAGATCAAGCCATTTGCTATCTCAAATGGGCAACTGAAACGTCAAAAAGCTATGACGAAAAAAGGGACAAAGCTAGTAATTCTGGGAAATTAAAATGCTGGAAAAAAATGCTTATGCAGGTCCCCGACGGAATATTATTCAATCCCTATACCGATTATTCATGTTAATATTCAGAGCTGCCACATACATTAATATGCAATTCCCTAAACCGTGTATAAGTCTTATGAGTTCGACGTAAAACATATAATTCAAGTGTTATTGAGTTTGTTGATTCGAACGTCTGACATCACTAAAATTCGAAGACAAAATGAAACAACCATAGTCACGCTGTCCCATATTTTTGCTATAGAATTGTTCGAGTGCCGCGATCTAGTAGTACAAACGAACAGAAACTGTTATAAAATGCGGCCTACATTAAAGAATTGTTTAGGGTATTTTGTTATGTTAAACTATATTAAATTATTTTTTTTTAAATCAAAATCTTTTTTTTCTCTGCCGCTGTTATGCTGTGTTTGCTGTTTGTAACACAGATTTCACATTTATACTCTTCTTATTCTCCTTTGTGTGTATTGAATCTCATGTTATTTCGTTCTTTACGCTCTTAAAAATTTCGCTCTTAAGGGCAAGAGCGTTTGCTGTGTTTTCCGACTCTCATTCTTGAGAACGAAAATGATTTCTATTTAAGTTTTCGCGTCTTGTTCAAAGCGGTTTGTGGGTCTCGCATAAAAATGAATGAAAGTCTCGACGATGGCTGTTGGGTATGATGTACACATATACATATCTAAGTATGAATTCCATTAGTAAGAGAGCGATATTTCGCTCCCAGCATTAAAGTTCTGTCACCGAACAATTACTATTATAGAATGGAAAGTAAGGCCTTTCCTCATTAACTTCCACTAGAGTAAGCACTACATTATAGAAATCGGGTTTTTTTTATCTCACTTCCCCTTTCTGCTGTCATACACTCGACCAAAAAAAATCAAATAGAATTCCCTTTTACAATACATACAGAAAAGTGCTGGCACTTTTGTTTACATTTTGCATGACATTTCATTGCAACATTGATTCATTTCACTGCAACGATTGATTTTGATGGATAATCACATTTTAGCGTGTTAACATTGCATAATTTCACATGAAAATGAATAAATCACAAATTCACCACTATTTAGTGAAGGAATGTTCCGCTAATTCCATTAAAAACCCAAACAGAAAGTTTTTTCGAGTCCCATCAACAACAGAAAGGTAAAGTATAACGAAAGATCGACAGAATTGCACATGAACGGGCCTTAAAACAATTAAAAACTAAAACTAAATTAAATTTAACACCTTTCAACACATAAGAACATTACTAATTTAATGGAAATATCAAATTCTCCATAAAACATTTCCATTATCCGATTTTGTTTTGATTTGTTTTCATTTCAAGTGACAGATGGAAATCCATATTGCCACACACCACCAAATCGCTCAGTGTTCATGTACACTATCATGTAACAGCTATAGAAATCCTCGGATGTACGCTCCCAACACAAAAAATTTTGTTAGAGCTTTCCATTCTATATAATAGTTGTTCCCTGGTTCTGTTCTCAAAGACGTAAAAACAAAACGCAAATGTAAAGATCCTAAGAGCAAGAACGTAAAAACCATAATTTTTTTCTCGTTCTTTGGAGCGTTTTACTGAAATGCTGAATTTCGTTCTCTAGAGAGTGATTTTTATTTTCCATTGATTTAAATTCCTCCTTGGGAGCAGAACGAAAGACTAGAAATGGGAGGGTTTTGAACACTTTTTGAACAAAATATGTATGATATTTATTTCATACTTCTCTTATCATAAACCAATTATAAATCAAATGATTTTTAAATAAAAATTTGTTTCTTTAATTTCCTTTTCACTAAAATTTCTTACTTAAATATCTATTGACGAAAATTAGTTTTTTGCGAATATCTCGAAAACTAACGGGTTTTTGGTGATTCAACGTATAAGAAGAATTAAAACCGTGTTAATTCTACGGGGGTGCACTCCACCCACAGTAGAGCATCCACCAGGTGGCTTAATTATTTATTAAATTTAACTTTTTCAAAACATCGGAAAACATCGAGGTATCGATGTTTTCAGGACGATGTTTTTTTACATCGATGTCGCCTTAAAAAAAACATCGATTTTCGATATATCGAGGTTTTATGAACGATGTTGCATCCCTAATGGGGGCATCTTTTTTGTGAATTGGCAGCAGCAGAATTACATTCCTGTGTCGTAATTGCGACGTGGTAAACCACTCAAATGTGTTCCTCACTATGGGTATCGTTATGCATTCCATTCGCACAACGGCAATGTGCCCTTGTCGCCGCGATTTGCATGGTGACGAAATATGTGAATAAAGACGGCACTGCTTAAAATGTTATTTTGGTTATGTATAATAAATGCTATTTTGGTTATGTATAACAAACGTTGGATACATTTGTCTTTTACCATAGATTCGCAAAATTGTTTAATTCTGAACATATACCGTTATTTCAAAAAATATGTTACTACTATCTCGAAAACTAACAGTATTTCGACAGTTCAATATAGGTACGAGATGGATGAATGAGTGAGAATGCCATTCTCCACAGTTGGAGTCCCCGAAAAATTAATTTTAAGAAATAAAACATTACATACATTTTAAGACAATTTGATAAATCCTATACATATTTAATAAAAAAATTATACTGGATACATAGACTGTTTTATAAGTTTTATGTTAAAATAAACATGTTGCCCGTAGATCCGAGGCTATTGTCGGCTTTCTTGATCAATATTTTATACGCACAATGTTATCAGTCCTGCGCAACTTTACTAACGCACAATGTTATCAGTCCTGCGCTATTTTACTTAGACTAGTCCCCTCGGGTTTTTAGGCTGGACACTGTGTTGGGTCCCGACCGAACTGGAAAAGTTCAGCAGTTATAACCCGCATCTACTGTTTTGACAAAATGCATATTTTACAAAACAGTCAGGTACTGCCCCAATATTTCTCACCCCGCAAAAACCATTTTCTTTTTTTAGCCGAGCTTGGTATCGTCCTATGCAGAGTTCTATACTTCTTATAAAATGAATTGGACAATTTTCCTTGGATGATTCTAAATTCTTTACTACTGGAATTGAAGCAATAGGTCAAGGCCATTATATATAGTGTACTGTATAAGTGAACGCCTTGCCAAAAACAGGTTTCGAATGTAACATAATATACGGCTGCATGTAAAATAATATAATGAGCGTGAAAGCCTTGATTCCTAATTACCAGGAATCGATCATTGAACCCTGCACCATGCACAAAAGTAGTATTTTTTACCAAGTTTACGGTGGTTTTCTTCAACTTGACAAACACACTTTATTAGTGGAGCTAAACAGGTAATAAGTGAATACAGGTAATTTATAGCTACACGCGTTATTTACTATTTTTCCACATTATGTCGTTCATACTTTCGTGAAGAACGCGTTACATAAGATAATATAATTATTAAATAAGTATCACTATGTAAAAAAGTAGGTATATATAAGCAGGTATCTATGTGTTTATAAGATTTTTCTTATCTTTTGCTTCCATTCATTTCCCTCAAAATATTCTTAGTTTATTTTACAGGAATTACACACACCTTTCCGAGCTTGAAAGAAAATTCTCAGTCTCGCAACTTTTTTTTATCCTAATACGTGTTCTGATTGTATATTAAAGGTGAGTATTATATATAGCGTATAGGTAGATAACTGAATCTACTGAAAGATCGTTGGACTAACATTTTAAATTTAGTACTGCGTTGCGCGTCAATCGGAATGTGTTGAATAAAAATTTCGCTTGTCAACACGTTAAAAAAACGATCTCAAATATTATTTAAAAAAAATATTGTGTAAAAACTTGAAGAAAACATGGATTTGAATTTTTTTGTGGTAAGCTTTTTTTGTGAAGTGATTACAAAGTTCGTGTTAATATGAGTTAGTGTATTATAAAACTAAAATTATTTGATGAAGAAATAATCAACTAACACAAAATTTGGAATTAACTGAATGTAGAAACTAAGAAAAAATTTTAAATTCTAAAAGCATGGACTGAATTTTTTAATGGACATGATGAAAATCGGTTCATTAGTTTAAGAGTTGAAAAACTTGACTGTAAAAAGTTTCAGGTTATCTATTAACAATAAATGCGAGTTGAAAATTTCTAATACTTTTATAAATCATATACGGTGAGCCACGGTTCTTGATTTTTACGACCGTTAACGTTAGAACTCGATTAGTTAGTTGCAGTCGACTGATTATATTGTTTTTTATTTGTGAATGTTTTCAAATTGTCTTCAAAGGGGCCTAGGCGGATTTGGCATGGTTAACCAGCAGGAGCATATAAATTAGTACAATTATTCAAGATTGTGAAAAATGATCCCGAAATAATATTTTTGCATTAACCCTTCTGTTATGTTCAAAAAATACACACAAATAGAATGTTTGGGGTCATAAAATGACCCACGTGTATTTCCCCGTCTAATGCATTTAAAACAATCGTAAATTACAATTTATACATGATCTTCGCAATAAGTGTTTCACTGTGTGCTCTATTGTTCCAAAGAAATTTGAACTCATAGAATTTTTAATAACAAAAATTTTGGTTCAAATTTCTTTGGGTCACGAAATGACCCGAACATAATAGAAGGTTAACCTAATTTCAGTTAAAACATAAAATTGTGTTAAAAAAGCGGTTTTTTGATTAATTATACAGGATGCCTGAGACATAGATATCAATACTATGATTCTATGGACAATTTTATAAGAAAAATTGTATCGGAGGCGGAGGTCTATCTTAAGCCGGCCATACATTATGAGACTTGTTCTAAAACCATGTTGTACAACTTGTCTTGGCGGAGGCAAAATCAACAGGATTTCCAACATATGCCTATTGGAAAGTAGCCCGAGCGGTAGGGGGATAAGGGTAAAGTGAATCCGAAGCATATTTTTTCTTCTATGTTACTCTTTCGCGGGAAAATTACAGAGTCGATTGGCCTGAAATTTGGCATAGATAATCATTGGGGATCCAGCTCTTACATAGATGCAAAAAAAGAAGCTTGGAAGGTGTGGGGAGTAAGGGAAGGGGGTGAAGTGAATCCGAAGCTTAGTTTTTACTATATGTTACTCTTTCGCGAGAAAACTACCGATTGACCTGAAATTCAGCACAGATGTTCATCAGGATCTACCTCTATCATATGTCCATTTAAAAGTAAACCGAGTGGTGTGGAGAGAAAGGAGGAGAAGGTAAAGTGAATCCGAATGCGAATGCTGGAATTTATTGTCTTTTTGTTAACTTTTGAAAATTATTTTTCGAAAAGAAAAAGCTTTAAAAAAAAGCACGCCGATCTAATGTATAACCCACTGAATTTTGTTTTCCTAGGTTTTGTTCTACTCACGCTTTTAGCTGGGTGAATTTGGGGCCAAATTTTAGTTTTTCATAAAATGTAATTTTTCTCAAAAGTTTCACTTATTATTTTGTTCTTTTTATTAAATAAATTTAATTCCTGGCTACCTATCTTTAAAATGCAGGTAGCTTCATCGTCTTACGATTCCCCGTCTTCTGGGGACGGAGAAATTCGATTCGCGAATTGAAAATAATTTTTTTTCCATTTAACCCTAATGCGCACACCCCGTGGCTTTGAGTCACCGTTTCAGTTTTGAGAGTAATTGTTACGAATGTTAAAAAAGTTATTGAATTCACGCTCCTTGACTTTGTTTTTTTATGCCAATACTATTTAAAAACGAAAAAAAAAATTAAATTTTTTACTACAACAATAATATTACTCCGTCTCACAAATCAAAAAAAATTATAACTATGTATCTCACAAATAAAAAAAAACGCTTCCGCACCCCAATAAGTTTGTTGCTGCACTCCAGATTGGGGACCTCCATACTATATAAGATTCATATTGAAGTATATTAGATTTAGTTGTAACGTATCAAACCAATTGCTGGACATAAAAATGAACTACACCAGGGTGTTTGGGATGACAAAAGATTTTGATTTTGGCATCTCTGACCGTCTGTCTCTCTGTCGTCTGTCCGTCTATATATCCGTGAATATTGTAACTTTCGGAAGGATTGAGCTAGAGATTTGAAGTATTTACTGGCAAAATCGGACCATTCCCTTCTCCATATAAATGAGACTTTTTTCGCAATTTTCTCAAAAAAGGTGAATCGCATTGAAAAATTTATAAAGCTAAAATGTCTTTTGAATATGATTTTACATAACTTATCTATACATCAAAATTTAGTTAGATTACCTCTTTCCCCTCCCCGATACAAATTGAATACTTTTTCTTTATTTTCTCGAAAACTGTGCATCGTATCGAAAAGTTTATAAACACGAAATTTGTTTACAATATGATTTTATACAACTTATCTATTCAGTTGGACCACTCCTACCTCCCTC
Source organism: Chrysopilus asiliformis (assembly GCA_964034945.1). NCBI lineage: Eukaryota > Metazoa > Arthropoda > Insecta > Diptera > Rhagionidae > Chrysopilus > Chrysopilus asiliformis. The sequence goes on along the minus strand of OZ035961.1, from coordinate 69,410,799 downwards.
TCCCATACAAATATATTTTTTTTAAATAAACGAATTGGTCGGTGACAAAATACCTTATTTAAATTCGTTCTCCACAAATGAATAATTTAAATTATCAAATCGTTCAACACCAATCCATTTAATTTTACTTGGTCACTGAGTAAATACCTTGATTTACTTCGTTCATCACAAAATAAAATACTTTCGACGATTTAAAAGTGGGAAAAACAGCGATAATTTGCGCACTATATGGATAACCAACCGCTTCGCATCGATCATCAATGAGGAAAGAGCGAATATATTTCTCAGCTGTCAAATGTGAGTCTGAGAGCGATAAATTGATCACGAAGGACAAAATTATCCGTTTTTCAGTTCAAAATACGATTTTTTCTCCTTCCATACATTTTTCTGTGAAAAATTTTCTTTTTTCGATTCGCTCGCGAATGAACTCAAACCCATTTTTAGCTGTTCCATTCGATCGCCGGCAAATCGAACCCTCTTTAAGCTCAACTTTTTCATTCACGAATGAAAAAGGATTGAAAAGAATCACCCTTTTTGATTATTTGTCCGTTTCCTTTTCGTAGAGCTAAATTGGAGTATTAATTTATCCGCTTGTCACTTATACTTAGAGAATGCAATATCAGTATCCCGAAAACCGGGATACGGGTCATTTTTGTCCGGTATTAAATCCCGGTTTTCGAAGATTCAATACCGGTATTTCGGTATTGAATTAAACACCCGTATTCATTTTTGTCCGGTATTAAATCCCTCATTAAAGTCTTTCTCACCCAGGCGACGACGCATACTCATTCATGTGATGGACGAAAATCGGTATTGTTGTTTTAAAAAAATACTTTCGTTTAGATTGATTTGTATATTTCATACTTACATTGCGCCAGGAGAGCGTAAAAGATTGTGGCGAGCCAAAGGGTTTTCTTCTAATTTGGAAGACATTTCCATTTCACACCAGAGACAAATCGTTTTAGAAGTTTATTCTGTATCGCAATTGCAAAGCATTCATTTTTCGCAGAAATTCGAAGTGCATTGATAAAACGCATATTGGAAAGAAGAACGGAGCTGTCTGATCTAATTGGCTATCTACGTAATGGTTTTGTGGAGGATAGTCAAATTACAAATACGAATAAAAACATCAACCAAACTTTTCATTTTCCTCGTATATCGAAATCAACAATTCTTAAATCACTGTTGGGTATTGTTAATCAAATGGATTTTTGGAATCAAAATACAGCTCTAATAGAGCGATCAAATGAAATTTTAGATTCAGAGGTCAGTGAGGCTGAAAAGGACTTAATAGAATTAGCAGATAAATCAGAAAGTTCAATGAAGAAGTTGGCTGAAGCAATTTTAAAACAAAAACAATATACTGTTATCGGAAAAAAGCCAGAACGTGCTGGTGATCTAACAAAGTGTTTAAAAAAAGAAATAAGCCTATTTGAGGATGAAGGCGTATGAGGAAAATATTTACAACAAATTTATGATCTACTTTTGACTATTCGTCCTACCAGCGTTGAATCTGAGAGGGCTTTTTCTGCTGTCGGTGTAATTTTGAACAAATTTCGATGCAGACTCGATGACAAAACTCTGGACGCTCTCTGTTTTTAAAGAGGACATTTTAAAGGAAGCAAATCCGTCTTAGATAATTGAATTTTGATTTTTTTTTAATGAATTGTGATTTTTATGTTATTTAATTTTTATTTCATGTTTAGTTTGTTTATTTTATAATACAATTTTAATGAATTATGTAATATATTTTTTATGTTTAATTTGAAATAAATATTCACTGAATAATTTAACAAGGAAGTTTTAACACAAATAATTTCGTTAAAAACCGGTTTTAATACCGGGATCCCGGTATTATCATTTTACAATACCGAAATACCGGTATAGAGATTTCCTCCGGTATTGCATTCCCTACTTATACTTATCAAATTATGAAATGAAACTTTCACCGATCGTTCTTTTTGATACCGGTAAATTTCAGTTTAAGTTTGAAATACCCAAAAAAAAACAAGAAATTCCGGAAAATCCAACAGCATTTTTTGTTAAGTTTCTAGTATTTTCGTTTCATTCAAATTTGATGTATCTTCAGGAAATTGTGCTTACCCCAAGGATTTTAATATCGCACGCCGCTGCTAGATACAGAAAAATTCATGTCGGTATTAACATAAAACGGGTTGTTAAGATGGCTTGAATTTATCTTACAAATACGGTGACCAAACGTCCCGTATTACACGGGACAGTTCCGCATTTCAGTCGTCTGTCCCGCATTGGCAACCGTTCCGCCAAGTGTTCCGCATTGGGCAAAATATATTCTACATTGAAGAAAAAGTGTGCTAAATTATTTATTTATTATTATTTATTTTACATATCTACAGAACTTGTTTTACAGATAGATCACACTTATGTTATCAAATATTTATACGAGCAATTTAATGCGTTATATTGTAGTTATGGAAAAATCATTAGCTTTCTTTTTAAATTCATAAAAAGAGATATGGAGATCGACAGAAGAGGAAGGAGAAAATAGTTGATTGAATAATTTTGTGCATTGGTCGAGTGCTTTGTTGCAACCATACACCGTTCTATTTGAAAATTCTAAAAGAAGAATTCTGTACCTCAAGCATCTAAACCAAAATATATAAAAAACTGTGCGGATTTTAGCGCACAGCTTATACTATATGTGTAAGTCTATACTCGCGCAGACATTCATTCAACACAGAAGCAACATGTGTGTAAGTTATCTGTTTCTTGTTCTGCTGAGTTCATTCGACGTCATTCTCTTATTATTAAATATAGGCATGAACAAATATACTGTAAAATTAATGAAACGTTTGAACTTGAATAAATATTTTAAGGAATGAGAAGGTTTTTTTTGAAAAAATACCTGGTCAGGATGTTCAATGCATGATGTGTTTCATGAACCTGTAGCAAATAGAAAAAGTTCAATTCAACAGCATTATGTTACAAAGCATAAAAAAAGATTTTAATTTTGAAAGCGAAGTGAGGGAATATGCTTCCGCGAATTTTAAAGAAGTTTTTTTTAATCAAAACTAACAAGAATTATTCTGGAATTATATATAATTGTTTAACAGTGTAATTGAGTTTTAAAGCGTATCGCTCGCTGTAAAAGTTCCGCACTTTTTAAATTGCTTTTCCCCACGTCCGATCTAGAGGGTGCATATATTTGAAAAAGCGATATGATATTTGGACAAATAATGAAAAATTTTAACATTTTCCTTACAAACATCGTGCAAAAATCTGTCTTCTGGCCTCAAGTGACGGGAAATCAAGTAATTTGCAACGATATCTATATGGAGGTAAATTTTTCATATATTTTGGTCTAGACCACTTTAAGTTTCGAAGAGCAAACTTTAAAAATTTTCTTTGAAAACCTTCAATTCGATTAGAAGTGGTTTTCTGATAAGAACACCAAATGATGCGATCGAATAAGACCCATATAGACAGCCTTCAGAGTCTAAGGATCACTAAACTCTTTTGAGCATCTAAAAATTAAACCAAGCAACGAACGCGATCTACAAACAATATTATTGTCATGCCTATCAAAACGTGATTTAGATCAATTTGAAGCTCGATTAAGTTAATCGGATCCGAGATAAAAAAAAGTTTGAGGTCATCCGCATAAATCACACATTTGACATAATTAAAGAGATAAGAAATTGATAAAAATGATAAAGAGAAGAGGACCAAGATCACTTTCTTGTGGTACACAGGATTTAACCTTGATTATTCTTTGCCTAATTTCATAACCTGAAATCTGTTATATAAATACGATGTAATACATTTTAAGAAATAACCATGTAATGCTATTTTCTCAAGTTTTCGGATAAGTAAAGAATGATATATTTTGCCAAAACCTTTGCTAAAATCATTATATACCACGTCTACTTGAAAACCATCGTGAATAACTGTAAAATAAAACAGATTAGATATAGTCGAACGGCCAGATAAAAAGCTATGTTGATGAATCAATGTTCTTTCATTTTGACGTGGATACGTCTTGGATTTTGATTATGGGGGTACAAATTAGAAAATCGGCTTGCTGCCATGATAACAAATTTGCAATCGATGATACTCGATAGTTTGTGGGGACATCCGAACAGAAACTGTGTTATAAGATCCGGCCTACATTAAAGCATTGTTTAGGGTTTTTTGTTATGTTAAACTATGTTCAATTATTTTTACTTTCTTCTACGGAGTATAATAAAGTATTGTATTCATGAAAAATTTCGACCTCTTAATTTTGCCTAAAAAACATTTCCCGATCACTCCTGAGTCGATTGGAGTCATATTAAAAAAATGTCTTTCTGTCTGTGAGTCTGTCTGTCAGTCTGTGTACAAGATTTCTCAAAAACTAATAGAGCTAGCGCCATGAAATTTTATAGGCATGTTGGGTCCTGAAATGGGACGATCCTATCAACTTTTGGTGGAAATCCGTTAACCGGAAGTGTCCAATTTCGTTTTTCTCGATTTACTCCCAAACTACGCGTTTTTTAGCAGCCCTTAGTATGGCAAAACTTGGAGAAATAAAATTTCCCACACTTTTGTCTTTAGCTATAACTTGATATCTCAACATGTTATCGAGATAAACCGTTATTTCAAAAAAAAAAACAGTTTTTTGCGATTATCTCGAAAATTAATGGGTTTTTGCTGACTGAATGTATGAAGTGAATTAATGAGAATGGCATTCTGCACAATTTTGTTTCTTACCGTTATCCGTTACCTTTTACCCTTATTGAGATATTTTCATTAAGATGTAAAAAATCATATTTTTGCGAATAATTTGCAAACTAACGGTTTTTCGACAAATCAGTTAAAAGAATAATTAAAGATGTTAACATTTTCTACATTTTTGCCATTTACCGTAAATTGATATCTTTTACAGTTCTAAAGTTATCTCAAATTTTGTACGTTTTTGATATTTTTGAATAAACTAAGAATTTATTGGGAAGTCGTCTTAGGTTGACAACGCGACAGGGCTCTAGCGTAAATTGCGCAGGGTCGTAGATTTTGTAGAAGAAAGGTTTGTGTTGACCACAACTGATATTTTTAAAGATCAAAATCAAAATTTTTACTGCCGCTGCTATGCTGTGTTTGCTGCTTGTAGTACAGATTTCACATTTATAGTCTTTTAATGCTCCCCCTTTGTGTGTATTGAATCTGATGTATTGAATGCAGGGGTGGCTTCATGTAACTCTTTTTCGATCGACTAACTAGTCGAAGGAAATCTTTAGTCGACCAAAACTGATTAAACAAGCAGACACTCACTCTGATGCAAACGATATAACAGTATTTTCTGGGTAATTTGGGGTCGCTGAATCCGAATCTGGCAGTAGTTTGGCTGTACCAGCTCTACTTTTGAGATTTTAGTGGTCTTTTGGGGACTTTTCGGAGATTTTCAGCGATTATCAAAAGTTTCTTAAGAAAAAAAACTTTGTTGAAAATTTTACTAATAAATATCATACTTTTCACAATTTTTTACATTTATGCTTATTGGGTCAACAACCTACCAAATGTATATAAATAAGTACCACAGAATCCCACTATAAGAAAATACATGAATCACTCAACTTAAGTAAAAGTTAAATTTATTTTAAATTTTGTTTGCTTTGCTTTGTGTTTTTTAAGAAGACAAAGTTGTTTTTTTTATTATTATATTTTATTATTGTTAAAAATAAAGAATAAAAGCGATTTGAAAACAAAATATATGTTTAAATATGCATTAAAAAAAGTCTCAAAACTAGCGATTTTTGTCTATAATTTCGGAAACTTTTGAGATTTTTTTTCCTCATTTCAGCGATTTTGGGCTTGAGGCCTCCGGCAACACTGTTTCCGACTCTCGTTCTTGGGAACGAAAATGATTTCTATGTAAGTTTTCGCTTCTTGTTCAAAGCGGTTTGTGGGTCTCGCATAAAAATTAATGAAAGCCTTAAACGATGGCTGTTGGTTATGATTAGGGTTACCATCTCGTCGAATTGAAAAAAGAGTATTTCTTACTTTGAAAAAGAGTATTTTTATCAAATCTAAAATAAAACGTTTTTTGTAAATGTCAAAAAAAATCAGTGTGCTTTACGGGCGTGTTCGACTTAGGCAGAGTTGCCAGACAGCCAGCAAATTTTCCCCCCGTCGTAGCCTGAAAAACCCCCTGAAACGGGCTATTTTGGAATAAAAACCCCCAAATTTTTTATTCGTATTGCAACAATTAGTTATAACCAAAATTTAGGCAATTGTCGTATATAAAACAGTCAACCAGCAACTTTTTTTTTATTTTTAGGTTTTAGGGCATAAATTTGGACATTTTTAACCAAAGAATCTCAAAAAAATAGCAAAAAGTTTGACTTTAAAGAGGAATTTGAAAATCATATCAGAAAAGTTTGACTTAAAAGTGGGATTTTGATTTCATATCACCTTGCGGATTTTCAATAATTGACAAATGGGCAATTATATCTTCTGTTATGTTTCTATGATAAAGTTGAAATTTGCTAACCATTGAGAATTTTTCTTATAAAGAACCTCCTGGATTATTTTATTTTTTCTAAACGTATACGACAATCTGGTGGAAGAAAGAAAATATTTTCAGTATTAAAAAACAATATTAAAAAAACAAAAATGTATTTCAATTTTTCATAAATAAAAACATAAAAAAAGCTATAATTGCCACTCTGGCAATTATTGGAGACCCGTATGGTGATATTGGTATCAAAATTCCACTTTGAAGTCAAACTTTCCAATAAGATTTTTTAAAATTTATTCCAATCGGATTTTGATGTATGGGAGATTTATGTAGAATCATATCCTAAATAACTTTTGTTCTTGGACTTTTTTGATAAAATTCACCGTTTTTGAGATATTCAGAAAAAACATCTAACCTATTTCTTTCTTCTGTCCATTGACTTTCAATTAAAGAAAAAAAATCTTTCCTTGACAGCGTTATGAGAGAAAATTCAGAATAAAAATTGACATATTTTTAAGAGTTCATATCGTCGGCTAAAAGTGAAATTGTGCTAAGTCCATTATACCAAATTTGACAGAAGAACAATATAAAACCTTGTTAAATCATTTTAATTTTCATTTAAAGAAAACAGAGTCTCATTTAAAGAAAACTGAGCACAATTTTTCTCATTTAAAGAAAACTCAGTGTCATTGAAAGAGAATTAAAACGATTTAACAAGGTTTTCATTGCTCTTCTGGAAAATTATACCAAATGGACTTAGCACAATTTCACTTTTAGCCGACGATATGTGTGTGTCGAACTTATATCCTTAGGGAAAAGGTATTCACCTCTATTCTTGAATACGGCGTTACGTTTATTTGCTCGATTAGTGTTCGATCGTGAGCAATCGGTATTCTTGAATACGCAGTATCTACCAACATTCGATTTGGAATAACGCATTCGATTTTTGTTATTCTTGAATACGCCGGGAGCACTTTTTTGAGGTTAAATCACTCACTTCAAATTTTTCGCGTTTCATTGACGTTTGAATTGATTGTTTACAAAAATGTAAGGTAAATATATTATATGTTTAAATGAAAGATTTTAACAGTGAATTCTTAAAATAGGAGTGCAAAGAAAAACACTACAAACAAAGACTTGTTTGCATTTTTAATTTCAAAAATGACAAACAATCCGGACATTGCCAAGGGATATACGAGGAAGTCGCCGATAGAGATGAATTTATTGTGGGAGGAAATTCAATATATTCGACCGGAACCGGAAATCTTTTTTGAATCTACAAAATTGCAAATCTATGAGTTTCCCAGTATTTGTATGCACTTTCGCTTCATCGGTTAAGTTCATCAAATCTGAAGAGTGTCTTAGAAATTTTTTTTGCTGGCGTAACGAATTCAGCTCCTCTTGCCTCAATAAATGATACATCAGTGTATAATCCATGGCTACTGAACCAAATCACTTCAAACACTTCACTTTTATTGAAAATTAAGAACAAACAATCAAATCAGCTGATGTTTGACAGCGCGTTGCCATGCGATACTTTATATACCAAACGCGAAGCTCCCGGCGTTTTCCAGAATACCAATTGCGTAGCGAATCGAATCGAACGCGTTACGATTTTGCTCCTAACGCCGTTTTCAAGAATAGAGGTGATTACCTCTTCAAGCGATTTTGTGTTCTATGCGAATATAGTTAGGCAATATCACAGTCAATTACAATTCGTCTTCAAAAAACAATATATAAAAATCCCAAATCATCAGCGAAAATTGTACTTGATTTTTTAATGTTATAAATAAGTTCAGTGAACTATTATGTTTGAATTTTTAAGTGGTTTTTCTTTATTCTATTTCTGCATCAAAAAAGAGTATTAAGAGTACTTTTTTAAAAAGAGTATAATAGTTCAGGGGTCGAAAAAGAGTACTAGTACTCTTAAAAGAGTATGGTTGGTAACCCTAGTTATGATGCACGCACATATATAAGTATGCATTTCACTAGTAAGAGAGCGATATTTCGCTCCCAGCATTAAAGTTCTGTTCAGGGTTGTGACCAGGGTTGGGACTTGAGGATGTGTAAAAGGTAGGGTAGGAGCGGGCTTGTTGAATTATCGGGTATGTTGAATTATTGCCAAATTTAAAAAAACTATCCAGTAAATTTTTTTGAAATTTTAGTGTATTGGTAGTATTAATGTCCTCTACTTGCCATAAAATTTTGACAGCGATACCTTATTTATATCGTAAGTGACAGGAATATGTGCGTTTTTGGCTCTAAAAGTAAATATTAGACTATACAGTGATTTACCCATTTCTCATACAAATTTTTGTCAATCTGGAAATTTTTTGTATTAAAAGTGTTGTGCAACACCTCTAGAATAAAAAAAACCTCGTGAGACATTCAAATTTATTGTTTTTGTAATTTTTCTAAGAGAAAATATCAAAAAAGTGGGTTGCGGGTAAGTTGAATAACGGCTTGGCGGGCAAGTTGAATCATATTTTTCTCACGTATTTTTTGTTTTTTTGACGTTTGTTTCACATTTCCCTTGTTCTTTTATCAATTTTTGTTTGTTTCTTGATGATTTTTTACATTTTTTAATAAAAACGCAGCAGGAAAACAATCAAAAATTGGACAACAAAAAAAAAAATGAAATAAGCGATTAACTAAATCGTAAATTTCATTGTTTTTTTTCATATTTACATTATGTAGTGTATATTTAAAATTTTTACTTAATAAAATACTTAAAAATAACGTTTTTTCATTCTTAAGTATGGAAAATGTATGGAAAATTACAGTTATTCATCTTACCCGCACCACTTGTAAATCGGCGGGCATGTTGAATCACCCTTTAAATTGACCTGAAGGCCAGTTAATAAAACATAAAAAAAAAGTTCTTCTATGAAATGTAGTCAAGGTATCACTCTATCGAATGGCTTAACCATTGGAGCGATATGTGACTTTATGTGCGCGCTACAACCTAAATTCTAAAAAGTAATTCAACAAGCCCGCTCCTACCCTACTATTTTTGCCCAAAAAGGGTACTAGATTGAGATAATGTGGTACTAGATTTTTTTTTAACTATCGTGCAACCAAAATCGTTTTTTTATACTTATTACATAGGAGTCAAGAAAAATGTAAATCTCGTAATTTTAGAAAAAAAATCCTTAACCCATATGGATTGACTTTTGCGCTGTAAATATAACCGTTCTCGGTCAAAAAATACTCTAGAAAGACCAATAAAAATTGTCTAGATTTTGTTTTAAATTTTCGCTTTTATTTCAATTTTAAATTTTTGTATAAACTCCATCTAAAAACTTAAATTTCGAGAAGTATTTTGAGCTATTGCTAATATAAATCATATTTCCTTGGCCTACGATTGATTTTCATATCTCCCTTAATAAGACGAATTCAGTAGTATTTAATTAAAGAGTTGTGGCGGGATCATTTAAAAAAGTACTTTTTTTAATACATAGAAAAGTTATGGCTTTTTAAAGGGAGCTATAAATTCAGATAAAATCATTTTTTATATAAACCATGAAAAGGTACCAGATTCATGGGCTGTGATACTAGGGTACTAAATGAGTCAAAAAGGTACTAGATCTAGTACATATGTACTAAAATCCCAACCCTGGTTGTGACTTTTGATTTTCGAAATCGTAGTAAATCGGTCGAAAAATAGTAGTAAAATCGATGAAATAGTAGTAAATTTATGTAAAACCTTCGTTATTATATATATATATATATATATATATATATATATATATATATATATATATATATATATATATATATATATATATATATATATATATAACTAATTTGAACGAAAGACTAGAAATGGGAGCGTTTTGAACACCGTATGTATGATATTTATTTCACACTTCTCTTATCATAAACCAATTATAAATAAAATTATTATACCCGTATGGTGAAACCGAATATCTCAAAAACGGTGCATCTTATCAAAAAAGTGCAGATCAAAAGTTATTTAGGATATGATTCTACATAAAACTCCCATACATCAAAATCCGATTGGAATAAATTTAAAAAAAATTTAATTAGAAAGTTTGACTTCAAACTGGAATTTTGATACAACTGTTCGCCATTCACTTAAATCACCATACGGATTTTCAATAATTGCCAGATTGGCAATTATAGGTTTTTTAAAAATTTGTTTCCTTAATTTCCTTTTCACTAAAATTTCTTACTTAAATATCTATTGGCGATCGTTGTAGCCGGATCCACAATTTGAGAGGTGCTACGCAAAAGAGAAGCTGCCGGTCTCGTAGAGACGGCCAGAAGACGTGGATCCGCCTACAACGATCGGCAATAGATATTTAAGTAAGAAATTTTAAGTAAGAAATTTTGCTGATCACGAATCCGGTGTTGGAATTTCAAAATTCGAAACGGAAGGTCCTGTAAGGATAACGCAAATATCCTTTTTCCCATTTTTCTCCGGACAAATTGCCATTATGGGGTTTTTGGGGTCGCTGATCACGAATCCGGTGTTGGAATTTCAAAATTCGAAACGGAAGGTCCTGTAAGGATTACGCAAATATCCTTTTTCCCATTTTCCCCCGGAAAAATTACCATTATGGGGTTTTTGGGGTCACTGATCACGAATCTGGTATCGGAATTTCAAAACTCGAAACGAAAGGTCCTGTAAGGATAACGCAAATATCCCTTTTCCCGTTTTTCCCCGGAAAAATCGGCATAAGGGGGTTTTTGGGGTCGCTGATCACGAATCCGGTAAGGATAACGCAAATGTCCTTTTTCCAATTTTCTCCGGAGAAATTGGTATTATGGGGTTTTTGGGGTCGCTGATCACGAATCCGGTATTAGATTTTCAAAAATTCGAAACGGAAGGTCCTGTAAGGATAACGCAAATATCCTTTTTCCCATTTTTCCCCGGAAAAATTGCCATTATGGGGTTTTTGGGGTCGCTGATCACGAATCCGGTGTTGGAATTCCAAAATTCGAAACGAAAGGCCCTGTAAGGATAACGCAAATATCCCTTTTCCCGTTTTTCCCCGGAAAAATCGGCATAAGGGGGTTTTTGGGGTCGCTGATCACGAATCCGGTAAGGATAACGCAAATGTCCTTTTTCCAATTTTCTCCGGAGAAATTGGTATTATGGGGTTTTTGGGGTCGCTGATCACGAATCCGGTATTAGATTTTCAAAAATTCGAAACGGAAGGTCCTGCAAGGATAACGCAAATATCCTTTTTCTCATTTTTCCCCGGAAAAATTGCCATTGTGGGGTTTTTGGGGTGGCTGATCACGAATCCGGTGTTGGAATTTCACAATTCGAAACGGAAGGTCCTGTAAGGAATACGCAAATATCCGTTTTCTAATTTTGTCTCCGAAAAACTGGCTGTAGGGTGTTTCCGTGGTCGCTGATCACGAGCTGGCTGTTGGAATTTGAAAATTCTAAACGGAAAAAAGGATAACGCAAATATCCTTTTTCCCATTTTTCCCCGGAAAAATCGGCATAAGGGGGTTTTTGAGATCGCTTAACACGAATCCGATATTAGATTTTCAAAATTCGACACGAAAGGTCCTGTAAGGATAAATATCCTTTTTCCCGTTTTTCCCCGGAAAAATCGGCATAAGGGGGTTTTTAGGGTCGCTGATCACGAATCCGGTTTGGAATTTCAAAATTCTAACCGTAAAGTTCTGTAAGGATAACGCAAATGTCCTTTTTCCAATTTTTCTCGCAAAAGCAGGCTTTGGGAGGTTTTCATGGTTGCTTATCACGAATCTGGAGTTGGAATTTCAAAATTCGAAACGGACGGTCCTGTAAGGATAACATTTTTTCCCAAAACTTTTTAAGTTATTTATGGTTTTTTGGCATTCTAAAATTTATACAAAAAACTTTTAGCTGCCAACGTAGGGTCTGCTAGTTCTTATATAATAAACAATATAAAAATAAAATTCTGGAAAAACAATTGTGCATAAATCTGTGGTAATAAGTAGCTTAAGTCGATTTGGCGAAGCCAAAGTAATCTGTTTGCAAATGCAAATACAGGTCAGGTTGGTTTCCCCTGGAAATGAACCTAATACTACAGATACATCCAGTGCACTCGTTTGAATACAGCAGGCCCTAATCAACTCGATATCTCAAACGATGTAAAATCTAGCAGGGGAGAGGTTTGAGGGGATAAGTCCACAGGGGAAAATATATTTCACAAGCTTTTGTTGAGTTCATTTGATTTTTTGTTCACAGCTAAATATTGGGTGCAGCTTTTTTTTCTGTACATCAGTCTTGGGGAAAAGAAAGTTTTCTCACTGAAAATTTTGTTCAAATAAAGAAGTTATTTCAGTTTTTTTATTTTGAAATAAACTTATCTTTCGACATTCTTCAATGTCGAATTTTCAGTTCACTAAAAAATAAAACTCGGTAATTGTTTTGAGAAGTTAAGGATTTGCAATTGCAGATTTTATAATTTTCTTTCAAAATCAGCAAAAAACAACTAAAATGCTTCCCAATATCAATGATTTATCGTACTTACAAAAACGATACATATCGCTACTTCGGAGGAAGACTGTCACAACTCAAAAATTGTAAATTTTGGGAAATTTTGTGTTAGTATTTTTGATATTTAGAAAATATCTACAGTAACAAGCTTTTGCATGGTTAATAGTACTAACTTTTAAGTATGCTTTCACTTTTAAGCATGCAGCATGCTTTCACCTCAAAGAACGATTCACAACTAAACATGTGACACTGTTGAAAAAACTTTCGCAACTTTTTCGCACAATGCTAGACCGACACATTTGCTCTCTGGTGGCCAGAATTATAAGTTACAATTGTGACACTCTTCTACAACAAAGTATACCATAATTACCACTCTTCCGCACCTTTAGTAAATACAAATTCGACATTTTTTGAGTTGTGACAGTCTTCCTCCGAAGTAGCGATATGTTTCTAGCTTCCATCTCTAATAACTTGTGGCAATACTAGCAAAAAATCAAATCTCAAAAACTCGAGTTAATCCAGACAAACTACTTACAGGTCCGGTTTCAAGTTGTCAACTTACTCTAAAATGATTGAAATATCTTCGGCAACAATAAAAACAATAAATAAAATTTTTCTGTATATATGGGATTTTTTGGAAAATATAAATCTTTTTTTGGGCTTTTCTCAAAAACTAGAGCCAATCTAGCCAAACCACTCGCAGATCCGGAATCAGCGACGTCCAATCATTCTAAAATGATTGTAAATTATCCTAAAACGATTCCCAAGGAACCAGATAAGGCATAATGACTTGGATTAGGGCGTGGTGTCTTAAAATTGGTCCTTACGACCACACCAAGACCAGCGAATCCGCCTTATAAGGCGTGATGCCTTTCAAGGCTTTTGCAGTGGTCGTCAAGCGGTCCGAGTGACCTAAATATATGCCCTGATAGTCTTAATGTTCGAATGCCTTGTTTTGGCTTTCATGGTCGTAGTGTCCTCCAGACGCCTTCATAGTCGTCCTGCCTTATAATACCAACCTTCCACCTTTCGTCCACGAAGTGCCTTATAGGGCATAATGCCTTTGAGGACACTCCAATGCCCTATTTGAGAATGCTTCGAGCATGCGCAGATGAATATCTGCTTCGAGCTTGTTTCTAGCATACTTCGAATATGCTTCTAGCATTCACGGTGCGAGCCGCCATGACGTTCATTGAAATGAAAAAAAAACATTCCTACTGAAAATTTAAAATCTGTTTTTAAAGCACAATATGGAAAAACATCGAATAAAAAGTAATTTTATGTGTTTGGGTACACAGCATAACTTTATTTTTACAAGAATTTTATTGAAATCGAATAAAAAAGAAAATTCTTTGAATAAATAATTTTCAAATTATATCACTAAAATCGAGAATTGCTACGGCCCACGTAAATAGAGCTCCTGGCAAAACCGCTTTCTACGTAAACTTTAAATCGCATGTGAATTGTGACAATAAAATCCACAAAAAACCTTAACATCACCGTATGAAATTATTTTGAACGTTTTTTTCCACAAAATATATCCATTAAACTTTATGATTCTTGTCTTATCTTTCTCTCCTCATGCGGCCTATAGAATAGAGAAAGACAAATAATGTCGCCAGATGAAATGTCAAAAAAATATTTCGTCATGGTAAAACAAGGCCCTATTTTGGCCTTCAAAGTCGTGAAGCCTTATAGGGCGTGAAATAGGGCACTTCGTGGTCCGGCGGACCTTCCCCACTGTCGACGATAGGTCCACGATAGTTCGACCTAGTGTCGACAAAGTCGTGGGCATTACGACCAATAGGGACGCCTTTGAAGACGAAGTGTCCACTTTACGACCTATAAGGTTACTTGGGTTGTGAATGATCCTAAAACGATTTTAATGAAGTAGTTTTAATAAAATATAATAAAAAATTTTCAAAGGACAAAAATGCTTGGAAAAAATGTGTCCATTTTCATGGCAGGCGATGAAAAAAATTCAATTGATCTAAGACGAGGTTTTACGTTTTTATGTCAGTCAATAAAATATGCACAAAAAATTACAATCACAGACAAATTCGTGTTTTTACAGGGATCATAAAGGGACGATTTTTCTAAAAATATTTCACAAAGTATGTATATCACAGAGTATAATGTATTTTTTACCAATCAGATTTCTTAGCTCTGTAAATCTTCGAATTTTATTTACACACTTTAATTAACACACCCGTAAAAAAATTTCGTTAGGTGTCGTTTATAGGAATAGTCTGCTTTTTATTATTGAATTTTTTTTTATACAGTACTAGGGATTTTACATAATTAATGTTATTTGAGTTCTGCCATATAGAGAAAATGCAATTCGAAGTTTCAAAAAAACTGTTTGAAAAGGTTCCGGTGAAAAAAAGAACGTGGGGTTCAAATATTTTAAGTCCAAACAAAACTCATACAACAATAATATTAATGATTCTATTATACGATGTTTGATGAGTTTGGCCTCTAAAACTACTGACCCATTTTTGTTTAACCGTAAGATAAAGACTTGTGGTTACCGTTTCCTGTTCTTTAAGTTGTCGAAACATGAATCTTTTTAAAGTAAAGTTTTTTTTCGATTTTTGTTAATCCGGTTATGTCTGCCACTTTGGCGCTACATTCTATCGTCGTAACGACATTTCTTCTTTCTCCTCCAATTTCTGATGTTGATGACTAATTTTCAACGTTTCCATATAATTTTATCGGAGAACCGTAAGGCATTCATTTCTTTCTACCTCGTCTGTTTGTTTTTGTTTTTCTTTTTGATAACTTCTGAAAAATTCCAGTACAACGAATTTACCGTTAAATTGATTAAAATGTTTCCAAGAACGGTTAAAAAATTTATTTGCATGGCATGTTGAAAGGCAAATGACTTGTTAATGTTAATCGCAAATGTAAATGTTTAATGCGAAAATTTATTTTACAGATTTTTGGATGTTTACTTTTTGTCAGAAGTCTGGGACAAGAAAGCATTGATTCAGAAGAGCCACCTGAGGGGTATTATGCCTTTGTTGAATCGCCATCTGCTATACCTCCAAAAGTAAGACCACCACCTTACACTCACATAAGCGTCGATTGTAAAAATATGCAAAGTAAAAAGTCCTATGTATCCGTAAATAATATTTGTGGTGATCTCAATAAAGGACAAATACCGCGGAATCCTATGCGACAAAATGTTTTGGGAGAACCATATCCATTGTAAGACACATTAATTATTTTCCATTGTAACACAATTTAATTACAGGGTGTATTAGACATACTCGTGGGTGTGAATCCTGAAAGGGGTTTTTGGCACCGTTTTTCTTAGACACCCTATAATGTGTGGGTAAAATATAGGAATCGCCCTCCGATTTTCATGACAGTATCCCTAGAATTATAATTCTATGGAACAGTTTTCTTGAAAAATGAAAATGTTGAAGATCTCGGTTTCTTTTATTTGTTCAAAAGTTTTTTTTTCTCATATTTTAATAATAAATCGTTCCATTTATCTCATTTTGTATTAAAATATTCTTCCATTTATCTCATTTAGTATTGATTTATCTTTTTATTTGATAAACAGAAAAAACTAACAAAAGAGACTTTTGAAAGAAATGACATTTTATGAAAAATTAAAACAAAAAAATTCCGTTGGTGTCTAATATCTGTGGACTGGCAACTCTGAAGTTGTCATACTATAGGCCTATGTTATGCTACATTTACACGAATGACAAATTTGTCATTTTTTTCTTGTCATTATGTTAATTCCCGTGTAAATGGCATAATTTTTGTAATTTTTTCTGTCAGAAAATGTCAATCTCTCATAAAAGAATGAACTTGTCCATTCTTTTATGCCAGATTGTCATTCGTGCAAACGCAATATTAGTTATGACAACTTTAGTATTCAACTTTTGTCATAACTAATATTGCGTTTGCACGAATGACAATCTGGCATAAAAGTATGGACAAGTTCATTCTTTTATGAGAGATTGACATTTTCTGACAGAAAAAATTACAAAAATTATGCCATTTACACGGGAATTAACATAATGACAAGAAAAAAATGACAAATTTGTCATTCGTGTAAATGTAGCATAACACACGGAAACTTTAAGCGGCGACTTTTCTTAAGTATTGGCGAGAGAAGTGAAGGGCCACCGCTTCCCTCACTTCTCTCGCCTATACTTAAGAAAAGTCGCGAATTAAAGTTGCCGTGTGTAACATAGGCCATAAAGAATAAAATAAAGACCAAATAATTACCTTTCAAAAAAGTATTACAAATGGTATCATTAGTTTAGGATTTTCGATTTAATATGTAAATCCACATTTTTTAGCACCCTTTTTCTTATCATTAAAGTGTCCATAGAATCACCCCTTCTGGATTAACATATATGTCTGATACACCCCTTGTATAAAAATATATCAATAAACCATATTTGGGAAAACAAAGTTTATTAGAGAAGAACTAAAATACTTTCGTTGACATAAAAATCTACTTTTAAAATTTATTTCTAGTGAGCTGATAAGGAATCAAACATTAAAATTTCTATCAAAGACTTTGCCAGTTCTTAAGGCGGATGATACGCTTCCAAAAGTTACACAAATAATACCGGACGATTTTGTTGATACGTTAAAAGAAAATGGTATTGGTAAAAGGCATAGCAAAAGTAAAAGGGATACTGACGAGCAATTCACAAACAAAGATGATCAAAGGGTTTCTCGCAAATTTTGTGATGGAGGTGGCGTGTAAGTATAGTTCGTTTTAAAAAGGGTTTTTGACTTTTCTTACATATAGTACCAGGAAGACCGAGCCATGCTCCTCAAAATCGACATCAAAATCTTTCTTTGCTGATTTTGGGGAAAAAATAAATATAAAAATATTCAAAGGAAATAAAAATTTCTACATTTCAAATATTTTTTCCGAATTGTGTTGATTACAACCGATATTTTCAAGCAGCAGTACATGGGGCACATTGTGTACTTGGCCAAGAAGATGAAGATGGGGAATGTCCCCCATGCGGCTGTTAGACGTCATTTTGCCCAAATTACCACAATCTGGAAGAAAGTTGTAAGAGTCTGGAAGAAAGTTGTAAATATCTATCACATAGGTCGCGACATAGACAAATTATATAAAGACTGTTTTTTTCTAACAACTCAACTTAGTGCAAAACCGAAATTCAAAATAATACCCCATCGTGACGTAGCAGCTGCCGACTAGCCACAAGCAGCCACAAGCAGCCGTGGTGATCGCCTATACATGCCGCTGCTTACATTCGCCCTTTGTTAAAACCAGTTTTCGTTTCTAGTTCGTTTCTAGTTCGTTTTATTTTCGTTGAATTCTTATGCAAGCGACACGAAGCGGGGGCAAGTGTGTTTGGTGTTTTTTTTGTGTGTTTGTATTTTGTGTGTGTGTTTTTTTGTGTGTGCGCACTTTTTCCTTCCGCAGGTTTTCGATTTGAATATTTTGATTGTTAACAATAAATATGTGGCATGACAAAATTTTTAGTTTGTTCGTTAATTCAAAATTTATTTTGAATTTTAAACGTTAAAAAAAACAGCAAACTAAAAATTTTATCTTGTTATATTTTGTTCATATTTTTAAATTGCTTTGAGAATGTAAGTTTCAAGTTTTATCAAATTTCCACAGAATTGTAGTTTGATAAAGCAAAAAAATGTATTTTATTTAAACAATTTAAAGTATGATTTAAACAATTCAAAAAAAAAAGATGTGAATATTACATGACTTTCTTCTGCAATATTTAAAGTTTCCGAAAAAATATGTGAAAAATAATGTTTTTCAAATTATCTCATGAACCGTTAGAGATATGTAAAAACTTCATACTCGACATGAATGGAGCTTGAAAGTCACCTTTGTTTTTTTTAACTTTTTTCATTTGGATGTAGTTAGGGACCTAAAAAAAAGATACCCGTATTTTTTTGTTTCGGGGAATAAATTCCAGTAGGCGGAGAGGAGGGGGTCAAAGTCGGCGAAAACTCGAAATCACAAAAACTTTAAAAATTTGTAACGGTTAACCGATTGAGATGATATTGAACATTTTGGAAAGGTAATTTCTTGTGAAAAAAAAATTGTTTTTGACTTCCTCTACCTCCCCTCACCTTCATATTGTAAAATTCAATTTAGTGACGAAATTTAAAATATCTCAAGAAAAACAGCAACAACTTAAAAGAAGGTTTAAAAGTGTCAAAATACTTCCAGAAACTCAGATTTATTCCAGACGGAAACTTTCTCAAAGAGAAAAAAACTTTTTCTTTTAAATGAATTTCTAATTAATTTTAAACTCCTAAATCTTTTGAGTTAATATTATGTACAGAAAACATAAAAACCAATCGAAAATCAGTAAAATATATACAATTTTCTTGTACCTATTCGATTTTTTTCGATTTTTTTTAAATAACGCATTTACCCCCAAATTTTATTTATATTGTCACTAAATTGAATTTTACAATATGACGGTGAGGGGGAGGGAGAGGAAGTCAAAAAATATTTTTTTGTGACAAGGAATTACCTTTCGAAAATGTTCAATATCATCTAATTCGGTTAAGCCGTTACAAATTTTTAAAGTTTTTGTGATTTCGAATTTTCGCCGACTTTGACCCCCTCCCCTCCTCCGACTGGACGGTATTCTACCAAACAAAAAAATACGGGTAATTTTTTTTAGATCCCTAACAATATCCAATCGAGCAAAGTTAAGAAATCGAACTTAACTGTAAACGAGAGTATGAGTTGAGATGGAGTTAACCTAAAATTAAAAATGTGGGCAATATTATCAATGATGAGAGAACTATAGATAAATCACGGTTGATAAAATTTCGAAGCAATGAAGAGTCCACCCAGTGACATATAGGCCCGTCTCATTGCCTTCGTCGGTACACGAAATGTTTAGTGTATACAATGTGGGGAGTTGCCACATCTCAATATTCAGAAGTTAAGCATTATTAAATTTCAATATAGTAGAGTACCTACATGATATGGTATTTCCCATTGCATTGCATAAATAATTTTGATTTTTCGACGATTTTAATTTTTATACAACTCACAAAACATTATAAAAGATTATTAAACCACACAATATGCGCGATATTATTTAAAAACATGAAAAAAATTTAAAATAATTCAAATTTATTTTTAAAGAGTTGACGATTATAAAGGTTCTCTAGTTAAAATCAAAAAGAGGGTCAATCGCACATTTTAGAAGTGCTGGCAATTCTAAAAAGAGAAAAATGCCAAAAAGTAAAGTTTGTTGAAATATCGTGTTTTTTAATGCTACAAAATTTGATTCTCGAAGGAATTTTATGTGCTATGAAAAGTGTTTAGAGCAGTGCTATAAAAGTGTTTTTTGTAGTCCTGACATTCGTTTGAGGCGAGTATTTAAGAGGCAAAAACAAAATGCTACCTTTCCAACGACGATGGGAGCCTAAAAAATGTTCTTTCCGGGGTTTTAGTGAAATCTGTGGAACATTCCCTAACTAAACTTTCCAAAAACTCTTTTCAGGGCATTTCAGTGCATTATATTATAATAAAACAGCGTTAAAAAAAATCTCAATGCAGCCCCGTTCCAATGTTATACGAAAATGTAAACATTACGCTGGCGTGTTTTCATGGTGTGTGTGTCATTTGACAGAACTCTTGTTCAGGGGTATCAATGGAATATGCTGGGTGTTTTTGGTTTTTGATATGAAGTGAAATTGATTTTGATCGACCCTGCACAAATCTTCGAAAACGACAGTGTTTTTGTCTCATTCGTGAAATTCATTTAGATGTAAAGGAGTAAAAGGGATTACTATTTCATGTGATTTCCGAAACTCTTCGTTTTCTATAGTGTTGCTCTTTTGCCTACCGCGAGTGCACGAGAAACTGGGTTCGAGATTTATCTATTAGTTCTTTGATCATTGATATTATTTCCTTTAATTTTGATTATATGCATTTTTTCCCACACGCGCAGTGTTCGAGAAATTTGTATTTAAGAAAAATTGTATGGGAGGTAACCGTTGTAGCTAGCGGTACTTTCCCAAAAGTTGATAGAAAACTACGATTTCGGTAAAACTTCGTGTTGATCAGAGAGTTTGAAAATGAATTGAATGTTTTTCTTCGACCAAGCGACATGCTCCGCTGCTCGTGTGCGCTGCCAACCGCATGCATATCTGCTGCTTTGGGGGATTATTTTTCAAAGCTGAGTTGTTAGAGAAAAACAGTCTTTATATAATTTGTTTATGGTCGCGGTTATGTGCAGCATCAAACCGGTTCTGCAGCACTTAAATGAAAACCGAACTGGTTTTTTTGGTCCACATTGGTCTCACTTTGAGTTCGGACCATGATCGACCGATTCGGTTTGGTACTTGCGCATAAACGATTCTGAACCAAAATAAAACCATTTTATAACCTCAAAATCAGTTAGTAGCGGTATCGGTTTTTTTTTAATTTATTTAGATGATTATACAGAGTAAAGCGAATTTATTTAGATGACCATACAGAACAAATTTGATGTTTTTTTAATAAAATGTTTAATTAATATGTGAAATTAAAATTAAGGTTAAAATGAATGTAGAAACATATGGTGAGGCTTTTAATAGTGAAAGAACGTGTCGCGACTGGTTTCAATGCTACAAAAGTGGTGATTTTGACGTGAAAGATAAGGAGCGCCCTGGACCGGTAAAAAATTCCGAGCTGTTGCAACCGGGTGAAACCATCACAGGAGCTCTAATGGGTTTGAGGCGAGCATTGAAAAAAAAACGGCCATAATTCGACCAAAGACATGACAAAGTGATTGTGCAGTAAGACAACGTTCGACCACACGTTGCTAATGTCGTTGAAACCTACTTGGAAACACTGAATTGGGACGTCCTACCCCACCTGCCGTATTCTCCAGTCGTCGCCCCATCCGGCTACCACCTGTTCCTATCGATGACGCATGGACTAGCTGAGCAGGACTTCCGTTCTTAACACTAGATTGCCCAAGGAAGTCAAGCAGTCAAAATGACTGCTTTTGGCAATATAGGTATAACACATATATATAGCGGAAATGAAGGAGGGGGGAGGTAACTACAATTATTAATATACGCATTTATATGTTGTACAAAAAGTCACAAATTGTGTCATTATATACATAATTGTTTTTCTGATTGAAATTAAAAAGCTTGGGCAATCTAGTGTTAAAGAGAGACCGATTTGTGGATCGCCTCAAGAGATTAGCAGTTGTTTTAAGGCGGAATCCGTATGCTGCCAGAAAGATGGGAAAAAGTTATAACTAGTGATAGACAATATTTTGAAGAATAAATATGTAGGCATTTTTACACAAAAAAACCTGAAAATATGAAGAAAAAAAAACGACGGCTTTCCATTTGTATTCCCAATATATATATATATATATATATATATATATTCGTAACGCTATGTTTTCAACTGTAGATCCCGTCCTAGTGAACTGATTTTGGCACGGTTTGGGCCATTGGGTAAATTGTGTCCCAAGGAAAGTTTTTGCTTACTCAAATAACTAGAATTCAAGCCCGTCATATGATGGGTAACTGCAAACTTGGTAGGAATTCCGTAAGGTCATAGACGACTATCGATCCGACGACTTTTCAATGTTATCGCCTTACATGAAGCGAGCAACTTGAAAAGTCGTCGAATCGACAATCGCCTGTGACCTTACGGAATTCCTACCAAGATATTGGTTACCCGTCATATGACGCGCTTTAATTCTAGTGTTATAGATATTTATAAGTCTCTTCCGGAGCTTTCATTTGATACTCATCCAGATTGGTCTTTACTGAAGTGATACCTCCAGATGGCTTTCCTCGTCTCCAGATAGTATTTCGAGTCCAGGATAACTGGCTGCGTCCTCCTAAATAACAAAATCAGTCATGCAAAACTTACAAGTTAAAATTCGCGCCCTTTTTCAATAAATGACAAATAGTAATACAGCCACTAATACATTAATACATGCGTTTCGAACAGTCCACTTACATTTTCGAATATGGACGAATAGTCCACTTCGAAAGCACCTGACCACTCTCTCTATATGTAGGCTCACTACTGAATGGTAATGGAGTTTCGATTTGAAATACCATTCAGTAAGTGAATGGAAATTGAAATTGAATGGGAATTGAAAAACGCCCGACTCTGCTTTAGAGTGACAGCAAGTTTAGGTTTTCGCCTGTATCTCTGAATGTTAATACAATGAGGCTCGAGCAAATAAATTGTGCACGGATAAGATTATTGTAATAGACAGGTCTTAAAAAACAAATTCGGGCCATTTCTTCCCTCTTCCGCATACCAAAATTTGCCATTTGTCTAAAAAATGAGATTTGCAAAGTTTTAGCTCAATTATATAACGTTAACCCGTGCCTCATCAAGATTAAGTTTGTAAAAACCGATTTCTTACAAAAAAAATCGCCGTTTTTCCCTGATAAAATAAAAAACATTAATCCCAGAAACCTTATTCTTGTTTCATTTTATAGGACATGTTATTGGGCATTTCCACACACAGTTGTAACGACAACACATAACGACAACCAGTTCGAGTCCACACGCTGTTGTTACCAGTTGAGTCAGTTTTATATGTGTGAGTGCGAATATTGGCATTGTAGTTTGAACGTGAGTAGAGATGCATCGTAGTGTGAGAAATCATAATTTCACCCATGGAAAATTTTTATTACTGTTTACATGTGTTAGTGCATGCAGAACTTTTGGTCACTCTTGAACTTCGCCCAAACGTTCATCACTTGCAGAACCCCCTCCACTAGTCACTGACCAATCAGAACCCGATCCGCAGATGCAAGAATACACGTGTGGAAAGGCCCATTGAATGGAAGTCTTAATTCTACCAATTTTGTTTTAAACCTTTTATATTTGAACATGATCCGAATTTTCAAAGTGGCCCTTTTTGGGAAATAAGTGGAAAATGTCGACCTTAGATACTTTTGTCCGTTTTTTGTCCTTTGTATTAAACCTATGGTTTGCTTTTCACGCAGTTCAACATCTGAACAACGTTCGTTTAGTCATTTTTTAAAAGCTTTTATTTCTTGTGAGGTTTGAGGGACAATAGGCCGTATGCATAAAAATGAGCATACTCCACTTTTTTTTGTAAATTCTCCAATTTTTGTGAACTAAAGTATGCAAATACTCTATTGTCAAATCTTCAGCAAGCAGGTATTAATTATCAAATCTTTAGCAAGCATATTAGCACACTTTTTCATGCAAACTTGAAAATTTAATTGGCCACATGTTTCATAAAAAGAGTTACCATCTAATTGTCAAGTTTTACGTTTATTTATAACATAACCAAAGCTTATAATTGCCAATCTAGTAATTATTGAAGACCCGTATGGTGATATGGCGTTGTTCGAAGTATAAGTGAACACCGAACAGTTGTATCAAAATTCCACTTTGAAGTCAAACTTTTCAATAAGATTTTTTTAAATTTATTCCAATTGGATTTTGATGTATGGGAGTTTGATGTAGAATCATATCTTAAATAACTTTTGTTCTTGCACTTTTTTGATAAGATACACCGTTTTTGAGATATTCGCAAAAATCGTTTTCGTTCGTATGAGGGGTACCCCCCTAATGGTCCAAAAATATTTTGTGAATTACGGACATATTGATAAAGAACTTGCAGACACGGCACTGTGTAAAATGATAAATCATCTGTGGCATATAAATTCAGAGCAAGTCGCATGAAACTTGAGAAAAAATGTCAAAACGAGCATGGCTGTAAAAAGTTGTGAAAATCCACATTATTTAAAAGCTAAAAAAGATTGAGCCGTTTTAAGGTTGTCAATGACACAGCTGAAAATTAATCCAAGACTTCAATTTCTGTTTCACGAAATACGAAGAAAAACTGTAGTTTCTGTTACAAGTTGTATCTGAATGTAGGTAAATTTTTCCTGACTACAAAAGCCACCTTATCTAGGCTAGGTTAGGTTGGAGTGGCTGCCAAAAGGCACACTTAGCCCAGAAATGACCTATTGTGATACCACACGAATCGTAACGATCCATTTCCCTATATCTCGAACCATTTGGAGCTTCCACCCTATCTAAGTCTTTACCACCTTAATCTGATAATCAATTGTAAATGTAAATAATAATAATAACTTCCTCCATTTATAATGCTTCCTTTTTTTATAATTCAACTTTAAATAATAAAATACATTTGAACATTATTTCTTCTTATTTTTATACCTCTTTTGCTTATCTCGATTTTTCTTTTGAAAACAATTTTAACTTAACTTTTTTCGATTCGCGGACAATTTATCGTGAACAATTTATCGTAAAACAATTTATCGTGAACAATTTATTGTAAGAACAATTTATCGTAAGACAATTTATCGTAAGAACAATTTATCGTAAAACAATTTATCGTAAGACAATTTATCGTAAACATTTTATCGTAAGGAAAATTATTTTTATAATATTCCTTACGACAAAATGGTGTTACCAAACCTTAAAAAAAAGGGGGAGGGGTGAAATTACTTATGTGTATATATATATATATATATATATATTATACCAGTGAGGGACATAAATACCGAAACTCTGAAATACGCCAAGAATTAATTTTTTTTTCATGTTTTGTTTACAAATTATTTTTAACAATGCAATTGACTATTTATTAGGCATTTAACATTTTAAAAAATACGTTTTTTTCAACCAAATCTGATATGCCGAAAATCTCGAAAATTGAAAATTTGTTCTGGGTTGCAAACCAGAACTTGACGTCGATATTTGACACCACGGTCTCAAGGCTCGCATTTATGCTATTGGTGACCATTTGGAAATTTATAAAATGCTTTATAATTATCAGTTCTACACTATTAACATATGTTAAAATCAAAATAAAATAAAAATAAAAATCGAAGATGTATAACTCCGAATGAGTTTCGAAATATAGGTCCCACACTGGTATATACATATATATAAATTGTTCTTACGATAAATTGTTTACGATAAATTGACCGGCACCCACTTTTTACTTTCTTCTACGGAGTATAATAAATAGGGCTGCCAAAAATATGCACTAAAAAAGGCGAAATATGCGCATATAATATGCACTAAAAACGGCAAAATATGCACTTAAATATGCACTTTAAAAACATTAAAATTGCGAAATATAGTGTATTTCACCCAAAATAGTGAACGGAACTTGTTAAAATGTGGTTAATTCGACTTATGTGGAAAATAAAAAAAATGAAAAAATAATAGTCTGTAAAAAAGATTGACATTTTGACTGACAAAAAAATTTTTTACTTGTTTCTAAATTGCAACTGTTAAATTTTAAGATATTTCGAAAAGATGTTCAATACTTCATATTGTCTATGGTATAATCGGGGTTAAAACTTGTAGAAAAATCTCAGTTGTTGCTACCACAAAACTTTCTTCCACAAAATCTACGACCCTGCGCAATTTACGCTATCCCTATAGTTTTGTCAACCAGAGACGACCTCAAAATGTACAAAATTTGAAATAACTTGAGAACGGTAAAAGATATCGATTTACGGTAAAAGGTAAAAATGTAGAAAATTTCATTGCCTTTAATTCGTTTTTCAAGTTTTTTCGAAAAACTGTTAGTTTGCAAGTACATACTTCGCAAAAATATATTTTTTACATTTTAATAAAAATATTTCAATAACGGTAAAAGATAATGGATAACTGTGAAAGACAAAATTGTGCAGAATGCCATTCTCATTAATTCATCTCATATTACAGTAAGCAAAAAACCATTTTTTTTCGAGATAATGGAAAAAAATTAATTTTTTTGAAATAACGGTTTATCTCGATAACAGGTTGAGATATCGAGTTATAGCTAAAGACAAAAGTGTGGCAAATTTTATTTTCTCCAAAAAACGCGTAGTTTGGGAGTAAATCGAGAAAAACGAAATTGCGATTTTTGAAAAACCGCCATTTTGGATACTTCCGGTTAACTGATTTCCACCAAAAGTTGATAGGATCGTCCCATTCCAGGACCAAATATGCCTATAAAATCTCATGGCTCTAGCTCTATTAGTTTTTGAGAAATCTTGTACACAGACTGACAGACTGACATACAGAAAGACATTTTTGTAATATGACTCCAATCGACTAAGGAGTGATCGGGAAATGTTTTTTTAGGTTAAATTAAAAGGTTGAAATTTTTCATGAATACAATACTGTATTATACTTCGTAGAAGAAAGTAAAAACACATATTTATTTATTTTTAATATTTATTCTAGCTGAAACAGTCGAATTATAATTTGAATTGTACAAAAAAAATTTGGTTGTTCATGAAAGTTGTAAAATATGCAACTAAATATGCATTATATGCATTTATATGCATTTATATGCAAATATGCACTAACGTGTCAAATATGCAAAATATGCAACAACAAGTGACCTTCATTCGCTTCTAAACTTATTGATTCGGATGAATAAAAAACTCCCGGAGCCGAAATCATAACGAGACGAAATATGCAAATGCATATTTTTGGCAGCCCTAATAATAAAGTATTAAAAAAAGAATCATCAAAATCGGTTCAATAGGAACTGCAGGAGCTCTGTCGAAAGAAATCCATACAAAATCGCTTTGCCTTTTAAATATATAGATTGTATTCATGAAAAATTTCGACCTCTTAATTTTGCATAAAAAACATTTCCCGATGACTCCTGAGTCGATTGGAGTCATATTAAAAAAATGTCTTTCTGTCTGTCAGTCTGTTAGTCTGTTAGTCTGTTAGTCTGTTAGTCTGTTAGTCTGTTAGTCTGTTAGTCTGTTAGTCTGTTAGTCTGTTAGTCTGTTAGTCTGTTAGTCTGTTAGTCTGTTAGTCTGTTAGTCTGTTAGTCTGTTAGTCTGTTAGTCTGTTAGTCTGTTAGTCTGTTAGTCTGTTAGTCTGTTAGTCTGTTAGTCTGTTAGTCTGTTAGTCTGTTAGTCTGTTAGTCTGTTAGTCTGTTAGTCTGTTAGTCTGTTAGTCTGTTAGTCTGTTAGTCTGTCAGTCTGTCAGTCTGTCAGTCTGTCAGTCTGTCAGTCTGTCAGTCTGTCAGTCTGTCAGTCTGTCAGTCTGTCAGTCTGTCAGTCTGTCAGTCTGTCAGTCTGTCAGTCTGTCAGTCTGTCAGTCTGTCAGTCTGTCAGTCTGTCAGTCTGTCAGTCTGTCAGTCTGTCAGTCTGTCAGTCTGTCAGTCTGTCAGTCTGTTAGTCTGTCAGTCTGTCAGTCTGTCAGTCTGTCAGTCTGTCAGTCTGTCAGTCAGTCAGTCAGTCAGTCAGTCAGTCAGTCAGTCAGTCAGTCAGTCTGTCAGTCTGTCAGTCTGTCAGTCTGTCAGTCTGTCAGTCTGTCAGTCTGTCAGTCTGTCAGTCTGTCAGTCTGTCAGTCTGTCAGTCTGTCAGTCTGTCAGTCTGTCAGTCTGTCAGTCTGTCAGTCTGTCAGTCTGTCAGTCTGTCAGTCTGTCAGTCTGTCAGTCTGTCAGTCTGTCAGTCTGTCAGTCTGTCAGTCTGTCAGTCTGTCAGTCTGTCAGTCTGTCAGTCTGTCAGTCTGTCAGTCTGTCAGTCTGTCAGTCTGTCAGTCTGTCAGTCAGTCAGTCAGTCAGTCAGTCAGTCAGTCAGTCAGTCAGTCAGTCAGTCAGTCAGTCAGTCAGTCAGTCAGTC
Source organism: Chrysopilus asiliformis (assembly GCA_964034945.1). NCBI lineage: Eukaryota > Metazoa > Arthropoda > Insecta > Diptera > Rhagionidae > Chrysopilus > Chrysopilus asiliformis. The sequence goes on along the minus strand of OZ035961.1, from coordinate 69,382,240 downwards.
AGTCAGTCAGTCAGTCAGTCAGTCAGTCAGTCAGTCAGTCTGTCTGTCAGTCTGTCAGTCTGTCAGTCTGTCAGTCTGTCAGTCTGTCAGTCTGTCAGTCTGTCAGTCTGTCAGTCTGTCAGTCTGTCAGTCTGTCAGTCTGTCAGTCTGTCAGTCTGTCAGTCTGTCAGTCTGTCAGTCTGTCAGTCTGTCAGTCTGTCAGTCTGTCAGTCTGTCAGTCTGTCAGTCTGTCAGTCTGTCAGTCTGTCAGTCTGTCAGTCTGTCAGTCTGTCAGTCTGTCAGTCTGTCAGTCTGTCAGTCTGTCAGTCTGTCAGTCTGTCAGTCTGTCAGTCTGTCAGTCTGTCAGTCTGTCAGTCTGTCAGTCTGTCAGTCTGTCAGTCTGTCAGTCTGTCAGTCTGTCAGTCTGTCAGTCTGTCAGTCTGTCAGTCTGTCAGTCTGTCAGTCTGTCAGTCTGTCAGTCTGTCAGTCTGTCAGTCTGTCAGTCTGTCAGTCTGTCAGTCTGTCAGTCTG